>CM040749.1:29333986-29676486 GCA_022829145.1 Albula goreensis
CCCATTTACTCTCCATGGAATCCTTTCCGGGAATTCTTCTATCATGCCTAGCAAATTCACATGATTCTCAACCATTTTCAGAGGAAACACCAAAGATTTTGGAGGCATCCCATTTTCTCACCTTTTGGAGGTAAGACTTAGTCTTATGTCTTTTGATGATTTTGGTGAATGGCCATTCCCATTTTACTCTCCATGGAATCCTTTCCCAGGAATTCTTCTATCATGCCTAGCAAATTCACATGATTCTCAACCATTTTCAGAGGAAACACCAAAGATTTTGGAAGCATCCCATTTTCTCACCTTTTGGAGGTAAGACTTCAGTCTTATGCCTTTTTTCATGAATCGCAATTCCCGTTTACTTTGCTTGGAACCCTTTCCCATGAATTTTTCTATTTTCTCTTTTTGCTGACTCGTCTTCTCGGTAGACAATGGAGGGCAGGCGTCAGGCGTGAATGGACACATTCGCACAGAGCTGGGAGCCTGGTTGGATTTGCCATGGGGTATGGTGGCAATCCCAAAAGGTCACCTCGTAGTCGGCAGGATTCGAACCTGCGCGGGGAGACCCCAATGGATTTCTAGTCCATCGCCTTAACCACTCGGCCACGACTACCTGCCATGGTGACGGCTGTGTCAACCTGGAGGGCGTGACCTGTTGCTCTTCAGCCATTAAAGTCCAGTTAACGAAGCCTCGGGCATCTTAAAGCACAAGGACATCAAAGAGCTGTCAGAAGTGGGATTCGAACCCACGCCTCCAGGGGAGACTGCGACCTGAACGCAGCGCCTTAGACCGCTCGGCCATCCTGACCTACTCAGGGGTCAATCTGTGGCCCCGTAACAAGAAAAGCTGGCGCGCAAAACACGTTTTCTTAAGGGCACTTGAGATGGAATCGAGCAGGGCGGGGCCCTCATGCCCAAAGCGACATGGGAGGTGATTGCCCAGAAAGCTGCAGCTTGAACTAAAGCTGTAGGTGATTGGATGTAAGACTAAAGTCATCCGCCTTGGTACTCAGTGAAACACACTTGTCCCACTTGTTTCCCTTGGAATCTTTTCCGGAATTTTTCTATTATGCCTAGCAAATTCACATGATTCTCAAACCATTTTCAGGGGAAACACAAAAGATTTTGGAGGCATCCCATTTTCTCACCTTTTGGAGGTAAGACTTTAGTCTTATGTCTTTTGATGATTTTTGGTGAATGGCCATTCCCATTTACTCTCCATGGAATCCTTTCCCAGGAATTCTTCTCTATCATGCCTAGCAAATTCACATGATTCTCAACCATTTTCAGAGGAAACACCAAAGATTTTGGAAGCATCCCATTTTCTCACCTTTTGGAGGTAAGACTTCAGTCTTATGCCTTTTTTCATGAATCGCAATTCCCGTTTACTTTGCTTGGAACCCTTTCCCATGAATTTTCTATTTTCTCTTTTTGCTGACCCTTTCGTCTTCTCGGTAGACAATGGAGGGCAGACGTCAGGCGTGAATGGACACATTCGCACAGAGCTGGGAGCCTGGTTGGATTTGCCATGGGGTATGGTGGCAATCCCAAAGGTCACCTCGTAGTCGGCAGGATTCGAACCTGCGCGGGAGACCCCAATGGATTTCTAGTCCATCGCCTTAACCACTCGGCCCACGACTACTTGCCATGGTGATGGCTGTGCCAACCTGGAGGCGTGACCTGTTGCTCTTCAGCCATTAAAAGTCCAGTTAACGAAGCCTTGGGCATCTTAAAGCACAAGGACATCAAAGAGCTGTCAGAAGTGGGATTCGAACCCACGCCTCCAGGGGAGACTGCGACCTGAACGCAGCGCCTTAGACCGCTCGGCCATCCTGACCTACTCAGGGGTCAATCTGTGGCCCCGTAACAAGAAAAGCTGGCGTGCAAAACACGTTTTCTTAAGGGCACTTGAGATGGAATCGAGCAGGGGCGGGGCCCTCATGCCCAAAGCAACATGGGGAGGTGATTGCCCAGAAAGCTGCAGCTTGAACTAAAGCTGTAGGTCATTGGATGTAAGACTAAAGTCATCCGCCTTGGTACTCAGTGAAACACACTTGTCCCACTTGCTTCCTTGGAATCATTTCCCGGGAATTTTTCTATTATGCCTAGCAAATTCACATGATTCTCAACCATTTTCAGAGGAAACACCAAAGATTTTGGAGGCATCCCATTTTCTCACCTTTTGGAGGTAAGACTTTAGTCTTATGTCTTTTTGATGATTTTTGGTGAATCGCCATTCCCATTTACTCTCCATGGAATCCTTTCCCGGGAATTCTTCTATCATGCCTAGCAAATTCACATGATTCTCAAACATTTTCAGAGGAAACACCAAAGATTTTGGAAGCATACCATTTTCTCACGGTAAGACTTTAGTCTTATGTCTTTTTGATGATTTTGGTGAATCGCCATTCCCATTTACTCTCCATGGAATCCTTTCCGGGAATTCTTCTATCATGCCTAGCAAATTCACATGATTCTCAACCATTTTCAGAGGAAACACCAAAGATTTTGGAAGCATCCCATTTTCTCACCTTTTGGAGGTAAGACTTTAGTCTTATGTCTTTTTTGATGATTTTTGGTGAATGGCCATTCCCATTTACTCTCCATGGAATCCTTTCCCAGGAATTCTTCTATCATGCCTAGCAAATTCACATGATTCTCAACCATTTTCAGAGGAAACACCAAAGATTTTGGAAGCATCCCATTTTCTCACCTTTTAGAGGTAAGACTTCAGTCTTATGCCTTTTTCTATGATCAATTCCCGTTTACTTTGCTTGGAACCCTTTCCCATGAATTTTTCTATTTTCTCTTTTTGCTGACTCGTCTTCTCGGTAGACAATGGAGGGCAGACGTCAGACGTGAATGGACACATTCGCACAGAGCTGGGAGCCTGGTTGGATTTGCCATGGGGTATGGTGGCAATCCCAAAAGGTCACCTCGTAGTCGGCAGGATTCGAACCTGCGCGGGGAGACCCCAATGGATTTCTAGTCCATCGCCTTAACCACTCGGCCACGACTACCTGCCATGGTGACGGCTGTGTCAACCTGGAGGGGCGTGACCTGTTGCTCGTCAGCCATTAAAAGTCCAGTTAACGAAGCCTCGGGCATCTTAAAGCACAAGGACATCAAAGAGCTGTCAGAAGTGGGATTCGAACCCACGCCTCCAGGGGAGACTGCGACCTGAACGCAGCGCCTTAGACCGCTCGGCCATCCTGACCTACTCAGGGGCCAATCTGTGGCCCCGTAACAAGAAAAGCTGGCGCGCAGAAACACGTTTTCTTAAGGGCACTTGAGATGGAATCGAGCAGGGGCGGGGCCCCTCATGCCCAAAGCGACATGGGGAGGTGATTGCCCAGAAAGCTGCAGCTTGAACTAAAGCTGTAGGTCATTGGATGTAAGACTAACGTCATCCGCCTTGGTACTCAGTGAAACACACTTGTCCCACTTGCTTCCCTTGGAATCATTTCCCGGGAATTTTTCTATCATGCCTAGCAAATTCACATGATTCTCAACCATTTTCAGGGGAAACATCAAAGATTTTGGAGGCATCCCATTTTCTCACCTTTTGGAGGTAAGACTTTAGTCTTATGTCTTTTTTGATGATTTTTGGTGAATCGACATTCCCATTTACTCTCCATGGAATCCTTTCCCGGGAATTTTTCTATCATGCCTAGCAAATTCACATGATTCTCAACCATTTTCAGAGGAAACACCAAAGATTTTGGAAGCATCCCATTTTCTCACCTTTTGGAGGTAAGACTTTAGTCTTATGTCTTTTTTGATGATTTTTGGTGAATGGCCATTCCCATTTACTCTCCATGGAATCCTTTCCCGGGAATTTTTCTATCATGCCTAGCAAATTCACATGATTCTCAACCATTTTCAGAGGAAACACCAAAGATTTTGGAAGCATCCCATTTTCTCACCTTTTGGAGGTAAGACTTCTTATGTCTTTTTGATGATTTTGGTGAATGGCCATTTTTACTCTCCATGAGGAATTCTTCTATCATGCCTAGCAAATTCACATGATTCTCAACCATTTTCAGAGGAAACACCAAAGATTTTGGAGGCATCCCATTTTCTCACTTTTGGAGGTAAGACTTTAGTCTTATGCCTTTTCTATGAATTTTTACTTTGCTTGGAACCCTTTCCCATGAATTTTTCTATTTTCTCTTTTTGCTGACTCGTCTTCTCGGTAGACAATGGAGGGCAGACGTCAGACGTGAATGGACACATTCGCACAGAGCTGGGAGCCTGGTTGGATTTGCCATGGGGTATGGTGGCAATCCCAAAAGGTCACCTCGTAGTCGGCAGGATTCGAACCTGCGCGGGGAGACCCCAATGGATTTCTAGTCCATCGCCTTAACCACTCGGCCACGACTACCTGCCATGGTGATGGCTGTGTCAACCTGGAGGGCGTGACCTGTGCTCTTCAGCCATTAAAAGTCCAGTTAACGAAGCCTTGGGCATCTTAAAGCACAAGGACATCAAAGAGCTGTCAGAAGTGGGATTCGAACCCACGCCTCCAGGGGAGACTGCGACCTGAACGCAGCGCCTTAGACCGCTCGGCCATCCTGACCTACTCAGGGGCCAATCTGTGGCCCCGTAACAAGAAAAGCTGGCGCGCAGAACACGTTTCATTAAGGGCACATGTTTCTACATCAGTGTCGTCAAGGTCTGCAAGAGGCAATTGAGTGTTTCACTTGGATGTACCTCCGTGAAGCTCAGAGGAGGCTGCCACGTAAGCAAAAGTGTCCATGTTGATAATGTCGATGACTGGGCTCACCACACAGGTTGGGTCCTGGAACACAGACATAACAGGAAACATTCCATCTCCACCTATGCTACATCAGAAGGAAAATTGAAGAGAATATGCAGTTTGTGTGCAGATCGTCTAATCCCTGAATTCAATCAATATTTGTTATTAATATAGAGCCAGTTAAATCCATTTTTTAAACTTTTATTATTTTTTTATTTTTTGGGTGGAATAGATGTCTTAACATTTTTACCATCAGGAGTCTTCTGGTACTTTACCTCCTTCAGCCTTTGAAGCAATGGAAGCAGCCAGTCTTTGTTTACTTCACAGTGGCTGTCAAGAAAGGTGAGGACCTGGGCCTGAGCCGAATCTGCCCCTTTAACCCGAGACCGGATCAGACCTGTAGGACAGCGGAGGTTAAGACAAGACTGTTTCCTTCATGGTAAATAACCAATGGTTGACTTGTACAGCCATTCCATAGAAGGATTAGGACTTGTGTTATCGAAATATTAATATAATAAAACACACTCACAAACATATATACAACATGTGCAACATGTTTACCTTCTCTCCGGTAGTTGCGTAGACATTTCACTTTGGGCAACTTGGTGAGAAGGAGACAATCATTAGCTGGAAAAAATGTAAGAACATAACAAATGACATTCATTTTTTACAATTTTGCTGCTGAATACATTTAAGCTCCCATACCAAACCAGAAATTCTTATGAGCAACCTGTATGCTCATAAAAAATCACAGCATGTCCAATGTACAGGTTTATTGAGTAAACTGACTTCACGTTCTATATAACCAACAGTCATAACAGCATACTCACGGTCTTTACTGAAGTCATCCACTAATATGATTTCCTGTATCAGATGAATAGGGGTTCGGTTGAGGATGCTTTGAAAGGAGAGTAGACAAGGAAATCAGTTCATACAATTAAGGCAACAAGGCCACCATAAAATTAAAAACACCGGATTGTAGTGAAGGGAGCTCTCCATTGGGTTCAGACTCAGACAAATAATTCATAACTTCAGACACAGGGTTGGCCCAACCAGACCATAACAAAGGAAATAAGCTATTCTTAGGCCGCTGGGGAGGCTTTATCTCTCGGTAATCTACACTGCTTCACACTGACCCTTGAATTTTTGACAGTGACAGACATAGAAGTAACACCTCATCTCAGTGGCTAGGGAGGAAGGCCTTTCTCGTATCTTTCTTGAATACTTTGTGGATACAGATCCGCTGTACTAAAAAGAACCTCTCATCCAGAAACACAGAGTAAATAGGAGAGATTTGAATTTTTAAACGTTTACTCTTACCGGCCAAAACTGCAGCACAATCTAATTGCGAATGCATACAAACATTTTTGGGTAAAAAACATTTCTGCATCAGCATGAATCCAAACTATGGCTATGCACTTGCCTTTAACTACTTATGTAAGGTTACAGAGTCCTTTAAGGGTGTCCATTTTTGTAATTTCTAGTCACTGTTTAAGTACTAGTTAACATGAGTTAAATTCTCATTACATTACCCCGTTTTTAATAACAATCTATGCCTTCAGATGCCTTTTAAGAGAAGTGGAAGTGGAGGTGGCAGCTGTAAACAGAAGCCCTTTTTAAATAGACACGAATCCCACTCAGGCGATGTGATAAAAATAGCAGGGGTGTAAATCTGAAGAATTAAGTGATGACATTCATAAAAGATCTGCACTAACATTTCCTGAAGGCCATGTGTCATCGGCTGCCTCACCTCCTGATGGTTCGCAGCAGTGTGGACCGGGCCTCATTGTGGAACGTGATCACAATGGATGTGGATGGCAAATCTGGCCCATAATGCAAAGCAGTACACCTAGAACATAACGATCAGGCGGTAGTCAGTGTTCCTCTGTGGCCTTAAGTTCACTTCTTGTTTCATGCCTATAGGGTATGAACTGGTTCTTATGAGCATGGTTTTTTATCATCAGGCTGCTTTTGTAGGCATAGGGGAATTCAATGTGTTTGTGTGTGTGTGTGTGTGTGTGTGTGTGTATTTTGTCATACCTGTTTTGTATACACCTGTTGTGTATCCTCTTGCGCTATGTTCTTATGTCACTTTGTCATACCTCAGCAAAACTGAAAATAGTTCATTGGAAATATTTGATTATAAAATTCAAAATAATAAAAACTGTTCACAAAAATGCTCTATGTGATGATGGTATCCAAGTCACGGGAACCTAAAATCCATTGAGGATTTGAGAGGATTGTCTTTTTCATGAAAGCAAAGTTAAATCCCAAAGCTAGTGTTTCCCTTTAAATAAAATACAGCAAGCTCTCAGAATGAGCTTTGAAGCTTTGGGAATGCTTTATTAAGAAAACAAGTAAGATGAGTTCATTGGCAAAAACAGTTATGGGTTGAAAGTTCACCTGAAAGTGAAAAGTCAAAGCTGATTAAATGACCTCAGAGCACAAATGGCCTTGACGTGGACGGGCAGCTTAATCGAGAGGCGTTTCCTTTTACGCCTTGTTAAATTTGCCTCGCTCTGTCCAGCCAGCCAGAACGCCCGCCACAGTGGCAGTCTCCACGGAGATGAGTGCCAGCAATTTGCCTCATGGGTCCTGTCCGATCTTTAACATTATTTCACGCTGCTGGCGGGCAGAGAGGAATTTAATTAGGTATTTTTTTTGGTGTTCTGAGGGCCACTGTGACATCATTAAGCCACAGCATGCCCTGTATCTCAGTGAGAACTAGTAAAATTACATGCAAATGGCTTCCTCCTCTCAAGTTGGCAGGAGAGGGTTACCTGCAGGAGGTCAACAAGCGGACCTCATAGTTAAACATGGTGGCTGTTCAGGTGGTGAAAAAGAAGAACATTTTTTATATTTATTGTTTCGGGGGACATGCCACTGGAGGAATCACACAGTGTAAAACTATTAGCAACACAGTTGCTCCGCTTCAGAAAATGGATGTTGTGCGTCACTGACAAAATGTACTGCTCTGTATTCTCTAAGACAGTGACGTGAGGAGCTGCTGGAGAGATGAGAACAGACAGCTGGGATCACTGACCTCTTTCTCTCCATCTGTTTCCTGAAGTCTAAAAGACGGCATTTACCACAGCCTTAGCAACAACCTGTCTGATCGCACCTGCGACAAAAATCAGCCAAGCACGCCACCGCGTTAAATTGTATTAATTAATAACCTCAGGTTACATGCAGAACTGCGCCTTTGCCATTCAGCTATTGACAAGTGTGTTCACCAGAACAAAAATGTGGTAAGATATGCAGAGCATGTCAGCGATTTTAAATGGCTTGCCCTGTTATGCATACACTTTTACTTGATAATCAACTAAGTCATGACACTGACATGACAGTCATCACACAAACACAATTCTGAAGAAAAATCAGTCATAGTGAGCGTGAAATATGGCCTACAGTAAAATAAAACATCTAGAACAAACAAGGGAACATTCATCAAAACTATGATAAGATTATCATTAACTAACAACTATATTTCCTTGTAATTCTTTCATTTACCATGAAAAAAGAAACATGAAATTTGTGTTCCTGTTTGGGTATACAGAAATAAATTTATTTCTTGGTGGTATGTGACCTTATTTATAGTGATGCAATCAAAATGAATAACTCACATCATAAGGGCAAACACATACAGTTTGATTCCAGGAATAGCTTTTCAAAAGAAACTGGGATTTCAGCTCATTGCTGCAACCCCAGCACATGCCTGATAATTATGAATCATGCCTGCAGAATAGAAGGACTTATTTTTGAAATTAATGGAACATTTGTGTAATCCAGAAGAAATACAAAATTTAATCTGTGTATTGAATGATCATTTAGAAAGTATTTCGGTGGGATCCAAAAGATGAACAGATATAGAATTGCAACACCTTTTTAAGACATATTCAATGGTAATAACTAGGTGATTGAAAGCAATGACTGAATGTGTACTATGAAAACAGAATGCATATCTATTACAGAAGTTGATTGGCTTTACATAGGGTTGAAGTTCATTAGATTCACTGATTAATGAGGCTGGACTTTACATTTTTATCACTATTAGTATGTTTCAAATGTGCTGAAAATGAATAAAAGCCTAGTTATTTATACAGACATGTGCATATAAAACCAGCATTTATTAAATGAATATGTGTATATAAATGAAATAACCAACTCTGTACTTCATCTCCATTTTTAGGCTTTGCAAAAATAGAGAGGAGGTCCTCTCTACAGTCCTCTGAGAAATGAGTTCATTTCATTATGTGCTATCTTTCAGAAGACCCCAGAGCACAAAGAGTAATCTTGGTGATGATTCATTTCAGACTTATGGAACTGAGATACGTTAAAGCAGGGAAAAGGCCAATCAGTCCTTTAATCTGTACAGCATGTTTAATATGCAGGGAGGATTTCGCCTGAGAGCAGCGTACGGATGGCGATGGCTTCGCCCCATTAAGTGATGATAGTGAGAGAGGTGATAGAGAGGGCCAGCATTGTTGCTGGTGCATTCTGTCTCAAACTATGAAGGTACAACTTTATGCAATATGTCACATGTCATAGCCAGGCCCTGACAGCCATTACTAATGCTATTCAGAGCATGGGGTTTACTAGGTATTAACTGGTTCCCATTTCCCATTTTTAGGGGCCTGTTTAGATATGTTACTTAGATGTGAGTTGTTGGAAAAATAGTTATAGAGTTCCTTTCATACTCTGAGACCTGGATGTTTCAATACAGTTCCTTTCAGCTGATTTCTTGGGTGTCTATAGAAAGCACAATCTATTTGTACTGTGCTTGCTATAGATTCAATGTCATTGGCCACATGTTTTCAAGATTATTCATAACAAGAAAGCAAATCACTTTTTACACTATCAATAAATCAATGCAGAAACTATAATGTTAAGCTTCATCAATTCATGTTCAGCTTAACTGAAAATATGTGTTTTCCCTTTTTCCCCTAGGCTCAGTGACCCTTGACCTCTGACCCTAACACCCATCCTCCTGCAGCTTACCTGTGGTCCCGCGTGTCTCTAAGGACACGGTTGCTGGGGACACGCTCAGACTCACGCTGGTTGAAGGCGTACAGTTTGTAGGGGTCTTCTCCTGGCCTCCATCGACGCACCCCAAGGTAACGTTTCTCCTCAAACAGATCCAGGAGATCATCCCATTCCTCCACGGACAGCTGAGGTTGAAAGAAGACACAAAACAAGGTTTCAGCTCTCTGCTCCTGAGCTCAACAATAGCACTAGAAATATCATTCACAATCAGAACTATTCTCTATTCATCTTACAGTATAAAATATCAATCACAATCAGAACTATTCTCTATTCATCTTACAGTATGAAATATCAATCACAATCAGAACTATTCTCTATTCAATCACAATCAGAACTATTCTATTCATCTTATTCAATCTTTCTCTATTCAGTATGAAATATCATTCACAATCAGAACTATTCTCTATTCATCTTACAGTATGAAATATCAATCACAATCAGAACTATTCTCTATTCATCTTACAGTATGAAATATCATTCACAATCAGAACTATTCTCTATTCATCTTACAGTATGACATATCATTCACAATCAGAACTATTTATCTTACAGTATTCATCTATTCTGTATTTATTTTACAGTACAAGGAACTTTCTCTATTCATCTTACAGCATATCATTCACAAACTATTCATTCATCTAAGTACAAGGATTGAAAACTGAATGAATGTAGTTTTTTCAATTAGTGTGATATTCATGAAGAGCTTCTGTAAAGTACCTCAATTACTGTCTATGTTTTATACAAATATTGTTTAACATATTTTCATACATTAAGTCCATATTTGAAAGTGGCAATAGTTTGTGAATGGCTAAAATATATGTTTTGAGATATATGTTCTGTATATTTTCCCTTACTTGGAAGCAATACAGAAATATGATACAGCAGCTACACATTGAACATATTTGCCTTTAAAACACTCTTAAAGAAAATCCTTTCTGAATTGTAATGGGAAGCTGGTAACTGACTTCCCATTAGATTAAGAGCTCCAGGCATATGATGTAAATTATCCACATGGCTAACTGCGCAGTGACAGCAATCATGCTAACTAAGCAGTCCCTTGACTGGAACAGGCATCTGCAGCAGCCCGGGGTGTGTTACAGTCTGTAAGTGCTGTGACATGTCTCTGTAAACTGGCAGGGTATGATGACCCCAATGACCATGTTCTGAGAGGGAGTCTTAACAATAGCAAAGCCTCATTACTGCCTTCCTAATGAGTGACCTGCTCTTCCTCCACACCTAACACTGAGAATAACTGTCTGAATTTCAGTTTTTATTCTTATTTTGTTTTGTTTTCCATTTCTTTCAAAATGGCATGCATTTCTGTCACTGTTTGGATGTCATCAAGCTTTGAGGTTGTCGTTGAAGTATGAGTTTATTGCCAGCTTCAGGAGGACAGCCATAGGCATGTGACTCCTCCAGTTCACGTGACAACAATCTCACTTATTTGTATACTGCAGATGGACCTATGATTGCATCTGGATGACAAAGTCAGCATACAGTCAGTTAGCATCACTGCATGTGCTCTGCTGGACCAGGTTCTTTTATAAGAACTGGGTGACCTAGCTTTACTTGTCAAGAACTGAGCTCCTGGAATTGGATGCCCTCTTTATAGTCTCACAATAAGAATGAACAGTTGTTTATGTTTCAGTTGTCTTTTAATATATACATTCTCGACTCATAAGCATGCATATCTTAAAGTTAATTATTAGTAATTTGAGCATTTGAATCACCGAGTGTATCTGAATCACTGAAGCTGATACTCAATTTTGATTTCAAATACTCCACATGAAAATTCACAGGCTTATGTGCAATCATTTCTTTATGTGCAAAATTGATTTTTTTTTTTTTCTTTTTTAAGCTGTGGCTGCAACCAAACACAATGACTGTCCTTTCAGACAGCTCCAGAAAAATAAGTAGTACAGCTCTGTAGAGCTGAAGGTAAACACAAATGTTGTCAGAAATTCAGAAATATTTTGTCTTTAAAATGTATTCAGAGATTTGACCTTGCACTCCATACATCACATAAAAGGATAAAAGAAATGTATTTTTAAAAGATGATTGAACCAAATATTTTTCCCCAAAGCTACCTGTATATATGTATTTTTCTCTGAGGACAAACAGCTGTTTTCCACAGGAAGCAGATAAAAATTTAATTCACTCCAGTCCTGAAGCAAAACAGAGCTGCAACCTCCTCTGCAACCTCTAGCAGGGCATCAAGAAAGTTGGATCACAGACTTGAAAGCTGAGGCAAGTAAAGAAACGCTGAGGAAACATTTTAGGAGACCTCATTTCCAACCCCATTTCCCCTACAATCACCTTTGCACACTCTGCTGTTTATGGAAATGTGCCAGTGAATACCTGAAGCTCAGTGTAACTCCCTTTGGCTGCTTAGCAGCCCCCCGGTCACGGGAAGCTTAATTCATTAATTTGGGTGAGTTATATTTTTTTGCCTCTGTTCACCCAAAAGATTCGTTGATTTGACTCCTCACTCATTCCTTAGGTATACTGATTGATAATCCTAATTTCAATTTAGTACCAAAATTAATGTCTCATTGATGCCTTACCTGTAACATCAGTAAGGTTTCTACCTAAGATACTGTACATAAGCTGCACTGGCATGCGGAATGGATAAACTGTTTGTTAGAGACTTGCCGTCTAATAGAAGAGATACAATAGATACCCACAGGAAAACTAAGGTGTATCTTAAATTGCAAAATTATTCAGTGAGGCCAGGATTTTGTTCTTTATTCGGTTGTTCAAATGAATACTGAGGTGTATGGTGCCCAGGTCCCATGTTTCCTAATAATTATTATTCATACTCCCACTCACTGTTTCTTCAGCAGTGCCCTCTTCTTGACTCACCAGCTCTCACAGTCTAATTTCCGCATTATTGTATACAGTTTATATGTCTCCATCTATTCAAATCAGATTTTTAAAAAAAATAAACTTCTTAATGGACCTCAGCCCCTACTTACAGTAACCATATCAGCTAATCCAAAAATCCTAATTTAAATCTACAGTGTTGCAGGTAACGCTCCATTTTCAACAAATACCACTTTTGGAAGAGAATGGCTTCCTCCCTCTTCCTGATTGCCTCTGTAGTTTTCAAAAAGCACCTCATTACTCCCAAACACACCAGAGAGTTTAGTTCTTCCAATTTTGTAACAGCTTGCTTTGGAACTACAGAATGGAGTGAAACGCAACTATCTCACACTAATGCCTCTGCCTTGTGATAAAGACAATATCAGAATAGTCAGAACCTGATGAAGTGCCCCTTTAATATATCCATGTTCATAGATTCACAATCAGACCTATATATCAGACCTATCATAGTCATGATTTTTCCATATGTATTCAATGTGCCCTTAGACTGTTCAAAAACAACATTTCTTACACTTCAAGATGCCTTTCAGTTGAATATAAGCAAACACAGAGGGACTCTTGGATAATTTTGTGGATAAATTCTAACAGCGGCTATCAGCATCCTAACAGCACTTTCAGTTTTTTCAGACCCTGAATGTGCACCTCAGTTGCTACCTGCATAACCAATGTTGTTTACTTCATCAATCCTATTCATGTTTTCTTCCCACTCAACCTTCCACCACAGTCGCCATGAATATTTATGACCCATTATTTCTTATGTAAATGAAAACTTTAAATATATACACATGTAGTTCTGAGGCCAGGATCACACATTCTACATTTTCAGTTTTTCATGTTTTGTGAGTAACTGGTGTTAAAAGTGCCTGTCCTGCCATTTATATACAAATCAAAATAAGTTCATGAACCAATGATATACTTTTTGCTGCAGAATGTCATAAAAATAATTAATGTCTTGTCAGATTTATTTTTTTTTCCCCTGTTACATTAAGTTATTGCTATTATATTGCCAAGAATCGCATTACCATTTATTGTATTTTCTCAATTAGCACAGCTGTATGCAGTGGGGTGAGGAAATTTTATTTGCCCCAAGGGATAGTACAAAATGTGGCATTATGATATTAGCCTCTGTATTATGGTTATTTGGCCTATATTATTGTCTTATCCCGATTGTGGTATGAATTCGTAGCGTTTGCGTTTAAGGACATGACATATGGATTAGCTCTTTGCAGTAAAGGGAGTAGCACGATATCTGCTTCACATGAACTTCACTGGCGTGTTCCAATTTCAATCCCATTTTCGATTTCGCAATAATGACCGAGGAAGACAAGAGACTTCAAACTGATTAAATTAACCATGAAAGCGTTTTCTCTCTTCCGTCAAAATTGGACCATCTTGTATTTATTTTTAGATTGATATTGAGGCAGTTTTCAACGCGTAATTTTACCAGGTTTGCATGACGGAACAGATGAGCTTCTGTGAATCAGACTCGCTCTTTACCGTGGCCGTGAGGGTTCGGCACAGCTGGGCTATCCTCTGCCGTGCGGAACGAGTGTGTGACCAAGCTTTTGTTCCCTCGGGTGGAATCACTTTTTAAAATGAAAATACTTTTCTTGTTTTTAGTTGTGTGGCGCTATTTTAAAGGGTTAGAATGCGATAACAAATGTGCGCGGTATCAAATGGGTGCATACCAACACTTCACAATAATATTAACACTTTCTATATTAACGTTTAATACATTTTGATTTTCTAAATTTCCAGGTAAATTAAAATAAGCCCTCCGTTACACACGAAGAATCGTGAAAGCAAAGAAACACTAACACATGCTTGATGGTTTTATCCATAGCATAGATCATCTTTTAATAGATGTGAAAAGTCCTCACTCATGGGTCGTTTTCATTGCGGGGTTCTCCATACTACTCTTCTTTCCTCTACTTTTTGCTTTGCTGTAGCTATTTTTTGTTACCGTCTGTTACGGAGCACAGTCCGGAAATATAATAGCTAATCCTCAACTGAAAACGCAGTAGCTGAATTGCGTTGTGAGGACGACAGAAACTTGCACAGACGAGGTCGTGCATAACGTTCAGTTTTGTAAGTGGTTTCAGCAGAGTGGTCCTGAGTGCCTGGTTTATGACAACCGTAGCCTCTTTACTTTTTGATATTGCCAGAATCTAACACGTGATATAAAATTCAGGGTGCACAGTATCGTGCATCAGTATTTTCAAGATGTTAATACCAACGACTATATATTTCCCAAGGGGGGCCAATAATGTCTGCTTGCATAAGTCGGAGTCGGCAATAACAACTGTGCTCTTTGCTTTGTTCTTGTTCTACAAAGTTAATTTCCACGCACTACAGGCTCAAAAGACCACCAGGCTATTTCCATGAAAGGTGGGTTAGGTGACTGCCACTTACAAAATGGAATGACGCCGATAGGTCTGGTTCATTTCCTCGCAGACTGGCGCTTACCTTTGCTTCTGGTCCCTCCGTCTCCAGGTCAGATACTTTGTATTTATTTAACACCAGAAAATACAGCACAGCAGCAACCCATAATAATATGGCCAGAGTTAAACTCAGCTTCCGAAGCAGCCTGTTCATTGCCATTGACGGGGCTTCAGTTATCCCCCGTCTCCTGCGAAGCACTCATGAAATAAATATTTTTATGAAACTCGCCTTGTCTTTCTTGTGCAAGACTTGTGATGCAATTAAATATTCTTTCATTTTCCCGAGTCCTTCAAATAGCAGATTCCTGCTGTGAAGCATGTTATGTCTCCGTTCACTAAAATGGGTGAGCGAGGTAATGCGAGGAGCGCCGTAAAGATCTCCGATAATTCGAAACCACTGTACACATCTGTCCTCTGAATGAGTTTGGCACCACCGTGCGTCACGTTAGTGTTTTGCTTCCAGTTTTACCTGAAAATGCGCGGAGCAAACTTTTCCTTCGGAACTTAAAAAGTTGTACTACTTACACGTATAATGTTATAGTATATACTATACCAAGCATTACTCTAGGAAACCACACTCTTCGAATCAATCTAGATGGAGATGACATTTTGCTAGCAACTATGAGTGGATTTGCAGCTACCAGTGTATGTCTGCTCATAATAATATTATATTCAGCATTGTAATCCTTGCTTTTATTTCCACTTTTCGTCCCTATGGTACAAACATGATCACGGATTAATCAAATATTATAGTACATGTAAGGAGCTTTGTGGTGCGTGTGCAAAAATGAGACAAGAAGTGTGTGAACTCACTGAATCTTGAGAACAACGCAAAAACTGCAACTCTCGTAAAATGTCTGTGTGCGCCATCTAGTGTTAAATATTGAGGTAGCCGGTGGACTTGGACCTTGGATGCTTAAGTCATTACTGTTAGCCCAGTATGGAAATGACAGGAAGGGTACAGCAAGAACAAATAATAGCTTTCCAGTTTATAAAGTTAATATTTGGAAATGAGAGTCAAAGACTCCAATAATCTGGTATGACCAAGGAATCGTATGTATATTTATGTATAGGCCTAATTGCCATTGGCTTCACTGGGTTGGATGTCTTGTAGTTACACCCTCCTGCACAGACTAATGGTTCAATTTAGCTTTATATTATTAGTGTTCGGTAAAAGGTAACAGTGTTTTCTTGTTCTTTATTAGCTGCCATCCAGACTGTGGATGGATCTAGATCTCTTGACGGAAGCACAAGGTTTTGAGCTTAATTACCTCTGCTGTCTGCTGTCTTTACACGGGCACTGCAACAGTTCCAGTATCTTTTCCCATTATAACTCCATATTCGCATAATTTACCAATGATGTCTATAAAACCACAGGAAAGCTAGTAGTAAATCGTGTTTGATCTGGTTTTATATAGCTGTTAATAGCTTGCAACTTGTTGGTTTCTTCGGCTCAATCCACGCCCTTCCAAAAATATATTGGTGCCGTCACTGATTTTGGTCCAATAGCGTACAACGGGGCTTTGCCGAGGCTTTGCAAGTGAGGTGTCAGTTTTCATAAGGAACTGGCTTAGAATTAAACATGTGCAGAAGTTTAGTTGCTAGTTATTTGATACAGTGTAGTTCAGTAGTCACCAAAGACACAACGTAGAGACAGCAGGAGCAGCTCTGACGGACCAGTGCTTGGATTTGACTTGTTCTGAGAAAATACTGTCACATTTGTGAGTTAGCTATTACGCTAGCTATAACCTATTGGGAATATCTCCAACATTCCAATGTAAGAGATGTCTAACATTTTAATGACTACGGTAGTTGACATGTATATGTAGGTCTTTAGATAATATTTGAAAGGCTGGCACTATGTTTTGAGCTTTGCATGCATGTGTGATCATTAACCAGAAAATGTCAGTTTCTAGGTCTATATACATGAAAATCTAGACCAGTTCGCAAATGGGAGACGAGGAGCGCTTGCTTATAAATAAGGACTATTTTTAATCTACATGGGTTGCAAACTAGGTGGGCTGGATGTCGAACCAGCTTTCTTCTTGGAAATAAATATCGTTCAGAAATGTAGTGAATGTTAGCTGGATATTTTCACCATCCGGCTGGATCTCAGAGATATAAATGTAACTGATAAAGAACCCAAAACTATCTCCAGATTGTTAACTTGCCGGATTCACTTTAAAAAACAGTATTTAATATAGTGGGAAAAGTAACTAGCTAGCCTCAGTGCAATGGCTGCAACAGCAGACTCTGCGTGTACAGCTAGTTATTTCCTTCAACTTAAAAAAATCGAATTGCATTATGTTCAGCTGGTTGGGTACCGATGACAGGAGGAAGAGGGATCCAGAAGTCTTTAAGACAGTCGGCGATGGACTCAAGAAGTTGTACAAAACCAAGCTGTTGCCTTTGGAAGAGCATTACAAATTCCACGATTTCCATTCACCCGCCTTAGAAGATGCCGATTTCGACAACAAGCCGATGGTACTTCTCGTGGGACAGTATTCCACTGGAAAGACAACATTCATCAGGTACGTACAATCAACCAGTGTAATATCCGCAGCGTCCTTTGAGCTAGAGTTTTTTTCAGTAGTAATTCAAAAGTGTTGTGTTTTTCCAGTCTTGCACTGTTATTTTGACAAATTCATAAATTGGTGCTATTGGACTGTGAAGTTCATTTAGTTCGTATCTTTAAGACTTGAATTAGACGGTCTTCCCTATTGTATGTAACCAAGGATTGGTTCCATGAATTGATATTTCATACAGTTGTAAATATTTTATCATTACCTGCTCATTCATTATATTAGATACATATTTTCTCTTAATCAAATCCAAATGTTTTCTATATGAAAAGTATGTTTTTAATCTGAGGAAATATGCCAGATTGATGACCATACAAGCTGTAAAAAGTGATGCGTTTTCAAAGGCAACAGTTTACATGGATCTTTTTGACTTGTATTTACTTGCTCAAGAAATGAAGCAAGTTAATAAAACTTGAAAAGACACATTCAAACTGTTGCCATAAGTATTTAAGTATTGGAAACATCATTTTTTACGGTGCTGCAAAAAAGCTTTTTGTAAAAACATGTAAAAAACAATGCATTCTGGACAAGTCACTAGCAATGAGCACCCTGAAGAGTTTCAGCAAAAGTGACCCATTCATAAAATGCTCACAGCCTGTGAATGATCTGACCCAATTTCACTCCGCTAAGGTGCTTGGACTTGTGACCCGAAATTTTCAGCATTAATATCAATGACCACAAAACTAGAGATATGAATTGAAGGAAAAATAGCAGTACACTTACTTGTAGTAGTTACTTAAAGACTGAGTACATTGAGATTACTTTGTGAAAACATATTCCTATTTTCTTACTTATATTCTTAAAATGAGGCAGGACTGAAGAGATATGGCAATTATCTATCTTTTGTGGTTTCATTTAGGAAAGAAGGTCTTTGTAAGATCTATACAGCTATAGTGTGGCAGGTTGTTATCAATCTTACTGCATTGTCATTCACAGAATCTGAGTAAGCGGTAGTCTTACGACTGTCTTCAAGTATGCACACCTTACCTTTCTAAACATTCTTCTGAGCGAATGCAAAAGTCACACACAAGTACAATCATGCCAATCACTTTCACAACATCGGCAAATAAACAGTCAGACGTCACCCAGTTTTGTAATGTGTTACATATGTATTTGGCTGTTACAGCTGTCCAATTTCAGAGATTAAGTTTTTGAACAGCATGGAGACAGAATCAGAAGAAAGCGATTGTGCTGATTTTCAGTTCCACCGAGAGGGTGCCCTGGGGTTTGACTGGACCGAACGGATCCCCTCTCCCCTCTTCCCCTTGTGTCCAGGTACCTCCTGGAGCAGGACTTCCCGGGCATGCGGATCGGGCCGGAGCCCACCACGGACTCCTTCACTGCGGTGATGCACGGGGACCAGGAGGGGCTGATCCCGGGCAATGCCCTGGTGGTGGATCCAAGGAAACCGTTCAGGAAGCTCAACAACTTCGGCAACGCCTTCCTCAACAGGTGATCTGCTGCGCTGACGCAGTGTAGTTTATGTCTTATTTGAGTTCACAGCTAATTACATTTAAGTTATTATTATTGTTGTTATAATTATTATTATTATCTTTAGTAGTAGGAGTAGTAGTAGTAGTATAAAATGGCTGATAAATACTTGGGTCTGAGAGATTTGTGGTGCTCTATTCCCACACCTCATATAGGCCTAAAGCAGTGCTTGTGTGATATGTTTTCTCATGATTTTGCAAAGAGCAACAAGCTTTGCCTTCCTTTCTAAGCCAGTTGGAACAGTCTGATGTCTCTCTCTAAGAAGCTGTTGAATCAAGTGTCTTAGCTGCTTTCCATAACCAGGGTTTATGAGATTGTAAAAAAAACACCTTACTTTGACAAGGCAATGCATTTTCAGATAAGTTGTAAAAATATACAATGATTGAGACTGAGTATGAGTATGATTCTGGAGAATATACAGGATATGCT
Source organism: Albula goreensis (assembly GCA_022829145.1). Lineage (NCBI taxonomy): Eukaryota > Metazoa > Chordata > Actinopteri > Albuliformes > Albulidae > Albula > Albula goreensis. The sequence continues at coordinate 29,353,612 of CM040749.1, forward strand.
GCGTATATTCATTCTTCATACTGTTTCTGAAATTAGATTATATCGCATTTTTTAAGATAAACATAAGACTATTCTCTCTCTGTGGTAACCTGATTCACTTCTATAACAGTTCAGATGTCCTTACAGTCTCCTAGCTTCTTATTTGGGGTTTACTTAATTCATTCCCACCCACACCCCTCGGTTTTGGAGTACAGTAACAATGAATGACATTTACAATAATAGAATAAAATGAGCAAATAAATAAACAACATTCATTCATAAGTCATGTGAACTGGCTGGTGGGTTGATGGCACTGTGTTTCTTCTTTTCAGGGGCCTGTTATGTTACAACTAATAGTCCTAAAGGGAAAAGATGTTCATGATAAGCTCAGCCAGCTGCATGCGGTTTGTTAAAGTGGTGTACTCAGCTGACATATATGCAGATTTGCATGCCTTAGAGGGAGGGTGTCCCATCAGCAGGTGTACAGAAGTTTCCGGAATGTATGCAACATTTCCTCAGTCTGTGCTGGCACACTCCACAGCAGTGTTGTCATCTGCAGTTTTTCCCATTGGTCCTGAATGTGATCTTTATGAGATAAGCTGACTTAGTGTTTGGAGAAGAGCTTGAATTACTGGTTGTTCCAGGTGTCAAAGAGCTGCTGATTTGGATAGTAGGGGTCTCAGGTTATGTTAGTCCATAGCTTTCTTGCTACTTGCAGCTTAGTCCTTCACAATTTCTTTTCTTTTCAGAAACTACATTTACTCTTGACTGAAAATATAATATACATTTTATTACACATGGTCTGTTATCAAGCACTTTTACAGTTGAGTCTTCAATTTTAATTTGGAGAACATGTGCTACAGTGTTTCAGGTGACACAAAAACATAAAAATAGGTATTTTTCTTGTAGGTTTTTGATGAGGTCTATTGTGTAAACTGGCCTATGAGATATAGTGTTGACCTTAGGATTCCTGCTTTAACTTTGCATACATATACACAAGTAAGAGAGGGATCGTATTTAATTGTTGGGATCTCACAGGTCATTTGGAAGATTTACAAAAAATGATCTTTATGGGTCAGCAGCATTGAAATTAATTGGACAATCATGTCATTTGTATTTTTGTGCTGTACCCCTTTAATATATCACATGTTAATCCATGAATCCAGAAATAGTACAACCACAGACTCCTCTTGGCTTTCATCTGTGGAGACAGCCACCGCTCCTCTATCACACCCAGTGTGATGTGTCCATGATAACATTCTATGCACTGGTGAACTTTTTCAATTGTAACTGTTTTATTTGTAACTGTTTTCCATGTTTTGAATGTTCCTCTCCTCCTAGAGAGGGGCTTGAGTTCAACCTAGCCCACTTTGCCTTCAACTTTTAATAACAAATGCACACAAGCCTTGGGCACATTTTGTCTGTTTTTTTAGTATGAGGTAACATGTCCCACACCCTGTCACAGCACTAAATCATTTTCATGTACAAAAAATTGAACATTATTTTATAGTGAATTAATTTATAACAATACATTATACATGAAACAACATTGTGTGAGGAGTACTGTAAATTCATTTTTCAGGATTATGGTCAAATTGGGTTATGGTTAGTCTCACAATGTGCCCAATAGCTGCTTACTGGTACTTGATTTTTTCAGTGTTAATGTCATCCGTCATATGAGCCAGGCGTATCATTGGACATGTTGCCTATGGTTTGCACCATGTCTGTGGATGATGTCTGCTTTTGTAGATTGAAAGAGATTCAGTTTACTTGGAGACTGGACTACAACTGGTCTGCTGGCAAGTCCTTTTTTGATACACTCAGATAACGGGTGTCAGTTATCTTTCAGCCCCATGCAATTGTGTCAATGTTGTCAGCCATCTTTCTGCCACTATACATCCATGCCGAGCTACTGGCTGTCTTTCTGCCCCTTCGTGGGAGTGCCGGTCATATTGATTCCTCTGTCCCCTCTGTGCTACAGACTGGTGTGTGCCCAGCTGCCCAACTCTGTGCTGGAGAGCATCAGTGTGATCGACACCCCAGGGATCCTGTCTGGAGAGAAGCAGCGGATCAGCAGAGGTAGGAACTCCATGCCATGCCAAGCTGTGCTGCCATGGACCGTATGCAGTCCTTAAACATAAGAGTTTGAAGGCCTTGGGCCTTGGGCCTGGTTTAGACATATTCTCTTACAAATGCCAAATGCAAATTCTGAATGAGGCATCACCTGAGGAATGGGAGTGGGGGTGGAGTGACTAGTGACGATCCTACTGAGATCACTACTCAGGTATGAGGTTATGGATCCTTGTTCTCCACTTGAAAACAAGGATACCCTGTCTGCAACGAGCATTTAAAAGGGAGAAAGTCTCTGGTCTTTGGATACCTTGTATTGGGTCCTAGTTTTAAGTTTTTTCTGTGTTCTCTCATTCTTTGTTCGACTTTGTTTCCGTTTTATCACACAACCTTCGGTAAAGATTCAGCAGAACCAGGCTTTGTCCTTTCAGTATTTTATAGTGAACTGGTTGCCTGAGCCTTTGTTGCTTTGTTTCTTATTTCTGCATGTGTTTACCTTTTATTGTCTCTAAATTATGCCTGAGAAAATGTGTTCATGTAAAAAATAAATTTAAAAAAATAAGTCAGACCGAAACTCTTCCTGACATACGCAGTGCATTGGAACTCAACAACAGCCTCTTTCTACATAGTTTTGCGAGTATGCAAAGAATGGTGTTGTCTCATAGGACCCCCAAGCTGGTATTGCTGGAGTGTTATCAGTGGGAGCAGGGGTGGGGCACATTTTACCAGGAAAACATTGAACATTGGCCTTAAAAGAGATGAGGAAAAGTCACTCAGCTGGTTGAACGAAGCCCTCCACATTTCCCTGTTTATTTCCCTATTATACCAGGGCATAATGACAGAAAGAAACAAGTTGGTTGTGCAAGACAGGATTCAGCTTCATCAGATAACCGGTTTTCATTGTGCAGACATCTGCACCATTTGCAGGAAAGCTATGAAAGCACAAGATCAATATCCCAGTTTCAATGCATGAGTAGCTTAAGAAAACAAGGATGTTTGAACTGCCCTGTTGATGAAGCTGAGGACAGAATTGTATCAATGAGTGAGTACATTAGTCTTCCTCGACCTGCATTACCTGTTAACCGTAGACCTGTGAGTAATGCTTACTGTTTATGTTGTCCTGTGTGCTTCTGGAGAGTGGATGGCCAGTAGAGCATCATAAAAGTGACCAAACACGTGATGTCATCCAAATGTGTACCACTCCACAGGGTCCACCCCCTCTCTCATGGTGAGGGGGGAAGGGGAGGCTGTTGGCATCGATTTAGATTCCCTTTTAACCCCACAGGAGTTACAGTACAGTGTTCTCCACAGTGAAACCTCTCCTCCTTCCACAATGTGTAAAATCCCTGCATTTTTTCCACTGCTGAGACCTGAGCCCTGTATCCCGAAAATTGGCTGGTGCTTGAAATTCCTGAATCTTTTAATTCCAAGCTTTGTGGGCGCATGTGTAAGCATAGAAGTGTGGACTTGTGTGTGTGTGTGTGTGCGTGCTTGAGTCTGCACACAGTTGCACATTTCTTGTCTGAAAATACTGATAGTACAAATGTTGATGATTTGACTTTCCTGTGGTCCCACTGTTCCTCTTAATCTATTTGGTTGCACTTATCATATTTGGAAATCAAATGTAATGTAAATGTCGTGTAAAGTAAACAGGTTTACCTCCATAAACCTCTCTAGTTTCTACAGTAAGTACGTGCAGTGACTGTTCCTCTCTGGCACTGGGTCAGGCTGTTCTTGTATTAGCAGAGTCACATCACCGCCTGATTTAGCTCCACTGGGCCTTAATGAGGAGGGAGAGAATGAGCTGTATAAGGGCACAGAGCCCGGCATACAGCCCGTGGGGAAATACCCCTCTCTGTGGTACACTTTCATGCAGTTTTTGTAATAGGGATAAAAATACATTCACATTGTCAAACTTAAATCATGTCTCAGTATCATATTGTTTTTAGTCCGCATTACTCCACAAAGACAGTAAGAAAAAATAGGAAAAATGGAAGGGAAAAAAGGTTGACTATTATTAAAAGCAATTTATCTGTGGCATTTACACTGTTAAATGTAATTGCTGATTTTATGACAAGATCAATAGTTTGCCACAAGTTCATCTGTAGTTAGTGGAAGACACTTAATGATACTCAAGTATTCAAAATTATAATTGGGCTCGGGTGGGGTCAAAATGTAGAGTCCACATAATGTTAAATAAACATGTACATAAACATATTGCACCACTGTTATATAAAGTTATGATACTCATTTTATCATAGAATGACTCTTTTACATGTTAAGGTATGTAATGTTGTGGTTACTGTTCCAGCTTTCATTTGAAGGAAAGGACAGAAGTGACTCTGGTTTGAAAGTTTTTTTGCTCTTGAGAAGAAATCTGACACGACGGAACCAGCTTGCGCTGTTATTAGCTCAGAGGTGGAGCTAGGCATGACAGCCTGTCCTTCTGTCCCCACCTCCTCCCTTTGGGGGGTTTAGCCCTGGAATTCCAAGAGGATTAATGACAGCAATGGGGGCTTGTGTACTCCAAGCCTCTCCAGGGCGCCCTCTGTTGGCCTGTTTAAGGGGGAATTCAGGTCACATTCTATCACACTGGCCCAGGAGCATATTGTACATCACTAATTTGATGTACGTTGGGAAATTGTGCCTTACAGTAAATTGTACAGAACCGTATATATTGCTCTCTGTCTGTAATTACTGTTTGTTTATTTGTTTGAATGTGAATTTTCAGCTGCTCTTTTTGTGTTGCCCCACGGAGGTGTGAATGGGACTGTCCTTTTAATCCCATCCCTGCAAGATGTCCCCCTACATCTGTATAGTCCCACCCACACAACCAATATTACACTCACAATATATTATGAATATATCGTGAGTGCAGTTGCCTACTCATGATCTTCCTCACCCCTGTCTCCACTTTGCAGCAGTTAATCAATGTATATCTTTAATATTCAGTGTTTCATTGCTTATGCTTCGTTTTGGTGTCCTCTCGTCTCTGGGACATTACTGACAGTGCAATTAAAAATTTACAGAAACTTTTCAACAATGACAGTGTTGGTTGCTTTTGACAACTGACTGCAATTCAGTCACAGATGCTTTATATATGAAAAAACCTGATCTCCCTCCTGTCCTTGTTACCTGTTTGCACCCCCCCCCCTACAGGTTATGATTTTGCGGCAGTGCTGGAGTGGTTCGCCGAGCGAGTGGACCGCATCATCCTGCTCTTCGATGCCCACAAGCTGGACATCTCAGACGAGTTTTCAGAGGTCATCCGGGCCCTGAAGAACCATGAGGACAAGATGCGTGTGGTGCTGAACAAGGCTGACCAGATCCAGACCCAGCAGCTGATGCGGGTGTATGGCGCCCTCATGTGGTCGCTGGGGAAGATCATCAACACACCGGAGGTGGTGCGAGTCTACACCGGGTCCTTCTGGTCCCACCCTCTGTGCGTCCCTGACAACCGCAAGCTCTTCGAGGCAGAGGAACAGGACCTCTTCAAGGACATCCAGTCCCTGCCTCGCTATGCTGCTCTCCGCAAACTGAACGACCTCATCAAGAGAGCGCGGCTGGCCAAGGTGGGCCTCGCCACATGTGTCACATATAGCTTTCACTGTACCTCCTGTGATCACTGCTTGCCAGTAATACATAGTCTCTGCAGACCGTGACAATATGGATCTAGGACTTAACAGAAAGCAGATGGCTAGAAGCAGAAAACGTAACAATGAACTTCTGAGCTGAATCAATGTCTAGGTACTACTAGGCATAAAAAATTATTTTCACATAACAATAATGAAGGGCCACCATGTGGCAATAATGGGAGTAACACCTAAAGAAACCAAACATAAATAAGATATACATGTCATATACAGGTCTCAGTACATTCTCTTTCTCTGTCTTTCTTTAGCTATGGTTACAGTGCATTCCTTTCTGCCCTCCCAGGTACATGCTTACATAGTCACTGCCTTGAAGAAAGAGATGCCGTCCGTCTTTGGGAAGGAGAGCAAGAAGAGGGAGCTGATATCTCGCTTGTACGAGACCTATGCTGAAATTGAGAGGGAGCGCCAGCTGTCACATGGGGACTTCCCCAACCTCAAAAGAATGCAGGTTAGATACTCTGTAGGGCCTCAAACCACTGGAAATGATGGGTGGACTTATGCTATCCAGTGTTCACTGGTTTACCACTCCATTATTTTCTCAAAGCAAAACACTGAGCAACTGCAGGTGACCAGTTGTTAGAAAAAGATGCACCTCTACTTAAAGGCACCTCTACTTAACTCGCAGCACTGTGTGGCTTGTAGTGTGGAAAAACAGTGACTGGCTGGTGAGTGAATACCAGCTCTTCAGTCACAGTCCTTGGTGCGTTGGATGTAGGTGGTGCAGTGGTAATTGGACAGGTAGAGATTTCAGTTGTAATGTTTTAAAAAATGTGAATAAAGCAAACTGTTGAATGTCAGCTCAAACTGACAGCCAAAATGCAGTCAATCAGCCAAGCTCAAGATGCTGCATTGACTCCTGTATCCCTATACCACAGTATTGACCCCTCATTCTCTCCCCTGTCACACTCTAATCAGGAGCAGCTGCAGGGCCATGACCTCTGACCAAGTTCCCATCTCTGAAGGCCAAGCTGATAGACATGGTGGATGACATGCTGTCCAATGACATCGCCAAGCTGATGGCGCTAGTGAGGCAGGAGGAGTCCCAGCAGCAAACCGAGGTGGTAAGAGGTGGGGCCTTTGACGGCACCATCAACGGGCCCTTCGGCCACGGCTACGGGGAGGGGGCTGGCGAGGGCATCGACGAGCCCGAGTGGGTGGTGGCGCGCGACAAGCCCCTCTACGACGAGATCTTCTACACGCTCTGCCCAATCAACGGCAAGGTGACGGGCGCCAACGCCAAGAAAGAGATGATCAAGTCCAAGCTGCCCAACATCGTGCTGGGCAAGATCTGGAGACTGGCGGACATCGACCGGGACGGCATGCTGGATGATGAGGAGTTCGCCCTGGCCAACCACCTCATCAAGGTCAAGCTGGAGGGTCACGAGCTGCCTGACACTCTCCCGCCCCACCTGATACCTCCCTCTAAGAAGAAAGCGCCGGAATAACATGGAGTCCCAGGAAAAAGGGAGGAGTGAACGAAAAGACACAGGAAGTCAGCCGTGATAGCCATGTGTCAACACAAAATGATTAAAAGCCTTAAAGTTTTTCATAACTCACCCTTGGTCATACCTAACAGCCTTACTGTTTCCATAATGGTCTCTTCTGAGCAGCGAGGCCTGTCCAGGGTGCATAAAGAAGCCAATATATTGTTCATTCATTTTTATTGTATAGTTAAACTTGTCTTTGCATCAAGGTACAGGGTCTGCTCGTTTTCGTTTTCACCTTAAAATCAGGATCAAATTTAGGCCCCATGGTGGTACTAATTATCTTCGTATCTGTCTGTCAAAGTGCTACAAAAATGAAAACCAGAAGACACTGCATCGTACATAATGGAGGCTGAGGGACTCTACTCTGTGCCATACTTACAATATATAATGCCTGTGACTGCTTGCTATCTTTTAATTTCTTACTGAAGGAAATTTGCGGTGATGGAAGCTGTAATTTCATTAGCCTTGACATGAACTCCCAAAAAATGTCTTTTTCACAGGAGTTGTGAGGCATGTATATTTATGTGTACTTAATTAAAGGTGTGTACATCTGTTATATGCATTCAATATATTTATTTACAATTGTCAATTTCAGTCTTACTTTATAGCATGGAGAATATCCTGGATCATTAATTCAAATTTCTTTATTCATTAAGTTGTCTTTTTGGTAGGGACAAGTACAGCTAAGCTTTGATACAATGCACTACCAGATGCATCTACTTCCAGTTGCACCTGTTCCTTGTGTAGACCCTAATTTCTAAGAGCTATCTATTGGCAATAAGTTTTTAGCAGTCTGTGGCTCTTAAAATTAACAAGGATGGGGAAAAGCCTTTTGAATATTAGTTCAGTGTTGCCTGTCTGTTTTTATGTTGTATATGAAAATGTGAAAATATTATGGTTTCCATGCCCAGAATGTCTTTTGTACCTGCAGGATACCTGCTCGCATTTGGTAAAGTACATACTTCTCCAGTGTGACAGCAACTGCCAGCAACTGCCATTTGCTCCAGTGTTTGCATATACATTTGATATGTACTGTATGTTTAAATCTGACCAATTTTAAAATGGCAATGCAGATATCTTGTCAAAATGAAAGTCTTTGATACTTATGAAAGAGTAGAGTACCATTATTATAACCATAATTTTTACTGAAAGGGGATTTGGACTTGTGAATGAGTTAGACCTTGGTCTCAGAGAACCACCCCTTGCGCCAGAACTATAAATAGTGCCAGATTTCAATTAGGTGGAGCTCACAGAAGAGTTAACCAACCAGAGAAAGCACTAGTTCATCCTTAAGTAAATCTGTTTATATATACATTCACACGTTCTAACATTACATGTCATTGACAGCATGCTATCCACAACTTTCCTGACCTTTGCCCTTTCCCAGATTCCTTTGCTAAGGTCATCCAGGAGAGATATAAATATATTGCCATGGCAGGAGTCTGTCACAAATAATCATTCTATGAAAAGAATTTCATCCATAAACAGAGTACATGACCATTCTATGCAGACTATCCCCTCCATGGTCACTATATTTATATATCAAACGCATATTACTCCACAGTCCCTCATCCACCATTTTACACTGACTAAATAGTGAGTTTTGACTGGACAGTATATTGCCGACACATGGCACTGTAACTGGAAATGTAATGACAATGGATCAGCGGAATCGTGAATGAAAATGAAAAAAGAGCAGAAAAAACAAATCAAAGGTTCATGTTGTGTCTTATAAAAATTAAAGTCCATAAATACATTTTGATAAAAACTTTTTACAGCATCATCACTCTACACAAACGTGTTTTTTTACAGTGCTGTTACCCCTGGGAAATATGCGTGCATGTGCATGAGTGTGTTTGTGTTTGTAATATGTGTGTGTGTGAGTGTGAGAAAGTATATGTGTGTGTACATGTGAGTGTGTGTGTTTGTGTGAGTATGTGTGTGTGTGAGTATGTGTGTGTGTGTACATTTGAACATGTGTGTGTGTGTATGTGAGTGAGTGGCACAGTGCTGTCCTCCTGCAGGGTCACTCAGAGTACAGCTGAAGGAGGGTCTTCACTGACTCTCTCCAGTGCTGCTCCCAGCGTTCCACCTGTTTCCTGTGGGCCTCGCTCTCCTCCTCAGCCCGGGTGAGCTCCTCTTCATACCTCTGCCTGTAGCTCTGTTCACACAGAAAAAAATCCACAAAATAGTTATTCTCTGAAACACCACCTTTGAAGATGTTTAAACTCTTTGTTCCTTGTCTACTAGTCTCTCTTAGAAATTGTATCATTGCTTATTAGTGGAGCACTATGCTAAAACACTGTTTTCAGTGTAGTGAGATGCCCCATGGTTCAGTGTCAAATCCTGGTGTCAAACACCAGCTCTGGCTACCAGCCCCACTGGCCAGTGCATAGTTAACCTGGTGTTGACCATAGTTAACCTTTGTGCGCTACCTGGTACACAGCGTCCCTCGCCTCACACGTGCTCAGGTGACCCAGTGTGGTTTTGGCCGTGGTGATGGAGGCAGTGTCTTTGCACGACCGTACTGCAGCCTCGCCGCCATCAGCCTCAAAATAGCTCACCCCTGGCCAGGTCCTGTCAGAGACAGCCAGATTGTTTTGACAAGAAAGACGTTTCTGTTATTAGTTAGCGGGCTGACACATACATGTGGGGACATTTTTGTTTTATTCTGGGTTATGTACACCCTGTACAACAGGTGATATAGGTGTGTAGTCTAACCTGGAGGTGTGAGAGAAGACTGAGCATTTGTGAAGAGGAGAAGTTTGGAATGGCTTGAATGCCCAGGACCTTGGTAACATGGCATAACTGACATAAGGAAATTTACATTTACCACAGTGTGGTGCGGGTGAATCATATTGTGACCAGTTGCGCTCACCTGCTGCCTCTCTGTATCAGAGACCCACAATCTTTCTCCTGTAGTGGAACTTTGCATTCTTTTCGGCGAATCAGTGCAGTGAGAGTCTCCTTCTTTTTCTCAGTTTCTGCTGGACAGAAAATGACAGACCATCTGAGTGCATTAGCAAAGGGGTGGCATGCAGCCATTTCTTCTCCTCTTCCTTTAGGACACTCATTTTAGGACACCACACTGTACTATATGAGCAGACTTTTTTATCTTTGGGGGTGCTACTCTTAGCTGGTGCTTTAAGCTGCTAGTCACAGAGAGCTTGATGCTGATTGGTACGCACGTCCGTCCTGAACCTCATTGACGGTCAGCAGGTTATCCATCTGAAAGAGGAGGTTCTCGGTTGCTGCGGCCAGTGCAGTGACAAACTCCTCCCCATGTTTCCTCGCACATGCCTGAAATGAAATGGCTAACACCATCACTGCTGTGTCACTGAGGAGCAGGCCACTGCTTGGGTAACAACATAGAAATCAACCGTTTGCATAAGATCAATGCACTTTCATGTGTGTTAGTCTTGTATAAGTAACAAAGTGAAGGTAATTGTACAAAGTGGTTACGGTGACCCAGGCAGCTGGTAACAGGCCTGACCTGCAGTTCTTGCTTGGACCTCTGAATGGCACTGGCCTGCTCCTTTTGTCTGTCCTCCTCAGCCGCTCGCAGACTGTTCAGCTCCTCTTCATGGGCTGGGTGCCCCAAGCGCACTCGCAGCTTCCCAATGTGCTCTTTCTGCAGGCCAATCACACACAGGTTTGCGGAGGGTTAGCCAGAGCTATGTATCTAGCAAGTGTTACCGCAAACTCAATAAAGCCACTACATACTTATTTCTGTATTCCTAACACCAAAACTTGTCTCACAGTAGAAGCTCAGTGAAATGGACATTCATTAATGTAAGATAGCATCAAGACCTGCTGTTACCAGCTGAAAGCAGAGAAGACATAGGGGCTCACCAAGCTGACAAGAAAGAAGGTGACTCACTAGTGGCGTGCCAAAACCAATTCAGTTCTACTGTGGTCAGCAAGAGGCAAGCAAGATCATTCATCCACTGTTTCCTGTTTTAAGGTCCTCATCTCGAGTGTGTTGCTTTGACTGCCCTCTAGTGGATGGCTGAGAGGACTTGCAAAATGGGGGAGTGTCAGGTAAAAGTCTCAAAGAGTAATATCTGTGGCAGGTCAGGTGGCATGTGACCAAATCACCTTTCTGTCCTCGCTCTCCTGCTGGGCACACTCAAGGCTCTGGTGGATCTGGCTGGTAGCTTGACTGAGCTGCTGCAGGTGCTCTTCCCCCAGGTGTGACAGCAGCAGAGCGGGTACCCGGGAGATGAGCTCCTCACTGCGGCTCAGCTGCTCCTTAAAATCTGTGACAGAATGATGGGAGGAAGGGGAAGGGAGAGTCTAGGATTTTCACGCATGACTCAGTCGGTACTTCAATGCCACTGCATAATTCACGCATTCCCAACACATATGTGCCAGTTTCTGGTTTGTGATATATATAGTTTTAGTGTATGCAGTTGTTTCAGCCTTTGCACTTGTGATATTAGTGATGTGAGAAATTTGCCTGACCTTGCAGGCAGCCGTTGTGATACTCCCGTGTTTGGGCTTGGTAGATCAGCAGCCTCCTGTTTATATCCTCAGCGCACTGCTCAAAGGTCTCCTGCAGGTGTTGTGGTCGTGTGACTGGCCGACGGTCCTTCTTCTTATAGAAATCCTGCAGCATAAATACAGTGGACTTAATAACAAACCCATTCATACAGGCCAAACTGAAATTAATTCAGTATGAAAGTTATACATTTCCCATTTTCTAAATCCTGTAAAATATTATTAGAAGCCATCTGAAATGTGCAGATAGTTAATGAAATCAATTGCCATTACCTCAGCCACAGACAGCAAAAGATCGTTGGCCTTCCACAAAATGTTGGTGATAAAACCATTAAAACCCACTCTGAAAGAAACACAAGTTCTATTTAAAAATGTCACACAGGATATTACAAACTTTGCAATGAAGATATAGAGTACAATGAACAGTCTTCACTCACGTGCTCTGCTCCTCTGGAGTGGACCCAAACACCTGGAATCTCTTTTCAGAGCGAGTGAGCTTTGACAGTCTCAACACACTGACACAGACCAGACAATGAAAGAAAAGATGGACAGCCATCACTACAGTCATACACATTATATGCAAAGAATAAAAAATTAACCAAGCAGTCTTCTTCACATATTGAAAAAGAGAAAGCACGTGGGTTAAAATTACTTTAGACACAATTTGTAAACAGTTATTAAAATGATCCTTGCAATTTCTGTATCTTTTTTTATAAATTATTTCAGGTAAACAAACTAGGTTAAATTAGTAGTAGCAGATTACTAGTTTAAATGCTACCTATTTGCAGAAAATACAACAAAAGCGAATCAAAATGGAAATATTTTGTTCGTGCAAGTACATATGCACATACAAATAAACCAAGTCATCAGGGTTTGTACCCCTTGAGGAGCCCTTGACATCACAGTTCTTGTAAGCAGTTTTTGCCATGCAAAACATATATATTAAATTGTTTACCTCTGTGAGCTGACAGACTCTGCAGACCTCCTGCGCTGCCTGTCGAGGGCCGGTGTGCTGGGTGTACCCCCTGCTCGCTGTCGCCGCCCTGCTGCCACCATTGATAGCTGTGTGCCTGAAAAATTTAGGATGGAGAACTGGAGGTACAATTTACGCTTTCCTGATACATTGTTACCCAACCACTAGAAAGAAAAAAATATTCACAAGGAGAAATAATGAGCCAGCCATCTCTCTGGGAGAGTACAGAGCTGTATTCTGTAAAACTGCTGTGAGACAAACATGGGCCTTGCCAGTGGTTGATGCTAATGACACACACTGATCCTATTGGTCATTAGTGCTCTTAGCAGACACTGATCCTTCCCTGTTATTGGTGCTTGCAGCATAAATTTACCCATTGTCGGGCTGGGCCTCTCTCAGGTGTGACTGCATGGATCTCCTCAGTGGCCTTTGGTCTGCTGATTCTGGAGGAAAGAAAATAAAAGCAGAAAAAAGGTATGTCCTAATTCAATCATTGAGACATGCCAATATAAATAGTCTCGCATAAAATGTTTATCAAGTACTTTTGTGAAATTATGAAAAACCTACAAATAAGGCATAGTATTTGGCACTTAATAATTACTTTTCAAGTTTTTGGCATGTATCAAATATAAAAGAGTGGATATATTCATCAAGCTTTAACTCACCAACAGAGCAAATTAAGTATATTATCTGCCTAATGGAAGCCCACTTCTCCCATGTTTTTGCCCTTCCTGGCTCCCCCCCATGGGGCCAGGCCTCACCTCAGGAGCCCCCTGACCACACCCACAGCAGCGTCGTCAGTGAGGGGCATGCCCATTCGGCTGGGCTGCAGGAGGCTGTCGTTGCTGGGGCTGGTTGGCTTGTCCTGCCGGCGGGATTTAGGACGCGCCGCTACAGCAAAAGCCCCCTGCAAAGGGCTCTCTGGCCTGGTAACTGACGCAGAAGGATCCTGTAAGACAGATAGAAGCGCTGCTCCTCAAATCTACACATTTCACAATGTTATCATAAAAATTCAAGAAGTTTACAATCTTTCAAACAAGTCATTTTGGCACATATTAAGGTGGTAGAAACCTTGACCTTGTCTTTTGCTTGGTGTATTTTGAACTAACAAAATAATCCAGGAACATTAGGGAACATTACTGTTAGAATGACTTTTGGTTGTGTGCTAATGTTGTGATAAAAATATCCCACAACACATGAGTTGTTCCAAACAAGTGACATACAAACATTTCAGGCATGTTGCAATCATTGCTGGAAACCTCCTTAAATGGTTATAATTTGGTCAGAAACAAACAAATTGAGGATATATGTAGGTATATTTTCTCAGCGTTGCGAATGTGAATATTGAAATGTCAGATTTGTTGAACATTGCTAACTTTCCCAATAAGATTAACATTAATGGCCATCCACAGTTCAAATTCCTCAGTAACTTGAAAAAAAAAAACAAATTAAAATAATGTTCTAAGACAGTTCCTGCAATACTGCTTATGACTATCCAGGAAAGCAGAGATATTTACATACTGAGAAAATGTATCCACACTTTCCAAGAATATATGTGTGAATAATGTATACACACATGCATTAACTGGAGTCAGAGTAGCACTGTGGTTGGCTGTGATAGAAAGGTTAGTAAAGTGTTTACACTTCCTTGTCAGTGTACGGTTTAAGTCCAAAGCTGCACACTCACCAAAGAGCACTCCAGGTACTGGCATCTGTTCTTTAGCTCCTCCATAATGGACCATGTCAAAGTGCTAACGTCACTCACTTTCACAGTCTGAAATGGTACACAAAATAACCCCTAAAAGAGAATGCATTCAGGAAAGTACTGCAGCACCCCATTTAAGACATGAAGCAGGTTTGCGGATGGTGTGATATATGAGGATTTCTTTCCTTGTGATCGACCAAAACATAGCTTGTTTTAATTTCTTAAAGGGCTTAAGTTATTTATACACTATGAATGACACGGTAAACTGATAAAATCATTTTCAGTTGAATCAGGTGATTTCAGTTCCACTTGTTTTCCTAGCTGAGGCTACCTTTTCCTCAGGACCAGGTCTGGCACATGCCTCAGTCATACTCTCCAACTGCATCATCATATTGTCCAGGTGTTTTTTCTGCCAGTTGCTCTTTGTTGCCTGCAGAACAGAATAAAAACATGAACACAGAAATCCACCCTGAGCTGAGAAATTTGAGCACTGCAATGACTGTGTGTGATGCTACTGTTATAAAAGAGAGATAGTGAACATATGAAAATCTGCATATTACACAGACAATGAAAAACTGATGCGAAAACCCAACTTATTAAACTGGAAAATTAACAGTTTGTATGTATATCTGTTTGTAAGTGAATGCCCCTGACTAAGTGCATGTATTTATGAGTGTGTGACTTTGTACGGGGTTTTGAAGGGAAGGGATAGTTTTGAAAACAATAACAATGGGGACGGGCCAGTCAGGGCATTTTTCAATGGTGTAGATTGGTGTCTCTCACATACAGTGTAATCTATAGTGGACCCACTTCACTGTTCTTATAGAGCAAAACATTAGCAAGAAAAGTAAGAAAACAGCAAGATATCCACAAGGGTTTCGTCATCCCTGTACCTCTGTTTTAATCTGGACCTGCGTGTTGGTGAGTATTCTCTGAATCTTCTCTAGGAACCTCAAATCCAAGGTCAGATATAGAAACTTATCTTCAAACATGCTGATCACTTCTTTTGCCTGGAGATGCAAAGATAGACGATGATGCACTACATGCCCCACAGCACTTAAAAAAACAAATACATCCTAACCCTGGGACATTAGGGAAGTTAGGCTTGGTTACAGCTTACATTATTACTTTTGTATTGCACTATATGCATGCATTACTGTTTGTTACATAACACCAAGGTGTATGTTTTGAATTTCACACTCTTGTGATGTTCAAAATCAAACTGAAAGCCATACATACATTTCAAAACTGCTGTACTAATGGCCTCTCACAATATTTCATGAATGAGGAGAACCTGAAAGCAGGTATAAGTGGTTTTTATACAGATACGTGATGTTCCTGACCTGCTCCAAACACCTAGACTCTGTGCCTTCCATGTCCAACATAATGGCCTCGTCCGTGGAGTCAATGCTCTTGGCCGCCTTCTCCAGACGCTTCTGGAACACTTCAATCTCATGAGGAGTGTAGTGCCCTCCATCTGAAAATAACCTGAGCACACAAGCAACCCGGTGTGAGGCCTTTTCAATAAGTTAAATGGCCAAGGAAAAGTCCAGAAAAGTAATTGTGATGCCTGTGGTTTATACTGAGAGGCTGTTTTAATAGGAGACAATGCTTGCATGCTGTCAACCTGACAAATCTGAGGATATTTGGAGAAATGCAGATATAAATTTAGAACAGAAGCATACCGAAGGGACTTGATGAACTGGGCGTTAGCCTCCCTTAATCCCCCCAGCGTTGACTCTGCTTCCAGCCTGAAACTCCTCTGTGTTTTCTGGACAACAGCCATGTGCTTCTCTAGGCGGGACTGCAGTGAACCACACAGACTGGCTAACCTAGAGACAGAGAACCTTTTACTCAAATGGCTTCACTCGATGCAAGCAGCACTCTTTCAAACCAAAACAATCATTATTTATTTTTTACAGTGTCATTATATTGTAGAAAAGCCATGTCACACATAGGTCAGACATAACATTTCAAATAAAACAAAGAGAACCAGTTTTGAAAAGACTGGAATAAATAATCTCCTTTTCTTAGCTCTCACTTGTCAGATTTGGTGGCAGAGGTGAAGACATTCTCCATGGCGTATATCTGAGCCCGGAAATTCTCCGTCTGCTCCTGCTGCTGGAGCTGCAGTTTCTGGACATGGGTACGAACTGTGCTCAGACTCTCCTGGATGCTCCTGCAGTGCCTGTCCACATGGTCACGGTGCAGCACCAGCTCCACTGAGAGTTGGACGAACAGCCACATGCACAGTCACATGCTGTGCATTGGGATTCAGTCAAGTGACCGCCCACCTCAGCACCAAGCTACATTCAAGCATAACTTATCCTTTGGTTTACCATTAAAAGCCTCTTTTTAGTGAGTTTACTGTTTACTGTTGGCAATTGTAAAATGGTGTTTTTAAATGTTTCATGCACATTTGAATGAAACTTAAAGGGACGAGGAAGTAGTTTTACTGACTGAATTTTAGGCCTACAGCAGCAACTCAAACGCATGACTGTGGCTACACCACTCTGAACCTGAGTATACAGCCAACAGAAAGATCATATGCAGACAGCATTGAAGGGAACTGCTTTGTAGACTCACTGGCACGGACGTTGTGAACATCCTCCTCGATCCTCTTTGCTCGGGATTCCTGGAGCTTCAGTCGAAGGTCCAGTCCAGATTTCAGCTCCTCCCTCTTGGCCACCACGATTTTCACAGAGTTGGACAGCGCTGTCTCATACCAGTCCTCCAAATGAGTGAAGAACGCTACACGGATGCTGCAGCACAGAAATAAACACGGTAAACTGTCTAAAATTTCCAATAAACACAACTCAGCCAGGCATTATGATGTATTACATAAACCCCTAAACTAATGTCAAGCTTTATAAAGATGTATGCTACTATACCAGATGTAAGTTACACATATAAGGAAAACAGCAACAAACCTGACTTTCTCAGCAAATATGAATCTTGGATGGTACTATACTATACATATGTACCATACATATGGTATTGTGCTCTATGCAGGATCGGCTGAATAAAAGTGTCTGCCATGCTAATTCATGTTTGTGATAGCAGTTACTTCAGAAAATTGCCATACATTTACTTAGGTTCTGGCAGTCTGCCCACATGCAGTCAGGAATCATATTAGTGTAGGTGTTAAAGAAAGGAAACCATATACCTGTCTGATCATGATCAATTACAAGTATGTAACCACAAAATGACACCAACATTTAAACAACAATCTTACTCTCTCTGAACTTCAACCAGGAGATTTTGTGGGTACCCAACCAGTTCCACCTCAGCCACGGTTGGTCCCTGTTCCCCCTCCTCCTCAAACTGCACCCTGAAACTCTGTGTGTTGTACACATTTCCCCTGGAGGTTGTGAAGGTCTCGCTGACCTGAGGATCACACAGTTCTTCAGGGGAGCTGCTGTCCTCCTACAAGAAAAGTGAGTTCAAAAACTGACCAGCCTGTTGGTGATAGCAGAAAGGGCCAGACCAAAGTGTTGACTGAATCCAGACCTGCATATATACAATGATGTAGTACTCGTGCACTTTAACTGGCCGGATTGTTTCTACCTCAGTGGTGAGTAGATCAGATGATGAGCTCGTCAGGTCCTCAGCACTATGAGTCTCTCCTCTCTTCTTGTCAGGGGCAGATCCCTGCTTCACATCTGTCACACACAAAGATGAAAAACATCTTCTGATCCCTTCATTTTAAGCAAAGGAAGTTCATCTAGGAACAAAACATTGTCCTTTTGAAGATATCAGGGTCATCCAGTTAGAGCTGCCTACATTTTATTTCTTGGCCAAAATGTAAAGAAGGAAAGTGAAGTTTACCCAACAGAATAAGTGGGATTATTGCAGACAAGCATATTAATTTTCCACATAATCCCCATTCCACTTAAAACATCAATTTCCTGAAGATTTCTTAAATATGATCCATAATTACTGGATGACTTTCATATGACTGTCAATTCAACTAAATCTGTAAGACTCACCCAGGGTAATAAAAGGGTATTGACTATGGAGCTCTTCAGTGTCCTGTGAAAAAAGTTAGGCATTCAATTAAGTGTTAAAAAGTGACCATATTCTTCAAATCATTGTAACATGATGTAGGAAACAGAGGTTGGGAATAGAGGTCAGTGTGGAGGAATCTAAAATACTTTGTTGAGTTTTCAAAGGTTTCAAAGGTACCTGGCTATATATCTCCTTGACCTGAAGAACTGAGTAACGGCTGCGCTGTATTTCTGCATCTCCTTCAGGATCATCGCAGGGTATCTGCATACAGAATCCATGTCTTCCTTGTGGAAACGATTATACCTATGAAAGATTTGAGCATGGTCACTGCTGCTTCAAAGTCTGCCACAAGCCATTTTGGAGGATCTGCGTTGGCAAAAGGAAGGGTGTTCCAGAATGCAACAGTTCTTTCAGTCAGAACATGAGTATGCAAATAACCATGCTGCTCCATGATTCCCTGAAATCTTTAGTATAATCCCATGTGAAATACTGCAGGCAGAAAAATATACTGGAGTATACATTGCTCTGTAATTTACCATTTAACGTTTTAATCATTCTTCACTTGTATCCATACATGGCTGTTAAAAGGTTCTTTGCATTTAACTGCATCTTGGATCTTTCCTTTTGGTTTTTTTTTTGCCCTTCTCATTGGAATTCTAATGGCACTTGGTGCTTTCTTTGAGGCAGTTGATAATCCCTGCTTCAATGCTATTCACGTCATGATGACAAACAGGGAGAAAGGAAACTTTTCTACAACCAGTACTTTCTTGAGCCCAAAGATGGGCTTTGCCCTATTTTCGATTTGGGACTGCTTTACAAAAGTTTAGAAAGGTATCCCTATCGCATACTCAGAGGGTGCACAATCATGCAGTCCCCATGAGGAATGTTATGGCTCCATATGGATTCCTCTGAAGGAACAAGAAGATAATATATGCAGGCCTGCCATCCACCAACACAGAACTGTTCAAGGTGATGGAAAAGTAGCACACAAAGACCATTATACAGGCTAGAGGAGGGATTTCCTCCTTCTGCAAGCTTCTATCTGCCTTTAGCTGATCACAGAGTGACATGGTTATACCTATATTCATTTTATTCCTCAGTATCCCCCTCTGGTTCCATATGGAACTGTCATGTTTTGCATATTTCACACAGCTCTAGTGTAGACTGGTGTGCAACTGACCAAAAGCTTTTGCATTAGTATTAAAACATATTTATTGCCAACTCTATCACCTCATCCACTCTCATAGAAAAGAAAATCAAACTGGATGGAAATGGATTCAAACTGCAATACTTTAAATAGAAACCTTGATTACCCATTTGTGATTTCTTCCAGGATGTGGAGTGTCTTGCTCAGAGAGATTCGCAGGGCTTCTTCTGAGCTCTCCTGTCTCAGTCTGTCCAGCATCATGTCCAGCTCTGCCTCTTTTTTCTGCACGGGAGGTGAAATGGAGCAAGCTGAATATCTCAAGGCAGTTTAATGACTCAAAGCAACTGAAGACCAGCCAAGACAATCCAGATCTAAATGTGTTATTCTGATCATTAATGTGACAGAGAGATAGAGCTTGCTTGAATATGCAGAATATTAGCAAGGTGCAGATCATGCTGCTGTGTGGGTTGTCAGTGTGACAAAGCCTGCAAGTGATATTCTGAAGAGGCATGACAGGACTGGGGCTTGCCTGGTTTTCTTGCTCATGGACATGGGACAGTTTCTCTAGCTGGTCCTGTAGCTGCTGCTCCCTCCTCTGCATCCCTGCCCCATGCATCTCCCACAGGTGAGCTAACCTTTGGGCAAACCCGAACAGTCCTTTGCTCAGTTCACCAATCCTCTTAGCCAAAGACTCAAATGCTCTCTGTACAGAGAGAGAGAGGAAGAGAGAGCAAGAGAGAAAGAGAGGGAGTGTGTGACTTTATCTCTGTAAAAGGAAAAACAAAAGAAACCTTCTCATCCTTTGAGATCTTACATCAATTTCCTCTATCCATTCCTCTGATTGACATTGGCTCTGCCCAAGAACAGGCAGCAGCTCCTTACTGACAACCTCTTGAATATCATCTGGAGCGAGCCCATACCCAGACACTTCCTCCTGTGTGGGACAAGAGGATCTCATATCACTAGGCAACCATAGTTCCCATAATGCACTGCTTTTACAAAACTTGTGAGGAAGAAAATGACAACAAAATGGCTGGAAATCATTGTTGTGTACCTTGAACCTGTCAACCTCCACCAAGCAGTCCTGCCAGGTTTGTTCATAGTACAGCCGTAGTTTAGTCACTGAACTGATGTGAAGGGAATCTGAAGACACAAAAGGAAACACAGGGTGAAAACATCTCAGTTTAATCACAGAAAAAACAATTGAATGGAAAAGGCCCAGAGCAGAAATGACAAAAACAAACAACATGTTAATGTTTGGAAGAGCTTGCTAGAAATGGAGATCCTTGAGAAATTCAAGGGCACTGTGCTAAATGCTCTCCAGACAGCAGGCAAAATGATGAGCTAGATGGGATGAATGGCCTTTTCTAATCATCAACCATTCTTTTATTCCTAAAAAGAACCTCGGAACCAGCTACTGAGGCTCAAGCTGAAAACTGTTAGAGCAACATAGCCATACAGCAGTAAAACACTATTCGCCTGAAGAATCAACAAACCTAAATTGTACCAATATACACATTAAGGTTACTAAGAACAACATTACCTTACAGGGATTTGCATGGTGTAAATATAACCCCAAGATTTATGTACACCACTAACAAGTGATGAGGAGGCTCGAAAACACAAAGGTCTCTGAGCCAAAAGTTAGGAAGAGACCAGATTCTAAAAGAAGGCTGGCAGGGGGAGGTGTAGATTTGCTCACCTATCTGCTCATTGACAGCAGAGAGAGAGGAGTACCATTCAGCAGCCAAGTCTTTGGAGCACCTTGGAGGCACCATGGAACTGCAAATACAGCAAGGTTACTTCCTTACTTCCCAATAAATCCAGTGCAAAATGGAATATTCTGGCTCCTACCCTTTTCCGTTTGGTTTTCTCTCTATTTTGATTCACCAGCTGTGCCTCTCAAATTACCTCAATAGTTCAACTGTCATTTCTAAACACCAGGAGCACTACAGGTGAAGTTCATCTACAGTCTACAGTGTATTATGCAAATGGAATGAGACATCTTCTTTGCTATTATCTTTAACCAAAAAATTCAGTAGTACTTTTGTATTTATTCAGACTGTACAACTTTCAAGGCTGTCATAGATGGACATTACAGTGACATCGAGTCCAATGAGAGTACATACATTGAATAGATTCTAACACAGAAAAAGAGAATACAGCATTTCATAAACCTTGTATTGTACATGATTAACATAGGGTGATTAAGCTCCCTGAGGCTTGGGTGTCCTGGCCATTTCTGTGACCTTGAAATGCAAACGTGTTATATACGTCTGGATGACCTCTGACCTGAGTGACTGCAGGACCTCGAGGCGTCTCTGGCCCAGTGACTGCTGCTCTGTCCGTAGGGTGCCCAGTGCTGCCTGTACCCCCTGGGACCTCAGTATCTGAGGACTGCTCAGGAACTCCCTGATCACAGAGCACACACACACACACACACACACACACACACACACACACACACACACACACAGACACACACACACACACACACACACACACACACACACACACACACACACACACACACACACACACACACACACACACACACACACACACACACACACACACACACACACAGACACTGAAACCCAGGCAACCCATGGCTATAGCATGATATAAGACAAAACCTGGTCTGTGGTAATGAATTAATTATATACAAAATAACAAAACAACATTCATTTTCATGTTTGGATACAGCACTAATATTACAAAAATGATGTACATGAGGCACCTGTGTTAATCTGATCATTTATAATGTGTGTTTCAGTTGGAAAGGTTTTATTCGCCTAACATACTTGAACCTGTGGACTGATGCTTGGACCTTCATGTTCTTCCATTCCTTTTCCATTCCTTTTCCTGCCAGCTTTTCCTGCCAGTGCAACCTGTGAGACAGCGCCCCCTGCAGGTCCTTCTCTGTCAGGTTCAGGAAGAGTCTGGCCAGAGCGCGTCTGTTGGCTAGGGTGGCCTGGTTGATCATCTGAAGAGAAGAAGACCACTGATCTGAATGTACTTACAAGACTGAGGGTTAGGCTCCGAAAATATTAATGCCAAACCTCACCATCTGTGAGGCAGTGAGGCACAGGAACAGGAACTTCTAGATGTAAACTTAGATGTAAATCACTGTTAAGAGAGTTCTACCATGGCTTCACTGTCAATCAGCCTATGGATGTCAGCGGCTGCCACGTGTCCAATTTTCTCCAAGGTCTGAGTGCATTTTTTCAGCAAAACTGCAACCTACACGTTAAAGAAAACATATGTTTGTTTTTGCTTTTCAGCCATTAGCTGGAGATATGGAATCTCCAGGTGCCTGTTCAAGCCCTCACCATGGCTGTTCTTCTGGATTCCCGCTCAACCAGCACCACATCCAGCTCCCGAATCCACTTCCTCCTGTCTTCTGACCCCTGCGTAACAGCATCCCAAAGCTTGTGCAGATCCTGCAAAAAGAAGCTCTGTGTTTTTCTGGAGAAGATGATTGATATTTGTAATGATAGTGATTATTTATTATTATAATTCACCTCCATTGATTATTCATGCCTATAACTTATAGTTGGCCTGTGTTAATGCAGCACTCCTCACCTGAAGGGTGTGGGTGCTCAGCTCAGCATGGCTGCCCATACTTTTCATCAGCTTCTCTGTCTCTTCATTGGATGCTGACAGTTTGCGGAGAAAGTCGTCTGCTGCCTCTCTCAGGAAAGACTCATACTCCTGCAAAGAAAAAGGACAGACTAATGTGTGTGGTTCTGAAATCATTCTGAAATTCTGGTTAAGTACATTGGCCAAGGGTATAAAATATTAATGGCTAATACAATGGGAGCGTAGTTTTGCAACCCTTGGGTTAAAAGCTCAGTTCCTGAACCCTTTTTCTACAGTGCAGGCTAATTGATGTACCATGCTGAGGACAGCCAGGTCTTGGTGCAGCTGGTCCAATGTCTCTGCATGATCCTTTGCTTTCTTCTCTGCCAGGCGCTCGATGATGTCAGAGCCCAGCTTCTCCACCACTGAGAACACCAGGGGCACAGTTCACAAAAGCAATATGTTACTACTTTCATCTTGCAAATAATGATGAAATCCCATTATGCAAACATTTACAACATTTTAATGCACTGGGTAATGCATCAGAAACTGCCTGCTAAATTGATTATTTCTTCCTGTTTAAAATCCTCTCTTGCCTTGCCTTGCATTCTTATCCTACTATCTATAATATTTCTTTGTTTCTTGCTTTTGGTCTCCCTGAAATATGTATCTGTTATTCCAGGTACTGGGCACGTGTCTATTAAAGATGTATGCCCATATTACCTGAACGGAATTCCTGCTGCTGGTGTAATTGTTTTATTACTAATGGTCTCAGTGACGGGTGCCGTGATTTACTTAACTTTTGACTGGCCCACAATAATTTGATTGACAGTCAGAACCATTTTAAATGCTTGGTGCCAATTCCATGATAAAGAAGTCAAAAGGAAGATGTTCACTGCAGATGCAGGATAATGTTTGCTATAACATTTTTATAATATTTTGATATTAAATTTCATTCAATTTATCCCTATGCTAGCCTGCTCAATTTAGCCTGTACCATAGTTAGCTACCACTAACATGCTAGGTAACATTAGCTAATCATACCATTTGCTTACCAGTCAAGCAAAACCAAAATGACCTTAGCATTATTGAAGGCTTTATTTCCTGTTTCCTCCGTCTTCCAAAGACCTCACCCATACTCATTATTCTTCTGCCTTTGTCTTTTTCACTCCTACACTTCCACATCTGTGTCTGTCTTCCTTTCCTTAGCCTCTGCCATTATGGCTCCTGACAGCACAGTTACACTCGACTGTTATGTTCTCAGTACAGGCATACACATATTCAGCAAGTTCAAGCAAAATATCCCATCGGAAAAGAGCCAGATGTGTATGTGAGCTGTAGTGTGTATCACAAATCAATTTGTGTAAACACTGAAGGGATTACCCCATACACAATTTTCAATTTAGCAGACTGCAGTTAGCAGTTATCAAAATTAATGAAAGTCAATGGGATTCTGCCAGATACACAAACTACCCCCAATCAAAAGTGGAATCTTCCAGCAAGACCACAAGACTAAAAAACTGCTCTATAACTTCTACAGTAGTAAACAAGCTCATGTGTGGTTTTAAACACTAACAGATTTTTCAAGACATTAAGGCCGTCTTATTGTTAGGTCTTGTGGTCCTACTGTAAGCACACGTACAAGCTTAATTGGAAGAAATGCCAGAGCATTTCTTTCATAAAATCAATCAGTTAACTACTAAGAAAAGATTACATTTCCCATACATTAATTTATTTGCAAATTAACATAATATAGTAATAAGAATATCATTCTTCTTATAATTAAATCAAAACAAACACAACACAACATATATTTTTTTGCTTTAATATAATTAAATTAGAATACAGCTATCCTTCCTTTGAACTGATTTACCATGGATTTTCCAAGCCATATACTTGAGGATTAGCTCACCAATGGTATCTGGAAGGCCTCGAACCTCCTCCTCCACACTCTGCTCCTCAGTTTCCTGAAGGTACCTTGCACCTGAAGACAGCTGATCCCTGGGTTCACATCCAGTCACACACAATACACATCAACATTCACATCAATGCAATATCTAAAAAAAATACCATTACCATTAGAACATTAGATATGCAGCTGGTGTTGCCCTACCTGATAGTTATGTCTGCCAAGACATGGTTGGCTGCAGTCTTGATCCCGTTACCTGTATCAGTGTCACGAGTTACAGGGGCGTTGTGGTTGTATAGGGACCACTCATTACCTTCACGTTTCCTTCGAGTGTCATGCAAAGTCCTTGACAGCTGAACCTGACAGAAATGATAGTCCTTAGTAACCATAATAATGTGTACACTAATGTAAAATAATAAATATGTAACATTTGTTAAATGATGTGTCATACCTGGGCATCAAACAGCTGCCGGTAAACTTTTCCACTGGGAATGACTCGAGTTTCAGACATAATTGACAATGCTAAAGACAGGGATCTTTCACTTTCAACGTGCTTTAGTTAATATGGTTTTTATTGTTAGAAATATTAAGCGTCCCACCGTGTGCTCTGTAGCGATATCTAGGTTTGTCAGTTAACCATGGGTATGTAAAATCATGCTACCTAACATTAAATCCTTTTGAGGACGTGACAAAAAGAATACATTGCAGCCCGGTAACGTTTTATACCTTTTTATCAATGCTAGCACGCTGAATTCAAGTTGACAAGATATTAATACCTATAGCAAACTAGGAATTCATTTTACCTACAATTCGAAGTTTACATTCCAGTTCTACAATCATAATATTTTAACACGCTACGTCATTATTTTTAATTATTTCTATAGTTTGGCCTCGCTTTACCATCGGGTTTACCTCTCCTTTTAGAACACATTTAGTACGGCGTTCTTCCGTTACTATGACAACAGTCAAACACTCCGTAAAATAAATTTGTCAGAAGATACATAACACTATTCATTTCCTCATGGTCCGTATAAAGAGTTCCTGTTGCCTCCTTCCTCTTAGTTCCATACTAGTTCCGGTGTTGAACTTTCGGGTGAACTTAAAGTGTGAAACACAAAAAGTCTGATTCCTTCGCTGCTACAATGCAATTGAAACAATTATCTGTTCAACGTCCTCGATATTTACATAAGAACCAGTAATTATATTTAGTCAAACAGTTGGGATAGAACTTCTGCTCCAATCTCCAATAATATGTTATCTGCCAAAATTGAGCGTGCAGATTGCGACAGTGCACAGGGTACATGATGTTCTCCCTCAAGTGCTCCCTAACTTTTCATTGGGTGATGAATGTTTTGTAGCGCATGCATAGAGACCTTTATTGATGGCAGGACAACCAGTGAAAAGCCAAGGATCCTTCTCAAATGTATACATTGGACCAATGAGAAATTACTTTAGGCGGGCAGTAAGAATCTATGGGAATCTGTTAGAGGTAGTAAACAGCAGTTCACCTCATGGAACTCATCTTACCACTGTTCCTTGAAGGACGAAGAGACCGAGGCAGTCATTGACAAGCCCTGACGGTAAGTAATAGTTTATATTCTAAATGTCAAATGTTTATTGTAGAATGTAGGTGATAAAATTATAGGAGTAGCTGCGGAATTTCCTAACTTTATGTCGACCCTTGCCACGTAGACTACAGTACGTATTGTTTAATGCATTGATGACGTGATAGTGTTGCGATTGAGCTAATTTAACAGAAGTTTTACTCACTGAAAAAGTTAAGAAGATTGTGCCGCTACTGTCATTTGAAAGTTCGATGCACGTTATGTGGATGTCCGAGTAGGATGCGCATCAGTCAGCCGTCACCAGAAAATCTCACCATCATTTTGACTGATGGTTTAGTCAGTGTGACTAACCTGATAACTGGCCTTCCATATGAAACGTGACAAGACGCATGGCCCTCACTAAACCTTGGATGTGCCAGAGTGAGTCAAACTAGCGCCGATGGCCAACTGGAAGTACCAGGATGAGTCAAAAGCGGCTTAGTAGGCTGTTCTCACGTAGTTAGCATCTTGCTTGTCAACAAGCAAACGGCAACAAACAGGGAGTTTTATTATTTATTTATTTACAAGACAAGTTGGCAGAATAGAAAAAGTGAACTAGCTACTCATCTTATGCGATTATAAAAACAGTAAAATGTACAGATATACTTGTACTGTACAGTGTAGCCATAACCTCAACCACAGTTAACTGAATATTTAGCAATACAGACGTAAGCTTAACACTTTTATCACGATCATATTATTTAGGTATGGCTTTACAGTAGGGTTGACACTGTTTAAGTTTCTTGCGATGTTGTCTGCAAGATGAAAACTTGGGGAGATATTTTAGAAGTGTAATTTTTATAAATTCGTAGTCGTCATTTTTTCTGTCACAGTTAAAATACTATGAAATTGGGCTTACAGTACGAACGTTTCTTTTTCTGAATGTGAGATTTTTTTAAAATCAGTTTTACACAATATTCTTTTTCAGTGTTATTGGCGTTTTATATTTGTCTTTAGTCTATCACATTTGTTTTAAGTGCATATGACATTGCCTCAAGCAGATGCCCCAACACAAAATTAGAACATACACCTAATCACGATCACAGCAATACCTCTGGGTATCTGATCTTCATGCTTAATGTTTTTATTCGATTGCGCATATTTTTGTGTTGCCAGTTCACCTTTCGGCAAATGGGGGAACTCCTGTATCCAAAACAGAAAAATAACTGTAGAAAAATAAAAACTTAACAACTGCAATTAATTTTGAACAATAGATGTCATAAAACAAGCGCAGACCTAGCTACCTACCATTTGAGTACATTTTTGAATTAGCTGGGCCCATTTTCTATTTGAAGGCGAAATAGACAAGCCATTCTAAGATTAGACTTTGATTTGGCCTGTGGCCCTCACTGGTCAGTTTACAGTATGAACATTTTTTTCTCACATCTACTTGTTGACACAATGATTATTCACTGATTGATAGTTTTTTCCAGATTTTAGACTTAATCCACTTGAGTAAAAGAGAAGACAAAAACAGTAGTCCCACCCCATCAGTTCAATTCACTTAAGTTAGATTTATTTGTATAGCGTTTTTGTGTTCCATACTATTGTGTAAATAATACAATGTAAGTACGAATTTATACAAAAAATAATGAGAAGTAATTATCTGGAAGGGTCCAGTTCTTGGCATGAAGAGGCCAGAACTAGCAGGGTAGCTGAACCAGAAGTCAGGTTGTGGTGTTTGAGCTACCTCTCTAGGTGGGAGCCTGCAGCAGGTAGCGGAAAACAGAGCAAAACAGTGATGTGTTCACCTGGTTACTCTACTCTGAGGTCATCTCAAACTTTCAATGGAGGATTAGCTAACCAATGTGTCATTTGAAAAGGTCACCAAATTGACCAAATTTGAATAATCTGGAGTGGGAGATAATTGACCTTTGAACATTTCTGATTGTTTGGTTGACATAAGAATTTTGCTCTGCTTCCAGCTCTCTTTGTCTTTGATTGGTTAGGCCTTGGATATATACAGATTTGACAATTTTCCATGGGGAAAAGCCAACTTTTCAGGAAAGGTACAACACCAGCAGCAGAAACACCATAATGACTTTACAAAGGACTTGTCTCTACTGCCAACAGTTTTAGTGTCTTCTGAATAGTTATTGATTTGCACTGGATGAAAGGAAGCACTTAAACTATTTTGGAGAGGGAGGAGTGTTTTGTTACCATGGAGATGTAGGACAAGGTTTGAGCTGCCTCTGTGAGAGAGAGATTGTGGAATTAATTGTAATTGCATTAATTCCGTTGCCGCTAAATTGTGGTGAATAGTTATGCATTTTGTGATTTGACTGTGTTGTTATCATTTGAGACAGTTCAGGCTTTCTGATTTTAGTTTGGAAGTTGAAAACACTCCCAGCCATTGCGGAAGCACTGTGTGGGCTGTAAGTATTATTCTTCACTACAGGCTAATCACTGGTACAGCAGTGGAAAGCAGTGATTTGTGTAGCTGTGCAGATCTGTGTAAAACAGAAGTGTTGGGTTTCAGTATCAGCGATATTAAGATAAAAAGTAAATGCTTGAGCGATTACAGGTCGGAGAGTTTCTCTGCAGCATTGTTCCAGAACATCTTGTTTATATGGGAAAGGTGGTCCGTGTCAAGGACAGCGCTTGGCTAGGAGTCACTGTGGACCAGGGCAGGGCTTCAGTTTACACATGGAAGGCTTCACCTTCTCGCTGCATTCATTGCTGCATGGATATTTTCATTAGCTAAAATATCAAAAAAGATAAACAATGCAAAAGTAGGCTGTTCATGTACTGGCATCAATTTTTCATAAGGTCATGAATCCAGTATATGTTTAATTCAACAGATAATAGAGCAGAATAACACCAAAAAATGCATTATTATCTCAAATGTTCATAGTTTTGTGTGTATGTAAAATTTGGAAAAGATTACATTTTCCTATTGAAATAAGACATATTGTAACTAAAGACTGTACAGTTAGATTTTGATGTTATCAATACCCACCTCACTAGCAAAACATGGCTGTTTTAATAATCATGTCGATAAGATTGTAACCAAAGGTAAAGGCAAGGAGAGTGTATAAGCATTGCTTGTTATTTTCAGGACATTTAGAGGTGACTTTATTTAAAGAACAAGCACCTATCAACATTTTAAACATATTAATATTTTTTTAATCTCAAGTAGTTGTGGAAGTTCATTTGAGCCTCACAACAATTGAGTTTGTTGAGTGTTTTTGCACAATTCTATGTAGTAGTGAGAATTAACCTATACAGTAATGGAACAAGCTATACATAGGCCTAAATTTAGAGCTGATGGTCAGTGTGGGAACTGTGGAATCCTGGGAGTGTTCCATCATATCTGGCACTTGTTGTAGAGCTTCTGACAGGTCTCCATGTTGTACGCTTTGTCCAGCTGGCCAGCCTCCACTCCAGCTGTATATGTGGTCACTGTAGCTGTCATATATACAATATCTAACTGTTCATGTTTGTCTTGCGACTCAACCTCTTATATCTGGATTATAATAACAATGACAGAAGGCTTGCCTTAGGTATCCTAACTGGATTGACATTTGAAAGTGTCTTGGCTGGAATGTGGCAGCAATGCGCAGCAGCTGTGTGTTTTCTCCGGTTGACTGCTGTTGTTATTGTTGTTGATTTGCGGCGTCAAAAGTTGATCTGGCCTTGAGCCGGGACCCATGCTTTTGAGCCTCTGGTTGCATTCGTCCTGACCTTTCTTGTTTATGAACTCTGTCAAAGTGCAAAGATAGAACATAATATTTTATATACTTTGTGGTTGTGCAGCGTGTGGGAAAACTGTATTAAACTGTATATACAGCTCTCATGTTCACTTGAAATATTGGCCAACATGATAATGAATTTCTGAATGAATTTCTGCCTGGTGTGCTGATGAAAACCTCATGAGAAAAAGCTGCCTGTACTCTCCCATATGTCTGAGTGGATCTTGGCCTAAATGTTGACTGTGATTCATTGTTAGAGTTACAAGGCTAGTTTCTTAACCACTACAACACACTGCTACCCTTAATTGAACAGGCTGCATTGTTAAACCTTCAGTGATGGGCAAACATGCTGCTCTTGTTAGCACAGGTGTGAAGGTCAGGAGAGCCATCATGGCGGGTGATATGCTCTTGATGACGAGAGGGCTGTCCAGACTGAGCCGGTCGCTCATAGGGACACGGACCAGACCCCCAGTCAGCGGCACCACCCTGGGGGCAGCCTACAGCGCACAAGCGACTGTCGTGCGCGATCTGGGTGCTGCCAACCAGAAGACCCTGGTGAGTATACATTGATGTGCCATGCTGGATCTAACCATTCATCCAACATGAATCCATGAATCCATTTATTCACTTTTTCCTATTCACTTACCCAGAGCAGATGTCCCAAATAACTTTAGAGGCTTGCATTTATAATGCTCTGTTTTTAACTGGAAAATTATACATGTTCTTTCAGATATCCACTAAAACAGTTGCTAGTCAAGTTTAATAACTTGCCAAAACATAACAATAAATCATTTTTGGGTACTACCAGAGCAGTGCATAATGATTATGGCTAATGGTTGTTGGAGATAGCACTCTCAGAATGCCAGAACACTCTGCCTTAGTGAAGCAGAAGTCGAGTCAACCTTCATAAATTCTCTAACTATACCTGTGAATTAACAGTGCCGCTCAGGAAACAGGTCTGGTCATGTTCTTAAAGTAAAGCAAATCTGTATATCCAGGTGTGTTATTTAGTTGCCTCTGAGGGTTACTCTGTGTTGGGCAGAGAAGTAGGTTGTGAACATTGGCTCTCTATCTCTGCATTCTTCTTGAGTCTCCCCAGGCCAGAGACAAATGGGATATTCCATTCTTCAGACATTCCAGTCTTTTCCATCCATTACAGATACTTTTATGTGTAATCTCTTTCAGGGTTTTGGCGGGCAGCAGCAGGACATCTTACATTTCAGAACAGAAAGGAGCTCGCTGGATTTTTCTGCTGCACATGGAAGCTTTGTGAGTTCTGGACTGACTGGGTTCGGCAGCAGTGACGGTGACCTTTGGCAGGAAGGGGGGAAGGGTTTCAGGCCGCACAGAATGCTGGGAGGTGCCCCGTGGAGAGCAGTCGGCGGCAGGAGCTCTGAAGGGTACAGGGACCTAAGTGCACAACTTTGTACACCGATACGGCGGTTTCACCAGGACCACTCTTCAGTCAGCGGCCTCACTGCTGAAGATCTTAACAAAGCCAGGGAGGCCAAGAAGAGCATCTCCAAACCGCACAAGCAAATGGTAAATGTAGTGATGCTATATTTCATACAACTATAACTAATATATATGTTCCTTCATGGAGCAAGGAAACTGTTGTGAAGGCATTTTGTTTGACTTAACTTCAATATCATGTTAAGTGAGTTGTTTAATACACCTATTTGAATGATATTGGAGTTTTTATAAGTTTTGAAAGTGCTCAGTCTTGTTTATCTAATCTCCTTTCCCTCTAACTGAAGGTTGATTATAGTGCTTTTCTATACCATAAGAGCATGCAATAGTTCAATGCAGTATATCATCATTCAATAAAATGTCCAGAGTACCAAGGAAAATGCTTATTATTTGATAGTTAAATATCAAGTTGTGTAATGCTACAAGTACTCAACAAGTAGATAGTCTTTATTATAGGTATTTTCATTGTTCAGGAAGTTTTCCTCTGGTGTTTTTTTTTTTTTCTCCGGACTGAACCACAGGGGCATTATAGACACCTTTTAAAGAACAGCTCCAGTAGCGTTTGACCTAATGCTGTTTTAAATCCACCCCATTCATTGTTGCCCCTTTGAAAATGTACATTGTGTTTGAATGGGAGATGTTTTTGTTGTTTGTTGATTCTGCTTCTGGCAGTTTACTTTTTTGACCAAGTCACTTTTATCTGTTTCTATCATAATTTGTAGCTTGTGTTACACCCACTTTTGCTGTGTTTGTCTGCATTTGTAGCTGTGGAAATTTGAACACAAGCAGCAACTGTAAGTCTAATCACTCTGATAAGAAGTGACATACAGTGGAGGTAACGATGGTGCATGAGCAGAATGTTATGGTCCATTGACTGACACAGTAGGTGGTTGTTTCTCATTGGACAGAGTTCAAATGGAACATAA
The DNA here is from genome assembly GCA_022829145.1 of Albula goreensis. Taxonomy (NCBI): domain Eukaryota; kingdom Metazoa; phylum Chordata; class Actinopteri; order Albuliformes; family Albulidae; genus Albula; species Albula goreensis. The sequence goes on from CM040749.1 coordinate 29,386,317, forward strand.
ATGAAAATTAAACATGAAATGCAAACATGCCAGTGTCAATTTTGTTCATCCTGTCCATCTGCTTTTCTCTGTTTGTGTTTATTTTAGCTCAGCGAAAGAGCGAGGGAGAGAAAAGTCCCAGTCACACGAATAGGGAGACTTGGTCAATTTTGGAGGTAAGATTTATCGAGCAGTGAGTTAAATAATTAGTTGGTGTGACATTGAGCATGGTGGTATTGCAGAATGTTCTTCCTTTGTCCCCCTTGTTTGGTTGCTACATTGGTGTGTTTGAAAGATCTGGATGATGTATTTTTTTACAGTCTGTTCATTCTTCTTTCCCACAACCAGCAGTTCATTTTGCATATCTTTTTTTTTTTTTTACTGTTCTATGATCCGGACATGATAGCTATAAACATGAATCATTGTCAAGAAAAATTAGATTAGTATAGATTTCATGGACTTGTGCTCTTCCTTGGTATAGTTATCTTCACATGGGAAGATATGTTACGCTTATGGGGTTCTTCACCATCACCAGAGGGAATCCATTATGAGAAGGTCATCTTCTGTGGTGTTTTTGAATAGACAGCCATGCCATCACTGGCACTTCACTAATGGTGAAGAAGCACCAACAGAAGGAATTCATGACAGTTGTGTCTGTAAGATGTTATTTGTTTCATGAATAAGTTCAATAAAACACTAGTTGACCAGTCTGAATGTGAATGTGACCAAAATAAGTTAGCTAGCCAATAGTTTTCTACCAACACAAGCTTTTAGCTGGAATATGCTAGATTGAGCTATGTCTTCGGTTGGTACTGTTAGGTTAATGGAATGTGTTCCATATCGCTCTAGTGTAGATCAACAAATCTGTTGAAAATTAAATTTAAATATAATTCTCCACTTTTCCCATTACAGATTTTCTTTATATTTCTTTATACTTTGCTGTCTGTCTCTCAAGAAAGCTTCCTCTTTAACTAAATTAGGTACTGCAAATGTTGCATTGCTGTAGTTGGGATAACTGTACATGAACAGTGACTCAGAGCTCAGTTCATTGGAATTAGATTTTTAGGTCTTACAATGGCAAGCTGGTAGGTTTTATTTTCTAAGTCTTCTATGAACAGCCAGAATATTTGAGGCAACACTATATAAACACAAATTGTATATTAACCTTCAAGACTTTGTTTACTGTGTGGGGGGTTAAGGTTGGACAGAAGTACTGGGTTTGATAATATTGTCCAACCTTATTCAGTGTAACCTGCATAGTGTGTGCTTTGCATGTCTGTATGCTTTTTTCAGTTATCATTTCATTAGAGGCCTGAATGATGATAAGAGTGGTATTTGCTCCTTTATGAATGGAGCATTTATAAATCTGCATAAACGATATCCATTACAGAGTAATTTTTGTATTTTCTGCATATAGGTATTAATAATTTTATTTAGTTGTTTGTTTGTTTGTTTGTTTGTTTGACCAATTTTGGTCCAATTTGTAATTCCCAGTTTTGCTTTGCATTTACAACATTGACCTAGAGATATCATGGCCATAGGGCTAAGCTGGCAGTTTTTGACAGTATATTTATAGACTGAGCCACTCCCACTCAGGAGGCTGGGTCAATATTGACTTATTAAGGGCGGCCCCCTGGTCAAAATCACGTTCACTTGTATTTTGAATTATACTTACTTGTGCAAATAGGTACAAAAAGCACATTTGTGGTTTAAAGTCAGAAATTGCTTCATTTTGCAAGGGTGAACATTGTAAAATTTCTTGACTGTTTAACAAGTGGTTTGAGGTTTGCCCCAGCTGTGATAACACAACTGGGATTAATTTGCATTTCCTCCTGAACATCCGCGTTTGAACACGCTTTCGCATGGCAGGGCAATCACCAGCCAGCCAAGTCAGCCAATCAGGGCTGTTCATTAATATGAATGCACAAATGCGTCGCGCTACTCAAATGGCTTATTCATTTCAAGTGGAGAAGGGTATGCAGGGGAATGTATGACTGAAATTATGTAAATGTAATCTTCTTTCCAGGGAAATAGTAACATACCAGTGAAAGCTGGAGAAAATGTTTGTTTTAATTTTTTAAAAATGACATTTGACATTTGACAGGGTGATATCCTCCTCCTCTCTGCAGGTCTGGCTGTGGGTCTCGGCATGGGGGCGCTGGCTGAAGTGGCCAAAAAGTCCTTCCGGCAGGCGGAACAAAACGGTAAGCAGTGGCAAGTAACCATGATGAAGATGATGCTGATGACGATCATTAACTGCAGCTGGTCACTTGAATAATTAATGAATTTCGAACCGTTGTGTGCTGTTGAATTGAGCTTAACTGCCCTCATATTAGAATACATTTTTGTCTGATCCTTTCTCTTTCTTTATATATTTATGTTGTTACATTTGTTAGTGGTTATTATTCTCAATTTAGCTTTTGACCTCTAAAGAATAATTACCATTTACTATTGTTGGTCTGTCCCTGTCAATACAGAATAATGTCCTCCATAATGTTAGGGAGGGAGGCTCGCACATTTTGGGAGGGTCTGCACAAGCATGTGCGCCCTCTGAAATGTATGCAGCCAATCGCTGCGTCTTAAATTTAATTGCTCTTCCTTACAGTATGCCTTCCACAGCTGAGCTTGCATGCTTTTGACATACTGCAGCAGAGGTCTTTGCAGCTGTTGCAGGCAGACCGCAGGGACCCCAATCACCCTGGGGGGTCACCGCTGAGCACTACTGGTCACTGCTGGGAAAATTCTGCTGACCAAACCCCACCCCGCTCCTCTCCCTCTCCAGGCATCAGTGTGATGATTATGATTGGTTAGCTCACGGACACAGTCAGCCCAGCTCAGCTGGGTATCCCTTTGGCTCAGAGGGTGTGGCTCAGCACTTGTCTCCGTCAGATTTGTCACTTTGAAACCTTCCACCAAGTATTTTTAAACAGACTAACTGCATTTGGTCAGTCTTACCAAATTGGCTGTCTGCTCCGGCGGCAGCATAAGTGCTTCTTTAAACCTCATTACGTTCCCTGAAAGATGATGTAAGACACTCCTGCTTTTATCTCCCTGAGAAATGTCAATGAGTTCACCTGGAACGGCCACTTTGTTCTTCCTTATTTTGGCTCGGCATGTAAGAATGTCATACCGCCAGGTTTTTTAAAAGAGCGATTATTTTATCTGGAAAGCTCTTAATCTTGAGCAACATCTTCACTCTGCTCTGCCTGATACATGTTTATATGCTCAGCTTAAAATGGGAGATCCTATGTCAGACAATACCATACGTTTTAATGACTATTTTTCGATAACGTACATTTAATGTCAGATCCTTTTTTATTGATTCTATTAAATATCATCCAGTGATCATGCACCATATACCATTGCAAGTACTTTCAAATCAGGAACTCAGGACCAGGTTGTCTTTTCTCCCAAATGCCTTTAATTCAGTGTGTTGATCAAGCCCTCTAGACCTGTGTTTCTGAGAAGTAGGTGTATATGTGTGAGAAGAGCTGTAAGGTGTCACAGAGATCTGCTGCTTCAGTGACTGCAACCAGCAGGGTTCTGCGTTTGCTGCCACCTGTAACTTCATAAACACACCCAGAAATAGACTATGAACACAGCTCAGGCCAATCTAGGCTTTGCGCCATGCCTCCACGCCACATTAAAACATGCATTCGCCCATCTTTGTACCCGGGAAAGTTCTTTGCGTTTGCAAGAGAGTGCTGGTGGGTAGCGCACACACTAATCCACAGTGTCATGGAAATAAAGTGAGCAATTACACAGAGATGTCAGTTGCTAAATTTTCAATGCTAGAAAAGTATCTAGCAAGAAAAAATACGTAATTATGGATTGTATTCCCTATGATTTTTGTATTATTGATTTAATTTCCTTTAAATTAACCCTTTCTTTTCTTTTTAGGGATGGGTTATTTATTTATTTATTTTTTTTTTTTTTACAAATTTTTCTTTTTTTTTTTTTTTTTTGTTTTACTTTGTCTCCCAGTTTGAAAAAGCAAAAGGTGTTTGTAGCGGATTTGTCATTGATACCACCTTATCCAATGCCAAGACTGGAATGAAGCAGTACTAATGATATACAGTGCAATATGCCTTTAAAAACTTTCATCCATAGATATTCATCAGGCATTAGTGGGTAGCAATAAGCACTTTCCTCTTGTTCTGTTAGGAGAGAAGAAGGCCGTTCTGGACTCAAGTCCCTTCCTCTCAGAGGCGAATGCACAGAGGATTGTGCGGACACTCTGCAAGGTGCGGGGGGCGGCCCTCAAGTTAGGCCAAGCGCTGAGCATTCAAGGTGAGTCCTGTACATGTTGCATTTTTCTGTGAGCAGTTCCACAGAACAAGCAGTCACCAGTGTCTCCTCTCAAAGCTGCTCTCAGCTGACTTTCATGTTCATTAAGGGTGGAACTAAGTAACTGGTTACAGATCTGTACCCATATTCTGCTCAAAATGGGTGCCAGCTACATTGAGTTTAAAAGAGATTATTCCATGACAGTAATCATGTTACTGGATATTGTGTCCATTTTTCCATTGCTTTTTTAATGATTTGTAACTATTGTGACAGTTATTATAATCCCTTGATTTTGTCTTAATGGTATCTAGAAAGGACCAGAAAAGTTCTTAAATTGGCAGCAGAGGTAGCTGTGGAAACCCAACTCTAAATTACTTGGATGAACAGTGTAGCTAAGTTATGCTGCTGATGAATTTCTCAAAGACCTGTCACATTTGACCCTTTGTGCAAGAAGAATTATGGCGGTGTGTACTATCCCTGGCCTGGTTCTTCTTACAGGTTGAATTGTACATTTTGGACCTGTTAGCTTGTACAGACTCACCGGTATGACCTCTCTGCTTTTATTTCTCAGTGAGTTAGCAATCGGTGGCCTGGTTCTCAGTCTACCCAAGTTCCATATATATATACATCTCTGTCATCGTCCCTCCAAAGCAGCCCGTGCCCCAAATACTACCCGTCAATACCATTTTTATACCTTGCTTCCCTCCCCCTTGTTTCAGTTAGTCCGTACCAGAGGCTGACCTTGATTGTGGCTGGAAAAGACTCCGTCCTTCTTGATCTTTAAGGGGTTATTCCCGCTACGAATGTGGTGGCGTGTTAAAAAAAGTGGGGCAGCATTTGTGCTGTCTCATTCGGCACTGGCTTTGGACTTGCCCCAACCCCTCCCACACACACACACGCAGGCACATGTTCACACGCACACACTGCTCCCCCTTACCCTCCCAAGGGAAACAGGCTGGCTACACACTGGTACCTCTCTTACCTCTTCACAGTGGTCACTGCCTCATTCCCAAAGCCTGCTGGGACGTTCGGTCTCCAAAGCACTGCTAAATTAGAATTGGCCTCATGGGAGATGTTTCATGAGTCAGGATTAAAAACGTAGCCAGCTACGATCCTTAACTCAACACTTAACCTAAGTGCGTACATTTACCAGCCAACTCTCAAAAATTAAAAATGTAATAAATCATAAACTGAATTTGTAGCTTAATGGCCAACTTTTTTAACTTAAGTGATATAAAATATCACTTAATAAAAACAGTTTATTAAATTTTTTGCCTTCAGATGGATTTTTTCAATTTGTTTGTCAGATTATCCAGTTGGCATTTGCTTGCCAAGTACTTGTCGTTAAAGTAGCGCTACGACATTTCCTTTCATCTAATTATGATGGAATTTTGTTTATCAATGAAAGGTGCTTCAGTTTAATGATAGTGTTTCAATTTAATGCTCACCTCTACCTTTAGAGTTAATTAATTACTATCCTGCTTCCAGGTGCTTGAGGTTCTACTCACTGAGTTTCCTGATAGTTTGCTGGCCAACGCTTTAATTTTGCTTTGTGAAATTCTAACCCCTGTCCCAGTCACCATGGAGACATGAAAAAAATAACAAATGTCAAACAACTGAAGTGTTAGTGCTGGCCCCATTGTGGACCAGAGGTTCTCTGTGAGGGAATGGCAGTGTCAGAGTCCTCTGAGAGAGGGGTGGTATGCCACTCCATCCCCCTCTGAGGACCAGCAGCAGCTCAGGAAATGTCACTGCCCAAAAATAATCTCCCTGCCACTCCAGGGACCCGGGGAACTGTAACCTCCCAACCGGGAGAACAATCACCCTGGCTCCATACCACGGGTACATAAAATGCCAGGATTGGGGACTTAAAATTGCTCATGTAAACCGTAAGCAAACTGGACTAGAGGAAGGGATCTACTGTTCTTCTTCTCAAAACGCATGCCCATGTGTGCATATGTATGTGTGCGTGTGTGTGTGTGTGTGTGTGCATGCATTTTTGCTTGTGTGTGTGTGTGTGTGTGTGTGTGTGTGTGTGTGCGTGTGTGTGTGCGTGTTTTTTATTTTAGGGTTCTGAGGTGGCATTGAGTGACCTTCCTCTAGTGCTGTGCACTTCTGAAATAACTGGAAGGGTTGAAACCAGGGGAAGTAGGCTATTTAGTTGGACATACAATGATTTAAATAATTACTGAGTGGTACAAAACTTTTTACATTTTGTCCTTGTGAGGTCATTGCACATTGTGTAAGCTTGACAAATCCTACACATAATTATATTTGTTCCAGACACTTATGTTCAGGCTCAGAAGAGCTTGTCATTACCAGCAAAGTAATTAATACTTCTATATTAATAATTAATACTGCTGTGAGAACAGCTGTGGGTGCTCTTCAAGAAGCTTTCAAAACCGCTCTGGACTTTTGTATGCATGACACAGGTTTATAAAATGGATTCTGAGAACACTAAATAAAGCAAGGGATCCCAAAGCTACTGCAGTCTAGGGGATTTTTATAAGGTTTCATAGTGTGTGCGTGTTGTCTGGTTCCAATATTACTCTCAGCCGATAGCACTTAAACTCACGTGCTGCAGTCATGTTACCTATTAGCATGCATTCCACAGTCAGGTTACCATGTTTCCCGTCAATGCAGAACAGCTCAGCTTCAATGTTCATGTTGCTTTTGTGTGGTGTAGAGGAGGATTTTAAACGGCATTGCGGGACACCCTTATCATATCCTTAAGAAAGTGACGGCCTCCAATACTTATAGAAGGCCACTGGTGAGAAAAACAGCAGTATGTAATGCACAGCTTCACTCTCCATGTCCCACCTGTCTTTCCAGATGATGCCTTCATCAACCCGCAGCTGGCTAAGATCTTTGAGCGGGTACGACAGAGCGCAGACTTCATGCCCACCAAGCAGATGCTGGTACGCTCTCAATTGCTCTGATATTAAATCCTTCCCCTTTTTCATATGAATTCAGAATGGTGGTAATAGCTGTTTTATCTCCACCCAACATCCAGGATCAGAAGGGTTCAAAGCCCTGTCTGTGAGAGATATTTCTCTCCTCCAATCAGTGCTGCCTCCCGGTAGTACCATGTGATCTGATGAGAGAAATATACATAGATATAGGTGACGCTGATTAGTGCAGAACATAAGCCCATGACCCAGTGGTGACCCTGAGTCTTACTCAGCTATGAAAAAAATTAAATGCATTATCTGATAAACTCAGTGTTGTTTCTTGCAACTTTTGAGTAACATTGCTCTGTGTATCTGCTAGCTGGTCTGGCTGAATACACAGTGTACTATTTTTATTCAGTGAGACTGAAATGCCTTTGGTAAACAATGAAAAGAGAGGCTGTAGTCTGTGAGCGTGTGAAGACAGTGGACCTTTTGTGGGTGTTGGTAGAGTACAGAATGTGACATGTCTCTAACCCTCCTCCCCACACCCCCGGCAGAAAGCCGTTACGAACGACCTGGGCCCGAACTGGAGGGACAAGCTGGAGTTCTTTGAGGAGAGGCCCTTTGCTGCGGCCTCCATTGGACAGGTGCACCTGGCCCGGCTGAAGGACGGCAGGGAAGTGGCCATGAAGATCCAGGTGAGAGAGGGACCAAGCCCTGTTCCAGGATCAGTTTGATCATTGCTGTCATGGTAAAAGTTAGAATTGGGACAGTCAATCAGTCGGCTCTTACAAAGCAGTGTAGATCTCTCGTCACCAGTATTTCCTACCGGTCAGTAGTATATAGGCCGACTCTCACTGTGTAACAGTTAGCTTTGGCTTTCACAGTGCAAGCCAAGACAAGAATGCATTGGAGTGTATCTGAAGGATCTGTTTTGAATTGAGTTACTGTCCTTATATTGTTAGTTTCTTATATGTCATGATTATTAGCATATAGAGTATGTTTAGAAATTATACCGGTGCTTAGAAAACATTATAGATTATGCAGCCAATACCAATAGTCCATGAATTTATGTAGTTTAAAAAATTAGATGAGTTATTCTGTGTGTCCTTACACAGGACTGCCTTGGTCTGTTTTCACATGTTCATCTTTTATAAAATTAAAAGATCTAAATGCTGAACAGTTCTGAGACTTCGTGATTTAAAACCAGCTGAGCATGGACTCAAATGGGCCTTGCTAAAACACTCTGCAGAACGATGCTTTTAACGCGCCCTGACCCGCCGTGCCTCTGTCCTTTGGATTGTTCTTAGTACCCTGGAGTGGCTCAGAGCATCAACAGTGATGTGAAAAACCTGATGACCGTTCTAAACATGAGCAACGCGCTGCCTGAAGGTATGCCCCACCCACGGCCACCCTCCCCCGCATGCCCATGACCCACGCCCACACAGCACCTCAGCAGAAGTGTTCTAACCAAATATCCATGCAGCATCACGTCTTAATCCAGGATGTGACGCTTGTATTTCACAACTTCTCCATTTACACAACATGATAATTCAAAGAGGCAAGGACAATTGCCCCACTTAACATTACAACAACATTGCACAGACCGAGCATCAAATCTCCACCCTGGCTGCAAGGCTGCTGTGGACCAGCCAAGCTTTCTCATTTATTCACATGAATTTCATAATGAATGTTAATTGAATGCTTGTTTGTGACAAACCTAAGGCAAAATAAATATGTTAAATTAAACTGAGCTAATGGCAGAATGCAGTTTACTTAAAGTGGATCAGAATGCACACTTGGTCAATGGAATTTACCATAAAGGGAGCCCACCGGTACTGATTTTACCTCTTGAACCAACAACGCAGCACAGCACTTACCGTTACGCGCAATGACTGGGAGCAAAGAACCTAAAAATAACCCTGGAGATGTGCTTTTGGAATTTTGCTAACAAAACCACATCTCAAACATTTGGTCCTGCAGGCAGATTTCCTCACTTATGATTGGAGAGAAGTTTCCAGAACCTCCCATAGAAGTCCAGTCAGTGTCTAATGGTGTTGAGCATTGGTTCTCAGGAATGCATGAAAAAAATGAAAACATTGCTGGTAGATTTCTTTACTGTTGGATAAAAGCTCTTAATTACTGAAATGTCAGAATATACCTGTTATGTTTTTTATACTGTTGAATGAATGTTTATCTAGATGATGTATCCAAAGGGTAGATCAAAAAAATGTGTTTGTCTATTCTTCTGTCTTCCATTTTATTATGATGGGTATTTGGAATCATATGTTTATGTAGATCAGTACACATTGCAGATTGTCACCACAAACTACCAATAAACACTATTCAATTATTAGTAGAATGAAATGAATATAATGAAGAAAGAATTCAGCTGTGAGGAAGGCCAGTGTGTGTAGGGTCTCCCTGGGGCCAGGGATTGCTCCTTTAGTGTTGATGTTTATTTGCTGACAGGCTTTATTCTGCCACCCCACCCCCGATCGCTGCTTCGCCGGCAGCACGTCCACATTACTGATACGTCATTCGCTTCACACGGAGGAGTCGCGGCAACATCCTGATTGAGCAAAATGCCGAAGCGCTGTACGTCAATTAATTCCTCTTCTCTCTTCCTGTTTGTCACATCAGGTTTGTTTCCAGAGCATTTGATCGAGGTGATGAGTCGAGAATTGGCCCTGGAGTGCGATTACATAAGAGAGGCCGAGTGTGCCAAGAAGTTCAAGTGAGTGACTACCAGGGGAAAAAGAGGAAGTACTTACATGAAAACCTTTTGGGGTGTGCTGAGAAAATAAAAAAACTCAGAAATAGTGTTTTATTGGTCATTGTGGACTATAACCAGTCTGGCTCAACAGCTGTTGTTCTGTATGTCCATATTTCAGTTTTCAGGTTTATGCTTTTCCAGACTTAACAATACCTATTCCAGAAAAAACTATTTTCGTAGGAATACTTATTCCAGGAAACCTCATTTTAAGGCAAAACACAGATACATTTTAGAAATTAGGCCATCCATCAAACATACTGGTTGTACTTGCTGATTGTGTAGCATCTATTTACCCTGTTGACCAACAAATTCAAACAGTATGTGGCACAATGTGAAAATGAGGCTCTGCATTTGGCATGGAGGTGTATGTGACCTCAACAGCAGAAGTTGATTTTACTGCATAAAAAGCAAAATTGAAATGACTTTATTGGTCCAGCCACTCACAGCTGAGTGCCTATGTGAAGATCTAGTGGTGTGACAGAAGCCTCTGCAGTTCTCACATTGCTAATTTCAAAATATAGCTGCCATGGAAACTGCACACCAGGAGCCAACCGACAAGCCTTCCGTTGCCGCCATGCCAACTAGCAGCTAATGACATCATGAGAGTGGAGCAGGGCTTTTGGCCATAGAGGAAGAGTCCTTTACCAAAAACAACATGATTCCTTTTTAACTCATTGGCTAGAATCCTCAAACAGTTCAGTAAAGCACTTTTTCTCGGCTCCAGTTCCACCTGTCCATTGGCTCTGTGTCCTCAAACCTCACTCTAAACAAGGCTGTAGTTTCTGTGAGCGTCAGCACACATAGTGTTGGTGGTGTCAGATACTCTGCTGATTTTATCTAATGCTTATCAAGCTCAGGGATGCAGTAAAACCAAGCAAGCAAACTTCGAATACTAATGTATATTTATGGAGTCAATATTCTATGAATTTTGGCAGTGGCAAGTTGAGAGGTCTGTACACATAAGTAAATCATGTACAAAGGAAAATCTCCATCACACAAAGTGATTTTCGTTTTATTACTATCCAGCTGATCATAAGAAATGTACACATAGGCAGGTTGCAGGTAATCATACATGCTGCCAAATTTATGGTATTTATTCTGTGCTTGAGTGACAGGGTGTGTTGTGTGTTTTGCGTGTTGCCTTTGAGGGACACAGGGACACATGCTGTGTGTTGCTTTTGAGAAGTGTACCCATTACATGATTATTCATTAAAGCACTTTGATGTTCAGTGCCACTTAACAAAATCAAGCTTACAAAAGATATTGGCCCAAAAAATCACTAACAGAAACAGTTAGGGAAACGAGCATTGAGAGGCTGTCTGTGAGGAAACTGGAAGGTCAGCTTTTTCTTGTGCCCAGCTACAGCACAAGGTACCAGCGCAGCGGAAAATTCCTGCTCAATTTATTCCACTCTGAAAGTGATCCTCTCACTATGGGGTGACCTGCTATCATGAGTTTTACTTTACAGCTCCCTCCTGTTTACTTACACAACATTTGGATTTATATGAATTTCTCCCATTTTCTATTGGCTTCTTACGTTTGGATTGCCCCAGATTTTAATTGCATTAAGATGTTCTGTCAAACCATGAATATCTGTGCAAAGGAATAGCTGATTTATAGTTCAGTTTTATGGTTTTTGGATAAGATAAAATGTCTTGGTGTTTATTGCAAATCGATCGCATGCCACATTCCAGTGTATAGCTGAGATTTTAATTTTGTTTCCAAATTTGGAACATTCAGTTTAATTGGTAGGCCTTTCTCGCTGCAACATCCTCTGTGAATTTGGGATAAAGCAGACAAGAATGTGTTCTGCTGTTGATGGTCTTTGCCCTGCTGTAAGCTGGCAGCCTTCGTCATACTTTGACCATATTTCACAAGTTTCTGGTGCAGGGAGGCGGTGTGAGCCTGCTTTAAATGCAGTCGTCCTTGTTTCTGAATGTCTGTCCATGCAGGGAACTGATGAAAGACCACCCTTTCTTCTACGTGCCCGAGGTGATCGATGAGCTGAGCAGCCGCCATGTCCTCACCACCGAGCTGGTGCCGGGGTTCCCCCTGGACAAGGCCCAGGACCTGTCCCAGGAGCTCAGGAATGAGGTGAGTCACCAACCCCGCAGCATATCGCCCAACACCTGTTTATACACACCTGTTCAACACCTGCCAGCAAGAATCTGATACAGGATCCTTAATGTCATACTAATTAAACCCCTGCAGGGTTTTTCAGATTTTGTTCACTCAGTGCTCAAATGACCAATGCTTCATGCAGTTAACTCGCCTCATCTGGGTTCTTTGTTCGGAAATGGTTACTGATTTTTAAGGTGAAATCTTTTTAATGAAACCAGTCGAGACTGGGGGTGTTTGGGGCTATTATTATGAATTGTGTTTTAAAAATGTTTATTTTTTAGCATGGTGTGAGGCTGAATGTGTGTAATTATTATATTTCCTGTTCTTATTGTGTGTTTCTCTGGGCAGCCAGTTCATGAAATGGACTGAAATACTGTTAATGTATACAAAATAATCTTAACAGACATCTTATGATGTTAAGAATTTATAAATATAAAGAAAAAAAAATAAATTGTAAATTTTTTCCTGAATCAGAGTACGCTTAAGCTCTGCCTACAAGTACTAATTTTTCACATTTTACATTTACAGCTTGTAAAAATGTTTGCAGTGTACCCCAGAATAAGGAAAATAAAATGCTGGTAGCACCATCTAGTGCTCTGACACTTGTAACAGAGGGTAAAATGTAAAGTGAACACTAGTGAACAAGTGCTCTCAAACCCGTTTACTCTGTCTCTGGAGTGTCAGGACAGTGAAGCTGGATATGCAGTTTAACTTGCGTGTGGTGAAACAGCTGTGCTGTCTGATTACTAAGCAGTATGAGGAATGGAGTCTCTCTGTGTGGTGTTTTAAGAGTGAATCAGTCTTAAGGCTGTGTTCTTGTTGGCACCTGTAGATCTGTGAGAACATCCTGATCTTATGCCTCAGGGAGCTGTTTGAGTTCAGGTACATGCAGACTGACCCCAACTGGTCCAACTTCTTTTACGACCCACAAACACACAAGGTGAGTCTTCCACTTCCTGTTTCCTTGTGGCCCTATAGTGGACTGTAACTTCCCATTTTCAGTTTGATATTACTAGACACTTTTTTTGTCCGAAAACAGTGCCATTTCCATATATTGTGGAGATTGATTTCCATAGATCAACTACTGCATACTGTCATCATCAGTATTGATAATGCATATAACTGGATATTTGCTGAATGCATCTAAGATAACAGTAAGGCTAAAAGAAACAGCTATGCCCTAACTGGAATTGTAACCAGTACTGTGCTCACCGATAGTATCCATAACACCACATCACTCAATCTCCGTCTCCTTCTGCCTCTCTCTCTTAGCTAGGTGATGATTTTTTAGTACTTGCATTGCTCTGAATTATTTATGCCCACATTTAGGTCGCACTCTTAGATTTTGGTGCCACCAGAGGATTTGATGTGAGTTTCACAGATGTCTATATTGAGGTAAGGTTTATCATTATGTGTGGAGCAAAAGCCTTCTATCACTGACATTCCTTTTGAAAATGGAATTATTATCGTGTTTTGTGTGTATTTGTATTCTGCAATAGGAGGAACTGAATTCAAGGTCCTGTTATCATGGTTACTACGTTTTTAGTATCGCAGTATGGCCTCAGAGCAGTATGTCGGATGTGTGATGTCAGATATGCATGAATTCCATGCACAATACAATAAAAATACCATTGTTTTTTTTCTTTGCTGCTGTGTTAGATTTTCAGGCCGGGTATGTAGATCATGCATTAGTGACTACTAATTAACGCTTTTCTGTTTCACTAGATCATCAAATCAGCCGCAGAAGGAGACAGGGAGGGAGTGCTACAGCGATCAATAGACATGAAGTTTCTCACAGGTTATGAGTCAAAGGTAATAAAACAACGATGGCTGCCCAAGGCAGGCTAGAGAGTATGAAGTACTGACTGGTTTATTTGTTTACAAGTATACAGTAGTGTGTAACTGTATTGAGTAGTGTAGGACATAGTAAGAGTAAATAATGTTATATTATAGGATACTGAAGAAGAATATGGCATAGTGTAGTGTGAAAGTTTACCATCATAAGTGCAACATACCATCATATGACAGAATACAGTGTACGTATTTCTTGACTGTAGGCTATGGAGAACGCCCATGTGGATGCAGTGATGATCCTGGGTGAGGCCTTTGCATCCACCGAGCCTTTTGACTTCGGCAGCCAGAGCACCACAGAGCGCATCCACAACCTCATTCCCGTCATGCTGAAGCAGCGCCTGACCCCGCCCCCCGAGGAGACCTATTCGCTGCACCGCAAGATGGGCGGGTCCTTCCTCATCTGCTCCCGCCTCCATGCCAAACTGTGCTGCAAGAACATGTTCCAGGAGGCCTACAGCAAGTACTGGATTGACCGCCAGAAAGCTTACAATCAGTGACCGCAAACGAAACCTGCTGGACAAGCCTCATTACCAGTAGAGATGATGTAGGCGGGGCAGGTCGTGTGGGTGGAATGAATTATGGCCACACAAACTCTTCACTGCCATGCATCAGTTGTAAAAATGGCACTCTATTCATGTGCTTTGGAGTGTTCAATTTTTTTCATTTTCATTGCTTGTTCAGGTAGATACTTCAAAGGGTACAAGAAGTTCTCTAAATGACAAGCTGGGAAAGCCGTTGGTTGGACATGCCAAGCACTTATCTAATACCCCTTTTAGAGGTGACAGCATAATGTGTACTTGAATTGTTTGACCAGAAGCTCTTCCTTGGCTTAATTTTCACACATTTCTAATCTTTATACAGGATTCAAATTTCAGTGGCTACACAATTGGCAAAAGACAACAGTAGGGTAAAGAACTGATACGTTGTTGGAGAAACAACACCATGTGCCTTATGACAAGAATAGCCACCATAGATATTTTTATCTCAAGACAATCTGGTCATTCAAAAGTGCCTGTCTCTTGTGAGGATATGATTTCATGTGGAAGAGTTTTCAGCATGAAAAAACTGAATGTGTTATCAGCAACAAATCCAGAGTGCTTAAACAGACTATAGCAAAGCGGTACCCAAACTAATCCAGTTGGCTATCCGTAATGTACCATCAGCCTGTTTTAAGGGCCTCGAGCACAGAGAAGTAAGACAGGCAGAAATAAGTGTGAAGTGGGTGTTTAAATAGGATATGTTATACTAAAAGCTGTCTTATGCACTAGGTCATTAAGTGAAAATAAATCCTGGTGGACAGTGAAGGCTACAGCCATCTTACCCATATGTCCATGTTGAGGAATGGTCCCCTTTTTTAACTTCCTATTGGCGCCAATGTGTAATGTGCATTCTTTTCAAAGGACGGGTGCTTCAGAGTGTAATCCTGTGGTCTTTGTAGAGTTGGAGGAAAACCACCAGCACCTTTTTCCATAACTCAAGGGAAGGCTGTAGATTGACTTTGCAGTGTAGGTCCCGATTCTGTAATAACTGGTTCTTGACTTTGACTCATAATTAAATCCAAGTGTTGCTTGTTTCTTCACAGTCACGGTTTGTTGAGTTCAGTGCTCACCAAAATGAAAGAACATAATAATTGTGTTGAAGTAGCACTTGTGTTTTTGTGTAAGTTAAGGACAAATATTTATCGAATCTACACTTCAGTGTTTTCTCTTCCCATTATTGTATTCCATGTTATATTTCATGATATCATAAATGTATTATAAGACACTCCGTTATGTACCTAAAAATTTGGTTGGACTTTACCAAATGATTGCATCAGTCTGATGTATTGGATTATCAGATGTGTCAACTAGGTTTATGTTTTTGTTTGATTTTGGTCTTTTGTCTTTGTTTTGGATATTGGCAAATGAAATTGTTAGGATTTATACTATTATGCATATTGACTGTGGATTGACTGTCATTTGAGTCATGAGGACGTTAAAAAAAATATCCTTCCGTCTGTAAGGTGGAGATTTAAAAAGATAACGCACAAAATTAAGTGTTGGATGTTGTTGGATTTTCAAGTTTTCTATTTACTAACGAAGCCTTGCAACAATAAAAAAAGGAATAACTGAATTAATGATTACCCTTCATTCCCTTTGTTTTGTTACATTAAAGGACATTTGTTATTAATTAGAATGTAGGATATATTTCCTATTTATTACTGGAGTATAAAATGTATGTAGCAAGACAGGCATGCTAAGATCTGGCTTTGTGGGAGAGTTCCAGCTGAAATAACACCAGTGATAATTCACAAATTGTGAGACTCCACAATTCTCTGCACCTTTCTGTCTAAACTTGAGTTCCTGTTTTTGCTTAAATAAGAGATCAGGGGTAGGTTTTACAGACAACTGCCAATTTATTGATAAGTGTAGGTTTTAAGATCACTAGAGTAACACATTTATAGTAAAGATACAGAGTGTACACAGGTAGAGGAAGAGACAGACAGGGAACATCATGAATGGATTTGAAAATGGTTGAGTAATGTGAATTTCCAGGGAGTAGTCTCCTAGCCAGTTGGAAGAGATTACCTTTTACAGATTATCTGTTATCATTAAAGCAAAACTAATATTGGTTGAACAGGGAGCTTTCCCACGGGTTCGTAAAGCAGTACGTCATATCAGGTAAATGGTAGATTGTTCTTGTCCTTGAGAAGACTAACCATGTGGTAAAATGCATTTGTAATTTTTCATTTTCCTTAGAAAATATTTCTAAGAAAATATGGCCAACACATGAGATGGCAATGTTTACAGAGTGATTTCAATGGCTGTGGGCCTCCACCAAACCAAAGTCAAACCCAGATTATCCAGAAGGAAAACATTTGGGACAAATACCTGGTGCATCATCCCAGAGGTGGCCTTCCTGCCAAGACCTCTCCTGGAGCAGACCTCTCTCACCTCAGCTAAGGTTAGTGTTCATGATGGTGCCAGACTGATCAATACCGGTGAGATTATTTTCTAATGGGCGCATCAGGAATTGTGCAACTTTCTTTAGCAAATGAGAATGAATCTTCTGAGTTATTCGTTAACTCAGTTTTCTTTTTATCTAATATTAGGCTTGGAGTGACCTCCGATAACATTCAGTGTCAAAATAATGTGAAGAATCTGACCTGGTCAAATACCTTTTTAATATTCCTGTTTATTTGCTGAAAATAAATTAAAGTTACTGTATATGTGCTTTCTGTTTAATCAAGTTTTTGATAAGCAGCTACCCTTATGGAAAGTAGTTGGACTCTTATCATTTTTGTTCCTAAATGTTCATGTTTATTTCTAATTTTGACACTTTTGAGACAGCCGTTGAGATAGGATTGTCCTGCTTTGTATAATGGGTCTAATCTGGGAAGTCCATGCTTAATACAGTTTCTGCATGCCTGAGCATGCATGCCTCGTACAAAGACAGCCTGACCTTAAGAGCATATGTGTGTATATTAAGACAGCCTGCTTCATATAACAGGCACATTGTATTCTACACATAATCGAGGTAGTACATTCTTTTTTTTTAACTTGCTTGTCTGAATGTACATACCTCCAACAAAGGCAGTCTGTGCTGAGGAGTGTGTGTGTGTCTGTCTGTCTGTCTGTCCTTTACTGATTGTCTAATGTGGTTGTGTTCTTCACCGCCAGTCTGTTGCCAACCAACTCCCTTAGAGGATTGGCCATGGGTGTCTGTCCCCATGGTGACCCTCAATCGGCAGGGTCCTGACACAGCCCACAGTGGGCCATGTCCTGGGAGTACAGCTCCACCTGGATGGTGGTGCTGGAGAACCCGAACGAGGCCTGGAGGAGCTCCGTAGCCTCCTGAAGGATATCCTGGGGGTCAGAACTCTGCTCTGAAAAACATCCCATCCAGTATGTTTTGGTGAACCAGGCTGTCTGTAGAACACATCAATCCATAAATCTGAATTCAGTATAATATGTATAAAACCAGTTAGGAGTTCCCATAGTTTGGGTGCATTTGTGTACCTAGACCATCTGAAGAACATGTATAAATACTGACTGGAAATACTGGATGCTAGCTGGCTGCTAGTTATTAGCACCGAACAGTGATAATTGGACTTGTGCGGTTAGACTGCATGATTCTGTGTTAAAGCTGGTGTTTAAGAAAGGGTTAACTAAAAAAAGCCAACGGACAGTGTACTGCTCCTCTGTGAGGGGTGTTTGTAGAGGTGAACTGAACAAATAGTGAACACTGAGATAATGTCTCAACTTTTCTACTTTCATTCCACAAGTTTGATATCACAAGAGGCGGGGTCTCACCGATAGCCAGGTGGGTGGAGATTAGGGCGTGGCCTTGTGTCAGAGCCCAGAGGTGCAGGCTGTGGACGCCTTTCACTGCCTTCAGTGACAGAAGAGCCTCCTTCACAGCATTAAACTCAATGCCGTGAGGTACCCCTGTAGAGAGCAAGACGGGAAACCTGTACACTGTATTTCAAATTGCATAATGGGTACAACATTTTAAAGAACGTCTGCCTCAGCGGAACACCCACAGCAGACTGTAGTGAAGTGACTATTCAACAGCTCATTAAAATGTCAAAATTTTAAGCCATTATACCAAAGCTCAATACATGAAATACAGCTCTAAAACACAATATAAATAATATGACTGCAATTATACTAATTCCATGAATTTGTACACCCAAAATTGTTTATATAAAGAAATAAATATGTAATTTCATTGACATAGATGTGGACCACAGTTTGAGCACCCCTGTCCAACAGGATCAGGTTGAAATGAGAATGAACTATTATGTCTTCTAATCTGATTTGGGACTATTCTCCCAAAATTATAATCATCCATGTCGTATAATTGCAGCCAACTGTACATCAAGTGAAGTTAGGACTTAGTAAAAGAAAAGGTCAAAATGTATCACAAATAACCCCAGAGGAAATGTTTATTTGGCTGTTCCAGGCACAGGTTCTATTTCCAAGTTGTTTTCCGTTGGGCCAGTTCCAGTTTGCCCCCTTTTCCTGTCACCTCTTTTCTGAGTGATACTCAATTAAAAAACTTTTTCTGACACAAGGGACACACACTGGCACTGGAATGAAGTAACAGGTAGTAAAAACAGCACCAGATCCTGGAAGCACTCCATGTGATGTCACGTCAAATGAGGACAAATGTACTACAGCCAAGAGGCAAGCGCTACAATCGGCACAACTTCTAGGAAGCACTTCATTTTTTTATCATTTTACAAGAGGACAAATACCATAAATTAGTACAGTCACTGAGTTCAAGGAGTAAACACTTCATATAATACTGATATGTAAGTAAAATATAAATATCAAGGAATTGTGCTGGCTTGGACTGCTAGAAAGGAGTACCATGCTTTCAGATAACAACAGGAATACTGCAGTCTTGATTATCTTTAACTAATGACATCCACTATGCTATGACCATTAAGGAATACTACACAGGGAGGAAATGACACTAATTAATTACACTGTGCTTCTGGGGAAATGAATTGTGCTTCAAATTCAGATGTTACCTTCCATGAGGATCCTTATGACATCTTTGAGGACTGAGATAGTGGTTCCCAGGACAAACACAGAGAACAGGAAGGTGCAGAGTGGATCTGCTATTTTGTATTCAGGCTGTGGGGAGATGTGGATTGAGGGTGGTGTTAAGAGGAGACCTTATAACACACATAGAATACATAATGTCCCAGAATACATCACTAAACACTGGTTCTATGGGTACACAAGACTTGAATGAGGATATAAGGATGCAGTGTCATTATGTGGGCTATGTGGTGGTCAATAGGGCTTCAATCTATGCTACTCCTGCTGGAAGTAGCATAGATTCCATATGGCCTTAAAAGCAAAGCGCAGTCTATGACATCACCAAGATCAGCAACGTCTTGTTCCGCCCAGTACAAAAGTTTACAGATTGGTAGCGAGTTTCATCTGAATGCTCAATAATATCGACAATTCCCTTTCATTTTTTTGACCTATTCTGTAATAACTTCAAGCCAGTAATTTTTTTTTTTTTTTTTTTTTTTTTGAATAACCGTGCTTGATCTTTCTGTGTTTTCGGGCTTTGCATTAATGGGGACTGTATGAGCAGTCACATGACATTTTTGCATCAGTGCTGACCTGGAAATAGATCACAGTGGCGGCCACCAGCACTCCCGTGCTCTGCAGCAGGTCTCCGACCACGTGAACAAAAGCTGCCCTCACACTGGTGTTGCCGTGGTCACGGAGGAGTCCGTGGGAGTGGCCATGCACGATGGGGTGATACTCCACATCTTCGGTTAGCCTGTGGTACCCTGAGCTGTGGGTGTGGCTGTGGGAGGACTGATGCAGAATGTATGCCATTCTGGAAAAAAAACGGAGAATTCATGTAGGGCAGCTCAAAATCAGTACTTAACATATGATTGGCTACTACAAACTGTGATGTCATCTGTATAGAAGCAATTAGCATATGAATAAGTCCCTTGATTGATGACATTGATCTTTGCCTGGGAAGGCTAATTGTAGCCCCTTAATGAGAAGAAGAGCTGGCGAAGGCTACGGTGCAAACCTGCAGCAGACCTATTTCTGATACAGTCCTGCATGTGACGTTTCTGCATTTGTATCACAACTCCCTAAGGAAACGTCAAAATCACAAGGTTTATAGAATACTGGAGTTACCACTGGTACCTGTCAAAAGCTGAATGTGTATTTCTTTAAATAAGAGTTCAGTTTGACCAGTTCTTACACAGTAGGAACTAAAATGCAGCTAAGAAGACTGATCAATTGAGGTCGTCTTCATTTCCAGATGAAAACATATGAACATATTGCAAGTTCATAGTGAACGGACATGGATGGAGGGGGTCACTCACATGAAGTTGACCCCGACGGCACACCCTGACGTTATGAGCATGACGTTTCCATCGATTTCGTAGTCGCTGTGGATGACCCTCTGAACGGCGAGGAAGAGGAGGACTCCGGTCACAATCCAGATGGATGTCACCGACACAAATGCTCCCAGAATCTCTGCCATGGGTAAGAGTCTTTTTTAACAGCTGAGGAAGTTACAGAATTACAATGCCTGTACAGGGTTACAATAAGCACGTATTCAAGCATATTTATCGCATTTCTTAATGAGAAATACTGTGATTTTGTCACATCACCAGAATATCCTCCTTCAATTTAGGCGAGCAAAAGAAAAGAAAAAAAGAACAGAGCATGTTCTGCCAGGAGCAAATTCAATGCAGTTTTTTAACACCAATTCATGGAACATATACACAAGCAGTGTTTTAACAGAATGGCCCATCTAGCTGTTCCTCCTTAGTCTTATGAAAAACCATCACATTCAGGTAAAACAACTGATATAGAACATGAACTGGCACACTCATCAGTGAGAATCTAGGATGATTTGAGTTAATGGTCGTTATTGCTCTCTCACTGACTCGTTCCTGGGTGGTGGATTCTGGGACAGCAGCGGTAGGTCCATACCTGAGCGGTGCCATCCGAAGCTCATAGTTTTGGTGGGAGGGCGGGAGGAGACCCACAGGGAGAATAGGCTCACCAGCATGGATCCGAAATCAGTCAGGAGGTGGGCGGCATCTGTCATGATGGCCAGGCTGTGGGCAAGGTAGCCTCCTACACACACATACACAAACAGACACACAAATGCAGAAACACACACAGGACACATATACACAAACACAGACACACAAATGCAGAAACACGCACAAGACACACATATACAAACACCGACACACAAATTCATAAACACGCACAGAACACACACATAAACACAAACAAATGCAGAAACACACACAAAACACACATACACAAACACCGACACACAAATGCAGAAACACGCACAAAACACACACATAAACACAAACAAATGCAGAAACACACACAAAACACACATACACAAACACAGACACACAAATGCAGAAACACGCACAAGACACACATATACAAACACCGACACACAAATTCAGAAACACACACAAAATACACACATAAACACAAACAAATGCAGAAACACACACAAAACACACACATAAACACAAACAAATTCAGAAACACACACAAAACACACATACACCCATTAATGAGCAAATATATTCATTTCTTCATGCACAGATATATGCACAGCTTTCACACTGTGGTAAACTGCTGCCACAAAGACTATTCATAGCTATGTTTTTTTTTTTTTTTATCAACAACACAAAATATGACAGGAAAAATCAATATGATTTTAAATGTAAACAGCTGGAAGAAATTCTTATCCAGAGCGACTTGCACAGTTATGTCTACAAATTATAATGTAATGCCTAACGAAAAAATAATAGCCCAGAGAGACTGAAAATATCTTACCGACCACCTCTCCTATCATAAAGATCAAGCAGATTATGGAGGCCGCACATAGCTTCCTTCTGGCCAGCCTCTTTTCTTGGCTTTCTCTGGACGCCGGCTGACTCGCATGGCAATGCGCACCGACCGCCTGCCTCAGTTCCACATGGCCAGACGCATCTCCATTGCAGAATGAGGAGTTGGGATATTCTAGCCTGGAGATCATGGGAAAGAGCCGCACATTTCGCTTCCGTTAGCTTCTGGGGGCATTTATTTGTTAAAATGTGAGGTTCCGTGAAAAGAAAACCCTAGAAAAGTTTTGGTCATGCAAATAAGCATTTTACACACATGTTAAGTGCAATGAACTTCGGTGAGTGGAGCAAAAACTGTGGCACATTTCCATGTTCTAAATTTTCTCATATAGAAACTAAAAAAAAAAAAAAACACTTTCTACGTCGAACATATCGAATGCAGTCTTGGTGACACGTTACGACTACAATGTGATTATATTGACTATATGTATGACCTGATTGATATATTAAATAGGTATTGGGCAGTGAAACGCAATAGTGCGGGAAGTGAACATATGGTTACAACAGCATTTGCTAAACGCAGGATAATCTTAAAAATACAATTTACAATTGGTATCGCTTATAGTCTAGTTCAGAGTTATCACTTGAGAAAACTGAAGAAAAATGAGAAATTAATTCAAATTTACCGTATTTCTTTCAGTGAATACTTCCTTTCGTTGATGAGGAGTGATTTTTTAGAATCCTCTTCGGTGTCCATTGCCCTACCTTGCTCTTACAATATGATTAGATATTTGCACATGTTGTGCGTATCTCAAGTGCAAGAACAAATAATTTCAAATAACGAATAGTCTAAAACAAATAAAAAGAAAACATATTTCATAAAGGAAACAATTGCATAGATTAAATAAACATTATAACCTGCTATTCATTAATGTTATGTAGTTTAGAAAAGAACGTAACTTGTGTTTGTTGACGTTGAAAATGCTTATCTGAGGGACGTCTTGTCCAAACTTGTGGGGGGGGGTACTTTTCTAGAAGTACCGGGCAATTAGAAGTCAGCAAGACATTTTCTCTGACATTAATTTGCAAGCTTTTAATTCGTCTCTTTTAATTACATACCGAAATTAAGTAGGCCAATACGTTTATGTAAAATAGCCGTACATACGTTTTACAAGGCTAAATTTATAATACCGACACTAGAAATAAAAACAGTACAGTAGATTTTTGGTGTAAAACCCATATATGTTTTATTTCTTTTAAATAATCATATAAATATATACCAGTTCACAGATGTGTTTGGATAGGAAAATAATGATTAAACAAAATTAAAAATAAGGTAACCCCAGTCAAAGTAATGAGACAGTCTTTCCCTGCACTGCGCTTGGGAAACAGTGAGAAAAGGGACAAGGTGAAAAGAAAGTTGCTTCAACTCAGAACTGAAAGGAGGAGGGAGAAATTAACTGCTGCTGACCAGGTCGGCTGAAGGTCAGTGCTGCATGGCATGGGGAAGCAGGTGGGCTTCTACAGAACCCTTTCCATTGGCCTGTCCTGCTAAGCCACACCTACTGCTTCAGGTTATCAACCTATCACTACAACCTGCAGGATGATATATGATTCACACCACCATTTCCCAATGGCCTGATTGCATGTTCCCTGAAATTTAAAAACAAGTAATACAAATGACAACAGATTATTAAACCATTTAACACAAATTTAAACGATATGCATGTCTTTGAAACTGACATGAAGGAACATCAGTGCACTCACCATGAGACTCAGTTATAGGCACAAAAGATTGTCAGTGTGAAACAGTGGCTAATGGACTCAAATCCTGTCCAATAGTTGAAAACAGCCTGTTTAACTTCCCTAAAAAGGGGATGGAGTGGACACCTGTTCTTGAGGTCATTCTGCCCTCTAGTGGTGACATCTTTATTGCCATTCACTGTGAACGGAGATCAGGCTGTGTACTGGGCTCTGTGTTCAAGTCATCGTCAAGTCACATGGTGAGAAACCTTTTGGAAGTGACATCATATTTTTATGATAATTGTCAAAGCACTGACAGATTTGTTTAACCCTCACACTGATCCTGAAGAGTGAACAGTGGAAAACAGTCACAAATTTCTACATACAGAAATTCAAAAAATGTTGTTTAAGGCCCCTTGGTGGTCTGTTCTCTTAAAAATGTCTTGAGTTTAAATTACAATTACAAGTGTGTTTACTAAACTTACATATACATTTGTTCTGAAAACAATTCATAAACAACCAGCGGATACATTTTATCACAAAGAACACTGAAGCATCACCTAAACCTGCAAGGCTAATACTCTGTGTTCAGTATGCCAATTCAAACACTTTCTCTTGGTTTATTTAATGTACTCACAATATTCTTGAAATTTTCCCACATGGAGCAAATGACTCCACCATTGAAAGTCATTACATTTACATTCAGTGGAGTAAATGGCCATAGCAATACATGAACACTCAAAGTACCAGAGATGTACAAAGAAACTTTAAAAAAAAAACTGCTTCACCTAAAACCTACAAAAAAGATTTCCCAAGGCTGGCAAAAACATTAAACCATCAAGACTAACATTCGAACTTTTGGAAACTAGTCCTTCACTATTTTCCATTAAGAATTCTGTTCAAACTAAATGCAGGTGGCTGGTACCCTATTAAAATGTACATGCGTTCACTGAGATATGCACATGTGTTTTGGCAACGTGGCTCAAGCTAAGAGGAGTGGGATGGAGAGTTTATGGCTCAACTGTTCAACTGTACACCTCCTCTCGGAACGAGAGAGCTGTATGTGGCTCAGTTTTTTTAAACACGGTTTTTATAATTTGAACGGGGGTGTGCACAGACTTAGAGGAGGGCGGATCCTCAGGGCACAAAGTGTGCACAATAGCCCTGCCTCCTTGCCCTCCCCATACCTGCAAGAGCAAGAAAAAAAACAGAAAATATCACCAGTATCAAAAGGGAAGTTTTTCTATGGGAGAACAATTTAGAAGTTGTAAGAGGTAGGACTCTTATGGACATTTATGTGCCTGCCCTTACCACAATTCTGCTCTATTTCTGGATTTTCTTTGGACTGATCAGATAGTAGCAGAAAAAATTAGATTCTTGCAACAAGGCTTTCATTTAAAATAATAATAACACACCAATGGGAGGGATCTCAGCCTTTGGGACGTTTGTGTTGGTTCGTATAAATAAACCCCACCCTGAAGTCAATCAGTGACACAGCTTGTCTGCACAAGCTACATATATGGAGTCCTCCTCTGTCTTAATGCTGGTGCATTTGCATATTTAAAAGTATGTATTGGCTTGATGACGTGTTTGAGAGGAGAGTGCATACTGTCTGTGCTCTCCTGAAATGGAAGAGGACGTTGCAGCAATGCGCACAAATTGGGCACTCCAGTTCTGGAGAAATCTTATTTTGTTGAAAATAACAAATGAAAAATATTTTCTTTTTCAGAGTTGTTTCAGATTGTAAGGTTCATATACAGCCCCCCTCCCCAAAACCCCAAACCAACCCATGTGCAGTGACTGACTTTTCATTACCAGCACCAAATAGGAGTGTCTTTAAAATCACATCTTCACCAGCATTAAAACTCCACCATGTAAAAGACTTTCCTCTGTCTTTAACATGGGTAATAAAAACGGGTGCATTTGGTATGTGATAGGCACCAAAAAGCAGTCCAAAGGCAAAATCTAACTTAAGGTAAAATGCTTCAAACCACCCTTTTCAATGGCCAGCAAAAGAGACACTCTGCTGCTACTTAATGGTGACAGAGGGACACATAGTAGTAAAGAAAAATAAAAAAAATCCTTAACAAAAAACTATTAAATATGTACAGTTAAGTATGTTGTTTGTTATTAGCCATTCCAAAAGCCAAGTACTTAAACTGAATGGAAGAATGATAATATCTATGGGTCAGTCTAGCACATCAGGGTCTGTCCAGCATGGGTTTAGACAAAAGACCAATGGCAATATAAACAAATACATTCACAACCAGCCATGACTACTTCTATGCAAGTTAGTCTCCCAGGTCAGGCAAACAAACAAATAGAGTGGCTCAAGTTTCACAACGACATGGTCATCTTAAACATGGTCCACATTCTTGGTCCTCTTGATTAGGGGTGCAACTTGTTGCGATATCCCGTTAAAAACAATCATTCTGGTTTCAGATGGACGTCTGGATTGGCAGTTTAGGTGTGATGAAGAGCTGCCATGTCAGCACCTTGATTTCAAGACAGCGTTGAGTGTGTCATTTCATGCCCAGAGGGACAGCAGTGTTTCCACAGTCACCAAGCTGGTGTTAAACTAAAGCGTATCCAGGGTTTCTCTTGTATGGCTCTCCTGAAGGTTGGTTGAGGACATGTCAGAACTTTTTTGTTGGCCGCAAGCAATGTCCAGAGAGGAGCTGCCTCCTCACATTTGGTGGGGGGTTGGGGGGGGTCACATATGGCACAATTATCAGAAGACCAAATTTTCAAAATTTCTTGGAAAAAAAACAGGACATAAAGACAGATGTGGCTAACTGTTCCTTGCTAATCCACGGGCAGAGGGGATAGAGGGGCACAGGCTGCAGGAGCCGTGTTCCGGGCACTGGGTCACGGGAGGCCGTCATCGCTGTGGTTCAGTTCCTTGGCCGTGGAATGCGGCTGAATTGCGATGGCGGCATTGGGACCTGTGCGGGGAAACGGAAAATACGATAGCTGAGCCCAGCTCCAGCACATCCATGCCCAATCAAATGACAGATTTTCAAAGGTGGGCAAACAGTTACCCATAAAGCAATCAACAGGGCAGAGTGCACCTCTCATTTGTCCTCATGTTCACTTATGAATGATTAATACATAGGCTTAAGAGTGATGCATTGCATTTGATAAAAGGGGTGAAAAGCATACCTGAAAACTCACAGCTACTATTCTGTACTCATGTTCTGATAAGAAACACTGATACTAATACTGATAAGAAGTCTATCATGACACTGTAGGCATCATATATGTGGGCAAAGTCCTATTAGCTGTGAAAACAAAAAGGAATGTAAGTGAATCTTGCTTGTGTATTACATATAATATATTATTGTGACTTAAATCATTCAATGGGAAAACAAAGCATGGAGGTGAAAATGGAAAAGATACTCTCCGTGATGGAGAATTGAAACAGTCATGTGGTGAAGACATCATACTTGCTTCTGAAAATTCATTAGTATGCTGCAGCATTGTTGTCATCTATCCTGTAGACCAAGCAATACGCTTGAAAAACACATTTCCACACAAGGGGTTCCGGTGAGTAGCAGGACACTCCAGTGAACATTGCCAATGGTCCTTTTAGATTATATCACCTAAAATTCTAGAGGGTACAATCAACAACTTTCACTGGGTTTGATTATGTTGTAGAACCTCCTTAGATTCTCATTCACAGGACAGTGCGAGGGTGACGGTGACCCTTACCTGAGACTTCAGTCGCTGAGCTGGGCATTGGTTGGGCAATTATGATTGGCACACCACCTGGACCAAACAACATATTAAACAACATTTTAGACAAGCTAATCCCCCCATCAACAAGAGATGTGTGTTGCTTTTGCCAGCAGTTAGTCTTCTGCTATAGCAGACTGAATAGAAACTATCCAAAAATAAATGTGGCTACAGCATTAGGTACCAAAACTGCTCTTCCAACAGTAACATCTCACAATCACATGATGTTCCTGTGCGATGAAAAGAGAAGAGACTCACATTTAAAACAGAGCTGCAGCACTTGTGTGACTGAAAAGAAACTCATTGAAAGACCACCAGAAAGTTTTATCCATTGCTAAGCTGCAATATTTAACATGTTGGCAACATTGTGCTGCACAGAAAGCTCAAATACAAGTAATGTTAATTAAACAGATCTCTTGTTCTGTACTTGTCTGAACTCTTTTCAACAAGCAAAGAGTGTATCCTGACGTCATCAGGATAATTATATTAGGTCCTCCAAGAGAAAGGATCGCTCTAGAGGGGCATGGCTACAATTTTAAAAGCTAAAATTATCATGTATAACTTCAACACCTGACTTCACATTATGACAAAATGCTATGTGGATGACTTACTAACTGAAATGATGATTTTGAATAAGGGGAGCTTTAACATACATCACATATACCAACCTTGTGAGAACCATATATTATCAGAGTTCACAATGGCAACAACAAGTATTAGCACAGAGGGGCCAATGACACCATGATGTACCAGTTTCTGTTCAAACAACCTGCATGCAGGCAAATATCCCCTGTTTATAGTACAGATGATACACAAACAGATCGGTGAAACAGGTATTCTTTCCTATGAGTGGTTGCTAGTATACTTATTTCTTTGCTATCTCAAAACACCGCTACATTTGTGTCAAGCATTTCTTAAAAGTCAAAGCTCAGATCAATAGGATAAACAATAAGCTATCTAATGTCAATGTTAGACATTTGAAAACTGCATAAGAAAATGCACCTTGGAATTCAGCTCTACTGGTAAGACTGGATTTGGTGCATGCTTGCAGGATTGCATCATGCACTGCTTTAGAAAATTCTGCAATGTCAAACACCACACCCTGCTTATAAAATTCTGCAATGTCAAACACATAGATGACTAAACAGGGAAGTGAACAGAGTTTCCTCTCAGATACATCAAGCAAGCTACACATGCTTCATCAAGATACAGCCAAACACACAAAAATGAATCCAGTTCTACCATAAAAGTTTTAAGCATTACAATGCAATGCACCAGAACGAAGTGTATGCCACAATTTGAACACTAGTGGGTGCTCAAGGCTAGGGACCAGAGTCATGTTGCAAAGTGCATTCCTCTATACTAGCACTATGCTATGCTATAATTTGGCCAGATGTGTTTCTGTATAACTGGGAAGGCTAAACATTGATGTGTGCTTTTAGTTCACAGAAATTCTCGCTATGGGATGCCACTAAATTCTGATGGTTAAGAAGAAAGCAGTATATTATGATCAAACTTACTTTACAGTCATAGGCATTGAATTACGTTAAAGCATTTTCTATGGAGTCGTGAGCCAAAGTTTAGGACCAATACAGATCACCCCGCCCCTCCACCATACTCCCACCTACCCCAACGCCCCCCCACTCCCCGGCCATGCCTACTCACCGGCCTCCTGCTCCTGCCGGATCTGGGCCTCCAGGTCCTCGGGGTCCACGTACACATAGTCCTCGTCCTCCTCGGGCGGCTTGCACTTACCGCAGCAGCAGCAGCAGCAGAAGCAGCAGAAGCAGCAGCTGAAGATGGAGCAGCATACCACCAGCCCCTGGAACGCATGGGCCAGACACAAGACTTCAACACGACGAACGCGAGGAGACCACATCACAGCTCAAACGCCAACGCCAGGTGGTAGCTGGCCTTAAAGCCCAGATCATGCCTTTGATGACACAAATCATAACTGTACATTTTCTTCGATGTTTGGACATCTCTCTTTATTAGTTTGAAAAGCCAACTTTTCTCCAACAGAAGGACATATTTACTTCGATTTTTCATCAGGATTTTTATCTATTATTTTATCTATATTTATATTTTCTCTCCCTGAATAAGGAGGGCTATAATCAGAAGAAGAGGGAGGAGAAGGACAAAGGCAGAAGCAGGAATAAAATAAGTAACAGTCTAAGGATACACTGTAGTGGTAGTAGTAAAAGGAGAAGTAGTAGTCCTTCTGGCAGTAGCTGCCTTTACTTCATCCATCAGCTCAGCTGAAGTTAAAGACATTTGTGAAACTTACAGTTATTATGCCCAAACATGAAAATGGAGCAATTGGCTTTTTGTTGCAGTAACCATTTCAGAAAAGCTGCTGAAATACAGGGCAAAGCACTCACCTTAAACCAGCACTTGGACATGAGGAAGTAGTACTTGACGCTCTCCTCCCCAGAACTGATCGGCCACATACAGGCCCATGGAGCCGTACTCGTCGTATATCTTCCGCTTGGTCTCATCGTTGAGGATCGAGTTGGCATTGTTGATCTCCTTGAACTTCTCAGCGGCCTCGGGGTTGTCAGGGTTCTTATCAGGGTGATACCTCAATGCCAGTTTCCTGCGAGGGAATAGGACAGCACATTATGTGAAACCAAAGTTCAGGAAGGGTCTTTGGTTGGATGTGGTTGTGTCTGCTAGTTAAATCCAACTTAAAGCTTTACAAGGGGCTCAGGTTTCTGAATGTTGCCTGACTGACCCTCATGACTGACCCAGAAAATGTAAATGTAATCACATGCTAGTTAGAGTAACAAAAGTGAGGACAAAGTACTGATACAAAAATTCACTCTGTGAGGCTTTTACTGTCATTTCATTGGGTAGACATGCCAAGATTTATAAGATTATGATTTAATTCAAAACTGCTGTTGCTTTGAGTGACCTATGTGCCACATGTTGCTATATAATAACAAGATTAGAAGAGGGCATCTTCTAAACCAATAAATGTAGCATGAAGGCTTTTCAAAAATTGTTGAAAATACCATGACTGATGTAATTCAATGAAGTTTTTTTTTTTTTGTCCCATTTTCCAACATTTTTTGACAAGGTTTTGCATGAGGCAAACAACCTGAGTGGAATTCTGATTACCTGTAGGCTTTTTTGATGTCCTCTGTGGACGCCTCTTTCTCTAGGCCCAGGGTCTTGTATAGGCTTTCCCCGGCTTTGGACATCTTCCGCTGGGGTGGCCTGTTTGGATCCGCCATGGTCTATCTCTGAGACAGAAAGTGAAAGTGAGCAGGTAATTTTATTCGCTGTCTTCAGTTGCGCAGCTCTGTTCAGGGCCAAAGGTATCCAAAACAGCTCTGTTTTTATGATAGCTCCAGTCCAGAGACTTTCCAGGAAGGAGCTGACCTCTTTTAAATTACTCTGCTCTAAGTTTCACATCACCCTCATCCACAAGTTTCACCCTCAAAGTGGTTGGAATTCTGTCACACCCTGAGTTTCCATTCTTTGAAAGGTGTTAGCAGGCCTGTTCCAGAGATGTGACTGGTTTAGTTGCATTTGCATGCAGTTTGATTCTTTAAAGTCTTGCATTTATTATGCAGACTCTGAATGGTGAAACATCACATACCTCCTGCAAAATGCTCACCTGCCTCCATTCAACAATTCAGGGTTCCAGACAGAGCACAGACCAGAGATATCTCAGGCATCCCAAATATTTTGTGACAACTAAAAAGCTACATAAAGCATGTAAATCTGATCATCATTCTCACAGTGTTTTGCTGAACCCTGACACACCTCTAAATCAACATCAGGATGTTTCCAATTTGACTGTTGACATTTACACAATATTTTGTTAGTACAGTATCACCAAGAAAATCCAGTCACCAAACAGTGCTTTAATGTATGCAACATACTTGCTAAATAGAGTGCATTTACCCTAAAACAACAATTTTAACCCTTTAAGTTAACTAAGCATACAATTATAAATTGTACTAATAATTGTGCAGCCCTAATAGTGTGCAATGCAGCCTAATTGGCCTTTAAAGTGGATATCTGCTCATGCTAGGTGAGTCCAACCAAGCACTTTCCCTGAGTTCCTTATGAACTGCTCCTAGGTGCCTCAAACATGTGGATCTGTGCTCAAATGCGGAGCCTCTGACTCTGAGGACAGCCATCTTTTGTGGGGTCGCTGTGTCTCTGGCAGAACATTGCAAGGTGAATGACCTACAAGTCATCGGAGTGACTTTGAGAATTCTCCTTTGCAGATCTCAGAGGGGTTGCACCTTTGAATTACTAAACGACAGTGATTGTTTAGTGAGAAGTCAGGGTGTTTGTACTAAGCCCCTTCTTTATGTCTTTCACAAAACCAATCATAAATGTCAAAATGAATCCAGAGTGGACCTGCCGGTGTGGGAGAGCTTTGGTGTGGTCAAACTATGACTGGGTGGGGAAATGCCCATTATGCCGCATTCATTGCCAAATGAAAGTAAATCACCACCTCGATCATATCCTGAACACCACATGAAAATGAAACAATCAGCTTCTTGGGGAAGTGGTCACCAACCATTCCCATGACTAAAGCTTAAGTTTTGGGCACAAACCATAGGCCACATTTAACATGGATGCAGTTCAATGTTATTGTACTGTAAAATTGCTGCAGTGATTCTGTTTCTCAGAAAAGCAAAAAGAAAAGAAAATAGTAGCAGTAGTGATTTTGATTTCACCCATTTTCCAAAGCATGTGTATGCAAAAAGGGGCCTGTCAGTCCAGAGGAA
This sequence comes from Albula goreensis, assembly GCA_022829145.1. Classification (NCBI taxonomy): domain Eukaryota; kingdom Metazoa; phylum Chordata; class Actinopteri; order Albuliformes; family Albulidae; genus Albula; species Albula goreensis. The sequence continues at coordinate 29,418,810 of CM040749.1, forward strand.
AGTCTTAGGGTAGTAACACAAAACATCTTCTTCCACCACCAAATGCAAGCATATAACTTTCAATATGTAAGATTCAACATTGTAACTATTTATGTGAATTGCTACTTCTATCTTCCCTTGCAAAACAATGTGGGACTTCGATAATTGGGGCCCTAGTGAGACCTGGGACAGGCGTGACACGGCAGATACCAGATAAGTTGGTGGTTGCAAGTAAGTTGTCACATACATACTGAACACTTCCGGAATTTCTACGCTGTCAAACCGCATGAGGAGCCAAGTACAGAATACGTTAAGGAAATGTTCACAACAATGCCCAAACGTTACCAATCTCTTAACGATCTATTTCAACTATCCTTGCTTTCGTTAACTTTGATGTAACGTCGTTATTTGTTTCATTCCAAATCTGTCTAGCCGGTTATTCGAGTGCCTGTTCTTACAAGAAACTAAAGACTTTAGGCTTCGATTTGAGCTCCATCAATGGTTAGTAGGAGGTTAGTGGTTAACTTAGTTAGATGCTTCGAGTTAACTGGTGAGGTGCTCACAAGGTAGTTATTTCAAATCCATTTGCTTACAAGCGAGTTACTGTGGATGAGTCCGCCATGCGTCGATAGCACTCGAAGGCGCTCACCTTACCTATTAAGTGCAAATGAGATGGGTGTACGGTTGGCTTTTGTGGGATCATAGAGACACAGTCTTCAGTTTCAGAGGTCGGCACGCTCATGCAAAGTAGGCAGCTGGCTTGCTATGGTGTTTTGGTCCTTCATCGGAACATTTCGTACAAGTGTGCTTCCTTAGCCATGTCTTATGCTGCGTTCCAACACTCGCAAATTGTCTCCTCCCTCTCTACAGTGCTGGGTGGGAGGGAGGAGACAAGGCGGGTGTGCAGAAGAGTAGAGCAGGGCTGCGTTCCTATACTCGTAAAATGTATCCTCCTTTCTTCCACTATCGTCTCGTCTCCTCCCGCTCTCCAATAATGGGACATTGGAGCAATGACGGAGATGAGGCAGGTGTGGATGAGAGAAGGATACAATTTTTAAATATTGGATCGCTGCCTTAAACTTCCAACAGGAGGGCAATCAGCCGCCACAGGGCAAAAAAACGTTGTATAATATCTTATCCCAATAGATACTGCGCTCTGCATGCTCCACTGTGACATTTCTGTTCATACCACTTAAAATGCTATAACCGGAACTTATTAATTCTTCGACAACTACACAATAACCGGAACTTATAAATGTAAGTACAATTGGACAGTTCCACAAGTCTCTAATTTGTACTCCGATTGTAGGAAGCGGAAAAGATAGGAGGACGACGAAGGTGGGGTTGCCAGATATGTGATAAGTATAATTTTAGGGGAGTTCATAAAATTAGTTAACGGGTCTGAGACGTTGTTTAGGCTGATACATCATCGTACTTTCCTCTCCTGAAGGATGAAAGTATAAAAATAATAAATTCATGCTCTGTAATTGAAATGATAAGCATGTGTTATAGCTCTGTTCACCCCGTCTTACAATAGACCTATAGAGCAGGGATGCAACTTCATCTTAATGTAAGGCCTACCATGGTACTACTGTGTTTCTTTCTGTTTTACAGATATCAAATTCAAGTACTGCATGTATATATGCAATTGTCAATTTAAAGACTTTATTTGAAATGCAAGATTTAAAAGGGTACATGCACTTTTTTGATTAGTTGAGTAAAGTGATAGTTGAAATTAACCTCTTCAGGATGGAACTGCACTCAGCTCAGAAAATGTTTTCCCTCCACCGCCACTGGTTTTAAATAGGTTATGTGGTATTTTCTCTCACGTTGGTAGACATTGAGAAAACCTCCCTCACCCAGCTCTATTTACTGCCATTTGCTATGATCTGGCAACCCTGCACATTTGATGTTCCGGAAGTGGGAGGAAGCCGTCTTCGTGCTGCAGCACATGTGACTAGAGAACGTCAGATCCCAAAAGAAGCTAAAGTTTGAACGATGAGAACATTAGCAATGAGCTAAATTGCCGACCGCAGCGTTTGGATCAGTAAAACTGGACTCTGCAATTGTTGTGGGGGCTTTGTATGCACCCCAAGAGTTTTCATCCAAGGATAAACAGCACCCAAGAGTAATAACTGCAGACTATGTTTGCCAAAGCACTAGGGGCTCTATTTTAACGTTCTTAGGCGTTAAGTCTTACTTGGAGACTCAGGGAAATCCACCTAAAATGATGGACTTAAGAGCTCAGTTAAGCATAGGTGTGTTTGGGTGTAAAAGGCAGTAAATTAAAAAGGGTGCATTGCCTTTCTTTTAAAAACCACTTACATTTGCACCTTGTCCTATTGCATGCATAATGGCAGAGCTTGCGAGGCAAAGAAGCCAGAGATTTTCAGCTGAGGAAACAGACCTGCTCTTGCGTGAGGTGAAAGCGCGTGAGAAGATAATCTATGGAACAAGCAGGGCTCCTCCAAAACTCCATGAAGTGAAGCAGGCGTGGGAGGAAGTAGCAGCGAACGTGTCCTCCTTTTCTGGCATCTGCAGAACGGCCACACATTGCCGAAAGCGGTATGCGGATGTTAAGAGACGAGGAAAACAAAATTTCAAAGCTTGGCAACGACATCAGTTGGAAACAGGTGAAGGACCGCCGCGTCCCATCGAGGATCTGACTTCAGTGGAGGACAGTGGAGCCTTCTCTACCCTCAGTGTGGAAAGCGTTGAAGGATTTGGGGGCCTAGAGGTGGGCTGTGAAGGTAATGCAATGATATAAGTAAATCAATGTTCACTATGTATATAAACCATGTAGACTTGGTATGGAGACCGTTTATTTCACAATCACACCTGTAACAAAGCCATACAATAAATTAATCGCAAATATTATGCAGGTCCCCAGGCTGCAGATCCTGAGGACAGACCCAGGAGGCCGGAGCTGGAGGTAGCTGTGGAAAGGGACCAGAGGGAGGACCAGGCATCCAGGCCGAGAGTCAAGACGAGCCGGCCAAGATTAAGGCGCAGGAACACCGCCCGACAGGAGGAACACCCATTCCTGGACCTCCAGCAGTCTGGGTTCAACATGCTGCAGAGGGAATTAGGCGGGATCAGGCAGTGCATTCAGAGCGTGAACAGCCGCCTGAGCCGCATTGAGGTGCTTCTGCGGCCCCTCGGTCGCATCGCAGATAATTTGGAGAGGCTTGCCGTGGCGGTTGAGCGCCTCGCTCCTGCAGCGCCTCCTCCCCCTCTGTCCACCAAGTCTGTCTCGCGCACCCTGCCCCGTGCTGCCCCTGGACCCTCCCGTGTCTGGCCCCGTCGTGGCGCCCCCTACCTGCGAACCCGTGTAGGAACAAAACATTCCCTCAGTTAGTTACTCGTTTGTTTTAGGTTTTTTTTTTGTTAAAAGGGTTCCTTTGTCAAAATGTGTTTTTTTTTCTTTTAAATGGTTTAGTTCAGTTATGAAATAAGGGCTGAATTCTGCAGGGCTTCGATTGCTGAAAATGCGGAAACCTAGTCACTCCACCTTAATGATAAATGAAGAATAAGGATACATTTTAAGTAATACATGATTAAAAAATAATCATGCTTGGTGAATTCTTGCATTTGAAAAACATTTGTAAAATTGTGGTGAGTTGATGTATCATTTCCAAATAAAGGCAATACACCCTGAGTACAGTTTTGGTTGTTTCAATCAAATAAACCATTCCATTTGCTTATCAGACTATAGATGGAGTGGCTCCCCTGCCGGCTGATCCCTCCGAGCCCGTGCTGCTGATGGTGTAGCTGCGCTCTTTGGCAGTTCAGCACCATGTCTACTCATGTCCTGTAATGTGTCCTCAGGAGTTTCTCAGAGAAGAATGCTGTTGTTTTCCTTTTCATCAGTGTATTATTACTGTTGCTGTTGTTACTTATAAAGATTTAATATTTGCACCAAAGGTTTTTAAGGGTGATGGAGCCCAGATTTTGATAGGACACAAGACTTAAATATCTACTAATTTATATATATATATATATATATATATATATATATATATATATATATATATATATATATATATATATATATATATATATATATATATAGAGAGAGAGAGAGAGAGGAGAGAGAGTAGGTATTAAAGTCATCACTAGAAAAAAAATATTTTGTGAGAGGATGTATAGTACGAAATGTTGGTCAAAGTCATTTCTAATATAAGCATTCACTACAAACTAGGCCTGGAAGCCAGGCTTACAGGTTCTGGGTGAAAACAGGACTCAGCTGAAAATAGAAAAATGAATCGTAGGCATAAAATACCATGTTACTCTCCAAATGAGTTTATACTTCCTTTAATCAACAAGCCTTTAAATTGTGATTCAACATACCTGTTGGGATTCAAAGAAGTCATGGTACATTAAAAGACTCATCTCTTCTCTGTAGATAGCTCTAGTCAGTCATTTTAATAGCACACAAATGTGTTTTATTAATTTTCAGTTATAGCGTTTGCCAGCTTTTGCCCTGGGGAACTGTAGGGTATGCTGAACTTACCTAACTTGATTGCCGGGGTCTCAATATGTTGCTGATTGAACCACTCTGGTTCTCCAGGACCAGGGCTGTCCAGCTTTTAGGATGATGCTTTTAAATTCAATTAATTGCTCTTCAGTTGGTATTACCACATAAGGATCAGTCTTGATTTTGTTAACCAAATTGATGAGGAAATATGTTCACCAACAAACTGTTTTATATGTATGTTCATAATTACCAAAGGCCAAACAGGTCTAGCCTTGGGGCCAAACAAAGAATTTAGTCTCTTTGGAACAAATTAAAGTCTGTTCTGATGGAACTGCGTACAGCTCCAAAGAAAATAGGTGTGTATAATTGCGTCCTAGTCCAACACTATCACATAAAAATACTGAATGTGAAAGCTGTATTTGTTCTTACGGGATTGTGTTTTTTAATTTTGCTTGGACACTTTTATGCAAGTCAATGCTATTCCTTTCAACAGCATTGAATTCAAAAGTCACAAGAGTATGAACAAAGATTATTCGGTGAGTCACTAAAAACTGGCCTCATTTTGCTATTCAATTGCATTTAGTTTGAATCTCGACAGCCGACCTTGGCATTCTGCATTTAAACTTGGTGGAGCAGCAATGATTCCCTGGTAATCCTACAATGCAAAGACATCCTCTAAACTGTCTTTTTTCTCCATTGGCTATGGGTGGACCCCCGACACTCCAACTGCAGCAATAAAATTATTGGCAAAGTTGCTACTGCCTTGTGATTGGTAAGTCCTGCAGAGGGTGTGGCATGTGTACCTGTATGTCACCATCTCCACGGAGGAGGCAGATGCGTGCATGTGTGGTGTGGGCTGCAGTAGGGTTGAGTCGAGGTGAGATGTGCAAGGAGCTGATTCTGCAGTTCAGACTTCACTCTTAAGCAGTACGCTCACTGGTTAACGATGAGCTGTGATCCACAGCAGTCCATGGTGAACAGAGAACATTCTGCTCATCTCAGACAGGGGAGAGACAGTGAACCACAAATGTATAATCTTTCTTTTATTGGGTTTTACAGGGTTTCTTACATAATTGTACAGAGGTCTATTTGGTGAAATACACTGAATACATATCAAGTACAAGAAAAACATTTCAATGCAAGCACCAGTTACAGTTATTATCATCAGAGGTGAATAACAGTGCTAAAATCGAAGCATAGCAATGACAGCAGAGCACTGATTTAGTGTTCATCACTGCTATTCATGAGAGCAAAACCCAATGTCAAGTGTGCATATATGTAAGATCAGTAATATCAACAGTACTGGATTTAACATTCATTTCAAATAAAATTGCATAGTAACTTATATTTACCATGAGTTGAAAACCAGTAAAAGTGCAATCTACCTAAAAAAAATCCTGCATAGTTATTCTTTTTCTAAAGGCACATGTTTAAACGTTGTCTCATTCCCATAATGTCCCTCTTCTCATTTCTTTATTAGGGCTTTCAACTGACTTCCAATAGGGGCACCCTTAACATTAATACAGAAAGTAATCTTAGTCTGGTGAGACCATTACGAAAGCCAACACTGATGACAATAACACTGTGTATATTCACATATGAAGAGGAACCAAAAACTATTCTTAAGCAAGAAAAGGATTATAGGACGGTAAAGGAAAGGATCTTTCAAACTGTGAGTGTAACGATGGATGGCCGTAATGGTGTCATAATGGTGTCATAAAAGACTTCTAGCAGTGATATGGGTAAACAACCCAATAAAATGCCTGCTTTATTGTGCATGAGTAGGTATAATTGTCATTGTAATATGCAGCTGCTGTGAAAACATATTTTCATTGGACATGCAAATTATGAAAGGGGATGCTTGTATTTGTATTATCAATGTATTATCTTATAATCAATGGGAAGAGTAATTAGTTCATTTAAATGTTCATCTTTTTGTATCAGTAATACTAAAGATAATATGGTGCATGATATGTGTAGTTCCTTCTTCCTACGAGCTAACTACAGCTTTTTAACTGTGTTGAGCTGTTGCTATCTAGTTGGCTAGCAAGCTGTTAACTACATAAAACCAATTAGTGCTTATTTACAGGTCAGCTCATTCATTTTCCCCAGTTGTACACTTTAGCATATCAATTTGTCTCATTTTTACTTCAGCCTTGATTCATTTCTTAATTTTCTGCATTTGTCTGAAAACAAAATAGAATAAGACAATACAAAAATTTGTACATTTTTACAGAGGACCCTCAAAAGATCTGAGTAAGTGTTATGAACAAGGTTTTCTTCAATCATTACTTGGAATTTATAGCACACTGGTTATGGACAGCTTGGATTTAAAATATAGCTAAAGATAAGAGATACGGTTTGAGCTTGTTCTTTAAGGAGTTTTCAATCACATTGAATTACAGTGATCAAAATATATTTTCAGTTATAAAGGGCTTCCACTTAGATGAGTGGTTTTCTAGAGGGAAAATGTACACGTTTTCAGAATTTTAAATAAGATCTGAATATTTGGTATTCACTCCTGTTTCGTATACACATTTCCTTAGTTTTTGTAGGATATTGGTTTCTTGTAAACGTCCCAGAAATACAATGAAATCGTCTTGAAGTCAGTTTTCCATCAGTATAGGCTACTTAATAAATTAAAGACAAATGGTGGTTTAAATCCTTACCTTTGGGAATAGCCCTTCAATGACCGTTCATTCAGGACTAAATCCTTAAAATATCAAGACATATATTCACCATTACGAACTACGATGTACCTCCCCCTTAAAAAGAATGATAAAATTAAGCTGTTCGCGTACTTTTTATGTGTGACACAAATATTAATTTCTGCGACCATCGAACACCTATTTCAGCGTTATTTCCGCCAGAATTTTTCTTTATAATATGAAACCCGCTAGAATTCTGTACTCGAAGTCACAGACAAAAAATATTGTGGTTTGATTTTACCTCCAATAGAACACCTATTTAAACTGGCACAGTATGGCGTTTTTCTGCTTAAATTTGCGTAACATAGAGAAAAAGAGCAGCCCGGGGCAACGGGTAGTTACGCTTTGTTATACATTCACAAAGCAATTTCCGAATACTTTTGAATGCCTTTATACTGTAATAAATATCAATAGAATGCTTAAAGTGATGAGGCGAACACCCTTTTACTTGACTGTATTTTGTCAAATGTTTTCTTCATTCAGAATAATGCTAATGAAATAGTGTCTTTTGAAATCTGTAGAGAGAAACGAAAATGATGTCAGTACAAAGAATAAATGGCATTTTTTTAACCATTCTTGGTATCCTACAATGGGCATGCAGTAGCTAAGTGATTCGGGTTGCGTTGTTTTCGGTGTACAGCCTCCATACACAACATTACAAACTATTCTCCAGCCTTTACACATATCTTGACGAAACGGAACATTTTACTCCCTTTTATCATACTTTATGCATTCATTTCGTTCAAGGCTACATATGTGCACGATTTGAAATAGGATATATGTAGGCCATCAATGTATTCATCGATTTTACAAAGGATACTCCAATCTTTCAGTAGCTATTTGTCGAATAAAATTATAGATTTGAACAATTCAGCCAGATGGGAAGAGGTATATGGCAGAAATAATTAACATTCCCTTGTAAAATTCTATCTTAAACGCCACTGGATCTAAATTTAGCATGCCTGTATTTGGTTATCTGTACAGTAATAGGTGTCTAACTTGAAGAATGTCAAGAAACTTTTGTACAGTTGCATATTTGCCTTTGGGCAGCGGGCAGTAAAACACAAATTCAGGCATCCCTTCGGATGTCCATTTCAGTTAACTAAAATTAACTTTATTAGAGAGGTTGCTTGTACTTCCTCTAAATAAAATATAAATTCACAAATATTAATAAACTAACTATCAAAAGAGATAAATCAATTACATAGGAAGGTATGTGCGTTTGGTTAGGTTAGGTCCCATTTACATCAACAATACAAAGACCGTAGCATGCTGTCATTACCTTCATAGTTTTGAGCCTTGCGTTTTGATCTTCTTTGCAGACATATTATTGGTTGTTTAACGACCATTTGGTACGACACATTAACAATGAGTGGAACAGCAAATTTTCCTGCTACAGTGTTACTACAGTGGTCCTTTTCCAGGCATGGTCTTAAATTCTTTTTAGATATACCCTATGCTAAAAAGCCATTAATTCAGTTCCTTTCCGGTCATTAGATTGAAGATTTACCTCAGCCTACTTACTCACATTTTCAGCTGTAATGGCCTATTTTTTATCATATACACAAACCACAAATCCTGAATGTCATAAAGCATGTTCACGGTCATCCATATGGGCCTATTCAGGCATATTTCTCATGACATTCTTATCTCCAACCGCAGATACCTTTCCAGATTGTGGCCTACTTGTGTTAGAATAAAACCGTCAACATATTTCTGTTTAATAGTATCACGATTGCAGAAATGTCCTCTGATAATATAGCTTTCGACAATATGTGACGATGTAAAATTATTTGTTTCAATTCTAGCGTCGAGCGAATCAAACATTTGAAAGAAAATATCAAGACTGTATTTTCGGTTGTATTCTACACGCTGTGTGGCTTTGAAAAACTGCGCAAAATAATCATGCGTTTCAGCTGATACATAAAGGTAATAAATCTTTTGTAATTACTGAGGATACATTATGTTGTATAAGCACATTTTTCCCAAACACAACCACAATTTCTGGACGAACGGCATACCGTTTGTCATGTTTACTTGTAAACAGCATATAGCCTGCGCATAGATGCTATTTGCCCACTCTCTTGGCATTCACCGCGTGCCTTAATTGTATGGACATTTAAATCAAGGTCCGCTGTGAACACGAAGAGCTCGAGTCAAAAATGTGTCCTTTCTCCGGCTAGTCCCGTACAGTGGAATAACCGCACCTGCCGGACTGGATGCTGCGCGCGTGATAAGAGCAACTGCGGCCTTTTCAGAACAGCTCTTGCATAACGCGTCTACGTCCTCCTCCGCTTGGCGTAGCCTATAGCATCAGTAGCCTATCCCACAGCGGTTTACAGACAATGCAAAATGGACATTCATGATTTAATTCCATGCACCCACTATACTGTGTAACATAAAAATCACTTCGGTAAAAAGACGATAAATTAGCTGACATAAACAAACAACAAGCAGATTGCAAAAATAAAAAAAGTAAATAAATATCAATAAATGTGCGTCATTTCATTTTATATTACCTATTCTGGTAACCGTGGTTGCTGATTTCTTTCACATCCTTTGGGCGTTGTGAAATCCCGATTCCGTGAGGCGACTGGAGGTCCGAATGACATTAGTAGAGAGGCTACATAGAATACCCTCCTGGCTTTTTGCTGTCAGTCCTTTTTCTCAGCTCCCGAATGATGAAAAAAATAGAAGAGGGCCCATCTGGTCTCTCGTCAGATTTGGCATGTCTTGCATAGTCTAAAATGCTAATGACCTAGATAGCTAATGCAACATGCAGCAGAGGTTGGTGAAGGGAAGAGCTGTCAGGCTTTCACCCACAGAATCGTCCCTCTGTTTATGCGCGTGGGTGTGAGCGTGCTAAAGAGGTGGAGGATGCAGAAAGCACCTGCATCATAAGAGGACGAGCTGTATTTACATATTGAAGGAAAGGTCTGAATACGCCTTTTTACCTCTTTACTTAGGATATCGTCATACCTGTATACCACCCACTGCTGCCAAGTCCAAGAAAGCTTGTATGAGAGAAAAAAACATCCATTACCATTTCTTTGTGAATAGCATAATCAGAGCTTGTAAATTTACCAATACTTATCAATTGCCTAGATTTCAAACGACATTTAAAGACCGTTGTAACGGATTTAGTAGCGTTACGGCCGTGTAACCCTTCAATTTAATAATAGCCTGTCCTAATTAGTAGCTCGGCTGTAATTAAGCAAAAGAGCACATACGCTCTTATTCGAAGTGAAATCACTCTAGTCTCTTTGTATTACAATGGCACAACTCATAAAATTGCCTTCCTCGTTGTCTTTGCAATCAGTAAGCATTGTTCTGAATTAATAGTCCGGTCATATCTTCGAAATTGAAGAAACAAAAAAAAAATCTTTCCACAGAAACCGTGCATGCGGCACAGCGTTTTTCGAAGGAATAGAAAATGGATTCCAAATATAACTGCCTTGACGCATGGAGACAGAGGACACAGAAACCATTTTATCTCCACCTTTACAACCTAAATTCGCAATTTAGAAGCAAAATATATGCTAAAACAGGCAAAAAGAAATGAGCTGCACTTAACACTAGGGACGAAGAGCTGAGATTCCTTGTGTTAAACGACTGGTGTAACCCGAGCTCTGTAGGTGCGGGAGAAAATAGCCAGCTTTATCATACACCAAGCATTTTCAATGTCATTGCGCTCCCTCTACACATTCATCCTTCCTTACTTTATTGTATAACTATTGATAAGCTGCATCTATGTCTTTATCAAAAACCGTTAACTTAACATGGCTTCAGATTCGCAATAATGTGAGAAAATAATGAAATGGGACAACCGAGTCCTCTTTCTCTCCTTGTGTCTCGTAGAACCGACGCGCCATTTGAACTCACCACGCGTTAAGAGCGCGAGGACAAATGATTGAATACACAGAGCTGTCTAACCTTGGGAAGCCCTCTTTTGGTTCCCGGAATGAATAACTATATGTATATACCACAAAATGCGTTTTGTGTCTTCAGACTATTGATAAGAATAGCCTGTGCCAACGTATTCAACATGAAAAAGATCTGTGCACCTTGCTGTTAGCCGTAGGGTAAAATCTGTCGTCGAGTCCACCTACAGTGATGCACTGTACTGAAAAATCACAGTTAGGTTGAACAGTCTAAATATTATATTAACACATTTACTAATGATCCAAAGAAGATATCGGGAATGCAAATATGAGGAGACCTCCACAACATATGGGACATCATCTGCGTGTGCTTCCCCACCCCCTGGCCCCACACCGACGTGCTTTGAGTTAAAATAATAATAATAATCTGTTAAATGTTAATTTTCTGCATCCTATGTACATTTGAATTACTTAAATGGAGTCCATCTATACACAACTGCTGTAAGATTCTCATATATGACACTGCATTTTGTTCATCAAAAATATATAGTTTTGAGTATGACAAAAGTGATGCAGAGATGCTCCAGAGCAGTGTGCTGTGAGATAAACCAATGCCTTTTATAGCATTATTTAAGTTGTGCTAAGCACACAGCACACAGCATTTGAATTATTAAACATACTAATTCAAGAATTTGTTTCCGTTTCGGTTTTTCTGCAGCCCGACCCATATTAAAACGCTGAAGTCATTCTGTCGCAGAGAAAAATAAACTTTTCACGCTATGATTAAACTTAGAATAGGCACTTGCATTTGAAACGGCGGTTTAGACATTGGAGTTTTGTGTCTGAGATATATTGTGTTTTGCATACTTACTGAACCATTTTGCGCTCCACGTGCATTTGATTTTGGGTCACTTAAGGTCACCTTACCCCCTCTCTCACTGCCCTCTATACAAAGCGAGACGTCTGCCGAACGCGTGTCTCCTATAAACAAATTCGACACGCAGTAGTCTCCAGATGGCTTTTCTATGGATAAGGCAAGCGTTGTAATTCATCCCTTTGTTCTGACCCGTATTAATGAGTAATGGATGGACCTCTTAGATTCAGATGTCTACTTTAGTACACAAAAGGATTTAGTCTAAAGCCGCATTTAAGTCAAAAATAAAAATGCATGATGTTGCAGTATGGCGATTGCATCCTGAATTCTTTATTGTGTTTTATATGCATCACTAAGCCTAAATGGCTTGCTGCTTGTTCAAAAGGGATTCAAGTGTCACAGATCTAGAGATTACATGCAACCCCGATGCTTTCAAACTAAATTGTTTTCTGAGTTTATAGCTTCAGATACAGTATTATGTTTATTGAAATATATGAAAAGTTTGAAGACCTCTTTAGTCCATGCTAGTTCAGTTGAAACAAATGTGGGAAAATAAAAGTCACACACTCCTTTGTAGATGCAGAGAATCAATAATTTTTAGTACTGTTAAAACCGGGACATGGAAGAGAATGTGAATGTGTTTATGATTCCCTATTATGGGTTAACCAGTGAATCTGCACCTAGTAAAATAGTGACCATATGTTTCTTCAATGTGCCTCGTTAAGGCAGCACAGATGAGTGCATGGTGTAAAAACAGTATTTACAAACATTTATGGAAGATTCAGAGTAATGAAATGACAATACCTAAACCCAAGGATCAGCAGAAGGTGATCATTCCAAAAATGGGGAAGTGATTTCAGTTTATGTGAACAAAATTGAAGAACTTACCTGAGTTAGAGGAGTGAATAGCAAAGATTCAAGGATGTCAAACATTGGTGCACTTGAAATCACCAGGCCAATTTTATTACGCTGTTCTCCCAGGCGCCTCCAGTGGCAAAACCGTTGAAATCCCCTCGAGCAAACGAAACAACAGCATATTGTTAGCCCAGAGGACAACACGGAACGCGTGTGGCTCAGAGGCCCAGGTCTACAACAAAAGGCACCCGGGCTGTCATCATAATTTCATCTTCCTTCCGTGCTCAATGTTTTAAATGTGTCAAATCATGTACAGTAGATTTACCGCCAGTTTCCTGTTGCATTTTCATAGACAAGGACAGAATACAGACCCAAAAATGATTACATAATCCATAGGGCATATATGCAGATACCAGGTTATGGCACTTTTTATGTTGGCTTTTAAAGAGTTCAGTTGTTTCCCAATCAAGAATCGAAAAGTATGGGCATCCATTTCAACAAATAACCAGCATATCAACAACGAATGCTTACAAATCTGCTTCATTTACTTGTTATGCCTGGAAACACAGGAGGAGCCTGCAATATTTCACTGTGGTATACACAATAAAGCACAGCATATGTTTTTACACAAGCTTAATGTATATTACTTTGGTTTGTGGCAAGATGATCAATGAGCAGGAATGCTCAGGAGTACTTTTTAAAATGTTCAAATTAGCATTTAGATGGTATTTTAAAATAGAACTGTATTTTGTTTTGTTGAAATCTGTAGGTGTATGTATGGAGGATTTTTTTTGGTAGCAATTCAGGCAACCAAGTGTAAAATCACCCACAGAAAAATCATATATTGTAGAAACTGCTGTTTTGGGCCAGATCCCTTGCAGCAAGCATCATGGAAGGCTGCCTGCCCACAATGTCCTAAGAGACAGATTTGTGCTCATGAGTATAAAAAAACAAACATTTTACAAACCTGTGTTGCAAAATGAAATGTAGTAACCTTAATTCAGTGCTCAACAGATGTAGGTAAAATGAGATGCTGTACAATTTACAGCACTATACTGTGGAAGCCAAAGAAAGTCAAAGCATTGTTATCACACAGAACAAAAAAGCAGTCATTTATTTAGTATTTTAGGAATTACAGAGTCCGGGTACAGAAGGAAATTTCAATAAGAAACCACAACAAATATCAACAGCAGAGTGATTTAGAGCTGTGCACACTGGGAGGACACTGTTTCTTTTATAAACAGTTTATGGTGTAGAGTAACAGCAAGACTTCGAGACTCATGGACCATGTTTGTCTTGTTTTTTACTCTGTAGTATTCCTCCACTGGATTTTCTTGTGTCTGATTTACTTCCCTTTGCCTTTCTGACCTGAGGTCAAGGTCTGCCTAATGATGCGTCAGCAAATCTATGTTCGAATGGATAACTCCTTAGTTTTCAACAGCAAACACATTGACAGCAAAATATAGGCTGTAAACAATGCACTACAAGCAAGGATATCAAAGTGAAACTCTGAGGGTAGAAATTTTATTTAGGAACCAAAATGGAATGGGCTGTCAGACTGCAAAGGGTACTTCCATTATTAAGGATGAATGTGGAATTAGAACTTACAACATCTCTACATCATTCTACATCAGTAGAGTGCTCCAAGCGTAACTTAGTTTTTAGTGTGGCGCTGCATCCTTGCCCAAAAAAAGATAAGCTCAGAGGAGAATGAGGTCATGGTCAGCTCAGCATCTCCATCTGTGTCAGAAATCTTGCCCAGATGTTACATGATTGGCCATAGGGAGAGGAACCAGCAGCAGTTTGTATGTCCTTCATAGACAGACTGTGCAATCTTGCACCCTCATGAAATCATTAATTACATTGCAGCAATTTGAAAGGCTAAATAATATATTGGGGGATTAGTAATAGTAATAATCATATAAATAATTATGCCATTTCTCATTGCATGGCATTCCATTCCAAAATGGCTGCCGTACATCACCCTGATGTGAGCTTCTCCTCCTTTCTGTGTTGGTTTGACTTCTTTGTATTTAGAGCTGTAAATATATACTGTAATATCTACTTTATTATATAATATCTTCATTATCACCAATGTAAAGAGTCTACCAATCACCAATTTTATTTGTACATGTGAAGGAAAAAACACATTGCACGGTCAATAAAAACATTGGTAAGTAGCTACTCAGGCAGACATCAACAACACATATTTTCATGTATTCTTCAATGCATGGGAAGCCATCTACTCATTTTTAAGGATCCTCACTTATCTTGAACTGTTATCCTTCTGTCCTTCTCACACTTTTCTTATTTCCATGGGTGGTTACTTACCATGTATAAAATAGTATACATTTCCTCTAGATATGACACTTTATGCAAGTCACCAAGCTTATCAATGAGCAAAAGTATAGGTGGTCAGGAAAGTAACCAATTAATTGTAAAGACTGGAATGCAAACCAATTATCTAAAGCTTGCATTAATTATTTGAGATTCATGCATTAATTATCACTTTTTAAATGATATAAACTGGAGCTGCTTAGATACTTGTTTTTAGAACTGCAAGCAGCAACCAGCTGGCATCTGGTATTCTTGTAGTCCTGTTTTTCCTTCGTGTTTGCCTATATTGTTGTACACCTGTCACACTGAATTCTGTCAGTATTAAGAAGAGTGTGTGTGTGTGTGTGTGTGTGTGTGTGTGTGTGTGTGTGTGTGTGTGTGTGTGTGTGTGTGTGTGTGTGTGTGTGTGTGTGTGTGTGTGTGTGTGTGTGTGTGTGTGTGTGTTTGTGTGTGCACATTCTGAATTGGAGTAAAAGACATTGGGCAGTTGCCACATGAATATAGGGTGCCAGGCTGCCCGTTTGACTGGAAAGATGTTAAAACCTCAATGAACGGACAATAAACTCCTCTCTTGGAAATGAATGGAAAATACCCAGAGCGAGGCTAAAGTGTGGATCACCAGGAGTGCATTGTGGAGATCGGCTGCAAGTGAGCAGCAAGTAAGATGTGGACAGGAAGTCCTTTCTGCTGGGGTGAGGGTGGAGAGGGGCTCGGACGGGAGCGAGGGCGGAGGGTGTGGAAACCAGTGGGCGACCGACTGTGGGCACACCCGAAAGCATGCAAAAAATGCAGAGGGCAGAAGGTGGTTGTGGTGGCTCTATGCCAGGGAAGGAGCGGTGGGGGGGGTGACAGGGATGGTGGGAGTGTGCTGGACAGAAATTTATCGCTGCTTTATTTTGATCTAGTCGCCCAATTCTACCGCTTTTGTTTTGGGACGACAGACCCTGGAGCCATGCCAGGCTTCTCAGAAAGGCTGGCATGCTGAGAGAAAGAAAAAAGGAGAGAGCGGGGGAGTCGGAAAGAGACATATACAGTGAGGGAGGCGTATAAAGAGAAAGAGAGAAAGAAAGAGAGATTGTGAAAGGGATAGGTGAGGAGAGAAAGGGCAGGCGGGACATAGCGTGGTTCTTGTTCTGACCGCTTTGCTGTAAGGAAATTTCAGAAATAGCTTGAGAGTTACAAGACCAAAGCAAAAGAAAAGTTGAAAAATGATGGAGGTAAACACAGGGAAAATTACTGTAACTATTCTATTTACCAGTTGCTGGAAAGAAAATACATTTTTTCAGGCTCAGACCAAGCTTGTCAGGCATTGCATTGTTGGACTGTTTTCTGAAAAAAGGGAGAGTTTCTTAAAGTTCAAACAGTCAAGATCAGTCACTGCCTCATGGACAAAGAAGAACCAGAAAGAAAATAGTCTTTGACATTTGTTTTGTTGGAGCTGGATCCTTGTGCATTATTTTCACCCTCCGAAAGTTTGTCAATCACTAACCTTCTCCAACATTCAGCTGGATCCACCAAGAGGACTGTAGTGTCTAGAATCTACAGAAATTGCATGCAGCTGGAAAATTCCTTTGCTCTTGAGTCATTGTACTCAGTCACATAAGGATCTGAAGACCATTGTCACCAGCCCTGGCAGTGAAAAAAAGACTCAAATGTTTTTGCGTTTGCTGTGGGACTATGGTTTCTGAGCAAAAAGTACTACGGACTCTCCTCAATACTTTATTTGGATGAGTTTCACCCTTGTCACTTTTTGTCTAACTAAAAGAGAGTTGGTGATGGCCAAGATCAAATGTTACCCTGACAAATGGACTTTAAAAATAGGGGCTGATGTTTGTTTCCCTAAAGAGTCCTGGTAAGTTTTCTAATGCATTTTTATCTATTCAGCAGGGACCAAAGCTGCATTCACTGTATCTCCACCAAGACAGGCTAGGAACCATCTGTTGTCCTAACGCAGAAACCTTTGCCAGTTTTTACACAATGCTCATCAATGTTTGGTTTTGTTTAGGAGATGCCGAAACAACTTTAAACTCAACATTTTTATAGCTTTCCATGACCTAAAAATGGAAGCTCTTTACTATCTGGGGGACAATAGCTGACTTCTCACTTACCCCAGCTCCCCTTGATGGTCTTGGTAGACTGTTGTGTTGGTGTCTTAGCTGATGTCTTGTCTTTCCACTTGTCCTGATGTCTTGTAATGGTATCAATACTTAATCTGATCCTGATTTTCCTTTAGACAGATAATTCCAGATTAAAACAGTAGACCTGGTTTTTAATTTAAAGATGATAATAACTTGTAAATCTTACTTTGACTCTTGAGTCTACAGGCTATGGTGGTCCCTAAGTGTTCAAAATGTTTTTAGTTATGTTCCCCAAATTTAATTGTACTGCCTGGCAGACTATTGCAGAGTCTGTGACTGATTATTTACAACCTGAAGGGGATTCATTGGGCACCTCCAGATCACAGTCATTAATTAAATCATTACAGAAACATCAGCGCGATTCTAGAACCTGTGTTGCCTATCTCAGGGCAAACTGATCATGAGGCTCAACTTTGTATCCCTCATTTTCGCTTAGAAACACAGACTCTAATAATTAATTTCATTCATTTACATTTTAATCTTTTAAAGTGTAGTTTCGCTATTATTTCAACATAAGGTTTCAGGTTAATTAGATATAAAACTTGAGGATAAATGAGTCTTCTACTACTCCTTTGAGGGTTGGTAATAAGATGAATTATGTCATAATAGTGTAATTATATCATAATATGGTATTACAAAGAGGACTCTAGGAAGTCTTCACAGTCATTGTTTCAATAAGCACTCACTAGAAGAATATTTGTGGTTGCAGCAAAGATTGAGTTTGGTGCAATAAATGAAAGCGCTGTCATGCTGTTTGACCATGTATTATACATAAGCAAGACTGTTTGGTGTGGCACAGATATTAGTTGGTTTCTGCCTCCAAACCTCCCACCAGCTACTCTTGTACAGCTTTGAGGAAAGTGCTTAACTTTTTTACATCATAATCCAGCATTGAAAATAATGAAAAAGGTCAAGTTGTTTTGAATGAAAATGTATTAGGTAAGTCATGCACAAGTGTCTGAAAATACATTTTTTTTTATCTTTCCTGTATAAAAACACTCAATCTGTTACACTAAATTAATAGAAAGGAACTAGTGACTCCTTCCATTTTTGTGTCCTGGACTACATTTGCATCTGAGTTTTATCTCTGGCTTTCCAATCTCTGCTTTTTTAAAGGAAAAAATGCCAATGTACCTGAATTTGCCAATGTATACTGAAATTAACAGAAATGTTTACTTTGTAACGGTTACTTCCAAATTATACAAATACAATATTATGGCTATTGCATTCAACCTGCATGCAATAAGGTGTGTTCTGTTTCTAACTTCAGTTAATAATTCATTTTACGCAAGTGTTCCATTTCCAGTGTACTCAAATCATTATTGTACTTATTATGGTACAACTGTGGATGATATGCAGTTTCATTCAATCGAGGCCACTATCAAAGTCATGTAAAAAGTGCATTGCAGTTGAATTTAATCGCCAGAATGCATCTGTCTCCTTACTGTCTTTCTGTTTTTTGATGCTGTTCAAGTTAGATCTTAACAAAACATTGGCTCAGCTGTTCAGTGTGGATAATGACATGAACAGGCTGTGGGCTGTGAGCCTTCAGAGAGCTGACGATCGGCATTAAGGTAAGAATGGAGGCGATCACATCATTAATCTCCCTTAATACAACAGCACAGGAGCTGAGTACCCTTTTACTTCTTAATATCTATAAATATTGTTCAGTTTCACAATCTCAGCTTCGATCAGGAGTAAACCATTTGGATTTGTGCCATTTACCTCAGTAAAACAAGTTACAGAATGACTGCGGATGTGAGTGTTGTCAGATGATAGGACACACAGAACATTTATGAATGTTACAAATGGTAAGTGTTAGCAGTAATGATTGTGAGTTAATAAACAGAATATGTTTTTTTTTTGGCACTGGGAAGATGTTTTCAAACTTTCTTCAGATGATATTTCAATGTAACTTTGTTGGTTTTTTTGGTTTTGCTTTTCACTGAATGAATCCCTCTTACTTTCCGCCTTCACTCACCTCCCATCCCCCACCCTCTCTGATTGGTTGAATTAACTCTGCAGCCTTCTGCTATGAATAATTACTTTTGATTCAATGCGGATTCTGCCCTCCCTCTCTCGCTCCCCCACCCTCTCTTTCTCTCTCCTGTTCTTTTTCTCTTCTTACTTCTAACATCCCTTTCCATATCCTATCATGCACCATCACAATCTCTCTCTCTCTCTCTCTCTCTCTCTCACTCTCACTCTCTCTCTCTCTCTCACACACACACACACACACACACACAACACATGCGCACGTGCATTTATGCACAATCTCTGCATGCTAACTTCCGGTGCTGTGTTTGTCTGCAGGTTTTACTGAAATGCAGAACACAGTACCATTTGTGCAGCAATCTGAATTGAGCCTTCCTGGCATAATGCTAGCTCTGCTAACACCGTTAGACAGAACCCATGTAATCCAGCACCTGTCAGTCTCCTGATGCCCCTCCCTGATCAGACTACTGGATATGCCCTTCATGCTTCATTTCCTTTCATATTTAAAGTAATGGTATGGTACTCTCACCATTCTAATATACAGTATAATGTAATAAAGACTTAAGGTAAATTGGAAGCCAGTTAGGCTGAATGGCCTGTTTTCCTCATATGTCTAATGTTCATACAATAGAGCAATAGAGCACAATATATCGTACACTGGAGCGTCATAAAGGCAAGTGTATTGCATTCAAAGGTCAAACTAATATAAAATAGGATGCACACTCTTGTGTGGGAAAAACCCCAATAACTACCCTCTGCTGGATGAAAATGGCTTTGACTGCAGGGTAGCTGGTTAGCAGCACAGCTTGGAAGCCCTTTCCAACAGCGCTGTGGGTAGCATGCTGTGCAACACATCTTTGAAAGCACTGAGGATTGTGGGATTGGACCAGTGCTGTTTCACGCTACAGCATGCTACTCTCTCTTCCTTGCTTTGTGATATGAATTTCAAAAGGTAGGACACAGCTTTTGATAAAGGCACATAAGGAACAGAAAACATGGGTCAGGTCTTCGAGATCCTATGATTGCACTGGTTGTAGTTCCTAGTCTTTCCACAGTTTTCACATACACTGATATATTTACGATATGGCAGGCTTATTGCAGTTTGACTGATCTCTGAGCTCTTTGTTTTTAAATTGATGATGCTAGTAAGCAGTTGTCAACACTGCACAGTATTTTGGACTTCAGTGTGAGTCCTGTAAATCACTTACTGAATGATCAGGTACATTTCACACCGTAATGATAATGTCAGCGAGCAAACAAGATGAAATGACACGTTAGCTATGTAGCAAGCTTACTGAATTGAATCAAGACACCATAAATAAACATTTGATTAAATAAACAGTGATTGTTCATGACTTATTTGTCCTTTTTAGTGCCCATCAGTGTTTTATGTTCAGCACAATGTAATTTCAATGGTTGACAAGAGATGTTGATTCACAGCACTTCATAGTTTTACCCTCTATGGTACTCAAAAAGCTTTCTTATTTCTTTGCTTATCTAAAGATCTTAACAGCTTGTAACACTTGAAACAATTGCAGTTTTATTTGGGGCAAAAAAAAACAGAATTCACAAGAAATAGGGGAAGGACAAAGTTCCAGAGGCTCTGAGTTATGGCCCCAAACAGAGTTGAGCCTAGTCAGGTTTATTCTGTAGTATTTTCATTGAAGATGAGAATGACTAAGCGCCTTTCTTATTCTGTGCCAAGTCATGGATGAACATTTGCTTATCTCAGTATGTTAAACTAGCAGGTCACCTTGCATCACTTACAGAGAAGCAGCAAGGGAGAACTGTCGGGAACCTCGAGGCATTATTTGGTTTGGCCCTGTTTGAGGAGACAATACCTCACGGCTAAAGACCGCATATGTGCCCCGTGTTTAACTCTTTTGCCTGCAATGCATTTTGGGAATTGCATCAGAGTAAATGTAAACAGCCAATTAGCCACCTGATCGAGGCCACTTAGCTGACATGAAAACAAGCATGCACCACACACCAGGAACTGAGTTTGACAACATATAATATAAAAGCCATGCATTGTTAGCCACCACTATTAAAACTTGCGTCAGCTCTTTAGTTGGATGAGAGACACGCTCTGAGATTTGGTATGGATCTCAGGTGTACAACTCAGCCCTGACGCAAGGTATATGTGCCCTGCCAGTGAAGGGACTTCATCAGGTTGCAAAGATATGGTAACTTTCACTCAGAAAATCCCATTAGCTGATTCTAGTCTACTCGGAGTTCATCTATGTCTCTGACATAGAAGGTAAACAGCAATGGATAAGATTGTACAAATGGAAGAGAGGAGGAAAAATACATACCATTTCACCTGGAGTCTTGCAGATGTGCCAGTCTTGAATGATTATGTTTGCATTTACACCTTCTCCAGTCCAAGAACAGAAAGGTCAGCTGCTATGGAAACACAACACAAATGACCTTCTTGACAGACACATTTTAAGCGATGGTTGCAGTTTGACAGACACACTTATCATGACCTCCAATTACAGTAAATGGAACAAACTGCTTTGTTTGCCATTGTATGCCAGACCCGTGGTGAGAGACAGCTATGACTGTTGAGCAGAGAACGAACTAGATGATGTGCAGATTCTCCATCTCAAGCTGGAGGTCTCTGGTTATTCTGAGAAAAGTGCTTCCATAATAGTCTTCAGTGAGACTCAGAAGAATGGCATGGGCTCTTTCTGTGAGTGAACGGTCCATTTGTGAGTCACAAACACAGACAATAATGAGACAGGCCTGAGTTTGCAGGCCTGAATTGAAGTGGTCACAATGTCTTTTTCCTCACACAAAAGAATTAGAAGGTAAACCGTCATGCTGTCTGTACCCGTGCATTTGCTCTACAGTCACATGTACTTTCTGACCTTTAAAGGAACAAATTTCCTGGTCTGTGATATATAATGGGTATATTGCCTAGTAATGGCACCAAAGCCTAAATTGTTGTGGTTGTGCAAATGAGGAATGACATTGCCAATTATTAATGAGCAATAAAATATGTTGGGTAGAAAATACTTGATTAGTAAAATAAGCAGAAATTCTAAACCTTTCCTGTTCTTCAGTTCATTACAATATGGAAACTATTGGTTTGTGACTTCTTGTTAGATTTCCCGTTCCAACATGTGATCCAGGCTGTTAAATGGAGTACTGTCCTCTGCAAGTCAGTAGTTTAGGAAGATTATAAACAAATAAATTCAAGTATTTGTGTTTTCCCCCCACAAACACAGTTTTGGAAGAAAACTTTTACAAGTGCCAGATTTCTCACATTTTCAGATTTGTCCTTGAATGCTCATTCAATACAAAATGATGACTTCTTCCAGTGAAAACCTCCTATTCAGGAGTCAACAAAGCTTAATGCTGCCTGAACTACCAGCTTCTCAATCAACTTTGATTTGATAAAGAGCAATGCATTGCTCAGGAACATCTTAAAATGAAATGGACAGTTTAAGGGAATTCTTATCAGATTGTTTGCTGCTCAGTTTATATCATCTTACTGCTAGGCAGAGATATTAATAATTCGTCCTCATTTTTCTCTCCTAAAGGGATATGTGCATTTCATGGTAAGATGGAAAAGACATTGTCCTAGATTCAATCAGCATTTGTTCTTTACTTAAACTCACAAATAAATGTGAATGCTGGGTTATCTTCACAAACATGGTTTCATTCACAAATACTAACTTGTAGACATTTTACTTATATTCATTTTTAAGATATATGTAAGGACAAAAGTTTGCCTTGTTAATTATGTTTTCTCCTCGTTACCTGTTATTATAGGAAAAGAGGAGTGATTTTCATGCATTTTCAAGTTTCCTGCCAAAATGAAACCTCACTGGTTTTTAAGTTTATAAGTGTCCTGTCCTGTGAAGAGCATAATCCCTTTACATTCTTTTCTTTTGCAAAACATAGTTTGGGTCTTTGGGCATATTTTACTTTGATCCAACAAATTCATGGTTATAAATGTTGTACTATTCCGCTCTCCTAGCATCATCAAAATATTTCCAAAGTGTGACACCTAAAGCAAAATGTTATTGCATGAAAATTGTTTTGCCATGTGATACGTTTATCCCTGAGACATGCTTTTGTCTATCTTGATGAATCAAGAAACTATTTTTGCTTCCTTTTATGCAAACACTGTCTGTTTGTTATGGTTGCTCTGCCGTCATAATTGTCCTCAGTTTGAGTAACTATCTGAGCTGAATGCCTATTTCTGTCTGATTTCTGTATTGCAGGATGGAAATAAAACACTTTCAGAGACCAGTGAGAATAAAGAAGTAGTGGTCAGGTTCACTTATGAGAAATTCTGTTCCAAAGAAGTAATTTATTTTTGTTGAAAAAGAGGCTATGGAATCCAAGATTTTATAACTTATTGAATGGTTTTCAGGAACAGAATTAAGTATATATGCTTTACTAAACCTTAATGTATATAAGAACATATATGCTTTAGTTATAACACTATCATACCATGTGCTTTGGTATGATTATAGATTAGTAAAATTCCTTTTCTTCCATGGGTGGTACATTGGGCTCTAAGGATTTTGGATGGGACTAAATCAACATTTGCTCTTACCTGTGAAGAGTTCATTTTTATCTTCACCAACACAGTTCATCAATCACGAAAATTAACTCGCCAAACTGTACGTAGAAAATAGCATAGCACTCATATTCAATAGTCAGTAAAAGTTATGGGCAAATGTTGATTGAATCCCAGCCCCTGTATTTTCTTAGTCACACATGATCCAAATTAAAAAAACATGTTCCTCCATTGCCAACAACAGCTTCTTCAGTGCTCTCAGCATTGTCCTAAACCTTGAACATGAACCTGCTCCACCATTGCCTACTTGTTTGGATTTCAACCATGATGCTCATTAATTTGCTCTGGGGTTCCTCATGGGCCAGTTCACAGCCCTGTTTTGAAAACAGTTTGTGGCAGTTCTGGTATATACATACAAAGATGAGAGTTGCTGGTGTCTAAGCTTATTGTCACAGGTAAACTTGGGGTGTTTGGGACGATCGTTTTTGGGCACAGCCATTATAAGCGAAAGCCTGTCACTGCGCATCTTGCTCAACCTTGACATTTAACTCACTCATCTCAGCTCGTTGTTTATGCACGCTCTGAAAGGTCAGAGGTCGTCTGCTCGCACATCCCGCAGACGGGATCACAATGGGTCCACAGACGGCACTGCTGGGGGCAAGGGGGGAGTTTGGGATGATGGGGAGACCAAAGGGCAGACCTCGGGGGAGGGACCCCCCCATGGGGACAGTTCACTCATTCCCCTCCCCCACCCCCTGTCCCAAGCTCCACTCCCCATCAGTCACCTCTGTTTCCAGCTTCAAATCACCTCACAATACCGTCTCTTCCCCAAAAACATTGATTTCTTTCACAGAGAAGACACTTTGTTTCTCTTCTGAGCATTTAGGAGCACAAGCACAAACCTTGATCTTTAGCCTCAGATAGCATACCCTACCATTGTTTTGCATTTTTGTGTGGTTTGCTATTAATGCACACAGTAATTTGATTTTGTAAGTGTCAAACAACTCATAAAGGGCTTTTATTTGAGGTTTCTGTAAAAACATTTAGTGTCCTCATTTAAAATCAATGGTTGTGAACTTGCCACTGTTGAAGTTCACAATAAAAGAATATCTTTGAGTAGCCATTGGAATTTAATTTCAGGGGCTTGCATTCCTTTCCTTTGTGTAGTTTCAAGGAAAGTGTAGCATGCTATACAGTCTCCTTATCTATGGGCAATAGCTTGAATGAGGTCTAGAATGTGAGCAGTGTCAATAATTACAAGAAAACTTGAGCTCTGGCGGCTCTGCCCACATCAAGCCATTTAAGATTAGTTCTATCAGCATTTATAACTTTGGTGATGATAATTGTAGTTCTGTTCCATCTAAATCCATTGGTCTTTCAGTAATGCTTTCTTCCTTGGTGCATTGGCCCAAGCTGTGTCTCATGGTCAGACATTTTTGTCAAAGGGATAAAGGGTAATTGCAATGAAATGATGATAATTATCATGATGCTCGTGTTCGTGAATATTTGTGCGTGTTTAGTGGTGTTTCATGGTGGCTCATGACGCATGTTGTAAACGGACTGACGTAGTTTTCCTCACTTCCTGGGTTAGCAGTGATGCAGCTTTCTTAGCAGGACTGGTCTTGTAAGGAACTGAGGCTGAGCCAGGCTTTCAGGATATAAACTCATTTATCACTGTCACTCTAACCACCCTGGAGAGAACCAGAGTGAGGGGGGAGGGAGCTGCAGCCCAGCCCCCAAGCTTGTCTGCTGGGTGTCTGTTCACCACGACTCCCAGGACCAGAGGGGCCTGCTAATCCACAGCAGGGAGGGTGGAGCCGGAAAGACAGAAAAAGATAACGTCTTACACCAGATGAGTAGTGCTACACAAAACCCAACACCGCGTCTTCGCTCAATCACACTGCAGCACTACACAAAACCCAATACCACGTCCTCTCTCAATCACACTTCTTGGTTTCATTCAAATAAATGACAGGCCAACAAAATACTCAATGGCTGTCTTGCTTGAGAAGCACCTGGCCTGGTCCTCTGATTTTGCATTTGAGTTGAATCTTTCTGTATCTTAATCAGTATTTCTAATGGGGGCTTGAATTCAAATTGAGGTTTTATGGAGAAGGTTTAATAAGTGGTTTAAAATGAGCTACAGAGGAAGGGTTTGTTGGACATACCAAATGTACTGATGAACATACTGCCAATCCATTCCTGCATTTTGTGGACTGTTGTCCAGATTATGCATTTGCAATATTCATCAAATCTGTTTGTGCTAAGTGCTGGCCAGTTCTTTGGAATCTCAACATTTTAGATTACCCTTGGCATTTGGGCATTCATAGGCACAAACTAACCTTGGGAGAAAAACTACAGGCATGATAAAGACAGACATTCAGATTCTGTTCCAAAATAAGGCTAGATGTTAGATTTTACATTTAACCATACTAAATTGCTCTTCAGTGTCTCTTAGTTACTCATGTTCATACATGGTAATAAATTCTGGACTTGTTGGGTTGTTTGGCTCAGGTCCCCCTTTTAAGCTTGTAAGGAATCCAAGCAGTGTATTAATATCACTGTAAAAAGCTACAGCATTTACAAGCAAGAAAGTGAGACACAGCTATGAAGTCAGAATGAGTGCAAGACACATATTGAGACAGAGAGCATTGTGTGTCTGCCTCATATATACACATACTCTACATGACTATACAAAAACCAAGAATGATCACTCGCTGTAAAACCTGGACCAAGTAGACCATGGGAGAAACAGCGCAACTATCAAGAAAAACACAATGCAAAACCAGCCAAAACTTAACATTCACACGGTATTTCCAAATGGGCTGCATTATTGCTGCAATATAATGAAATGATGTTTTGCATAAAAAGTAGTCTGGTATTTCTACCCCCATACATATAATCAGAATAGCAAGCTATACACTCATCTCAGCTGTTAATTTCCTGGTTTGACTCTTGGCCTAGCCCATCCGACGTGTATATTAGCATAGATTAGGAGACAGTGTGTCTTGTGGTGGTGGGGTCGGGTGGGGAGGAGGGGTGGGGTGCATTAAAAGATTGCTATTGTTCTTTTTTCACTGATAGGTGGTAATTAAAGATGGTGGAACGTGACTCGCATTACAGCGTATCTTTATTTGTGGTTTCATGTGGGGGGATAAAAAATTCATTAAAGAATTACATCAGCTGGTTTTTTTCATTATGTGGACTTCAGAGATGTGAGGTCTCACTAACATAGATCTTAATTCAGATGTTGGTGAAACAGTAATACATAAAAACGTTGTTGTGGTTTAAAAATGGAAGAACATTCGTTGAAAGAATATCAGTTTTCTTCCTGAACTAGGCTCTGGGAAGAGGTTTCAGTTTCTGGTGGGCACTCTTGATGTACGCTTGTAAACTTCAAGGACAGCCAAATAGAGATTAGATAGTTGAGCCACTGAGGCCAAATTAGGCTGATATAGAGCAATATTTTATTGCATTGTTGTGTAGCTGCAAACGGCATATAGCACATGCAAAACGGCAGCATGCAGCAAAATGCACCACAATGAACGCATGCTCACTGGCTCCCTCTGCCGCCAAATCCATCACCTTCCCCCCTCCTCTACCTCTCTTTCCCTATCTCACTACTTCATTGTCTGCCGTCTCTCCTCCCACCCCCCATCCGCCCCAGGAGACAGCTGCTATGCTCCAGAAAGGAGCAGCAGGCCCCTGTCACCATGGCAACAGGGTAGCCCTCCCCCCACCCTCCCCCGCACGCTCCGATTGGGCCAGCGCCCGCATCAAAAGGCGAGGGGGTTGGAGGTCGCATCTAGTGTACCACCATGCTACCGTTGCAATCAGCTGTTGACCCCCTACCCTCTCTCTTTAATGAAATGGATGTCAAAAGGCAAAGGTTAATTAAGGCAGAGGTGGCTGGCAGCTGAGACCATGAGCACTGTGGGGGTTTGGGGGGGGGGGGTGACACTCGAGGGGAGCAGGTCAGGGGGGCCAGGAGGGGGGCGCAAAAGGAACTGAAGATGGCATGTCTGGGACAGTGCAACGTGTCAACAGAAAGGTGAATGGCCTTATAGCTTTTTGTTCACACATTTGTGGAGAGCCATTTTTCTGAACTAATCTTACCCCATAGCATTGATTTTTAAACACACATATACATTGTTCATACTAAACAACAAAGGAAACCACCATTGCTGCACAAGGCGGTTTATAGTGAAACTATATACTGTTCAGTAACAACAAATCTCTGTAAATAAGAACGGGTCTTTTGATTTCAATATGGTATCTGTGTAAATCAGAAAAGATCTTTTTCAGTAAAAAAATACTGATGAACTGCATGGCATATGAAGCGAGGATTAACAGACTTTGTGCTGCTTTCTGCTGAGACCTTCACATTCCCTGCTCTTTTACTGAATAGCTTCATCAGGCAGACGGCTTGCCATTTTCCTGGGGCATTCAAAGTATTTCTGAGGTTCTTGGTGCAGTCCAGGGTGGAGAGTCAGAGGAACGTAACACAGACAGTGGTGCAGGACTGCATGTAGATACAGACAGTGGTGCAGGACTGCATGTAGATACAGACAGTGGTGCAGGACTGCATGCAGATACAGACAGTGGTGCAGGACTGCATGTAGATACAGACAGTGGTGCAGGACTGCATGCAGATACAGACAGTGGTGCAGGACTGCATGCAGATACAGACAGTGGTGCAGGACTGCATGTAGATACAGACAGTGGTGCAGGACTGCATGCAGATACAGACAGTGGTGCAGGACTGCATGCAGATACAGACAGTGGTGCAGGACTGCATGCAGATACAGACAGTGGTGCAGGACTGCATGCAGATACAGACAGTGGTGCAGGACTGCATGCAGATACAGACAGTGGTGCAGGACTGCATGCAGATACAGACAGTGGTGCAAGCCTATGCGCAGCCATACATAGTAGTGGAGGGCTGCACACAGAAGCAATAGTGTGGCAGAAGGTTCCACAGCTCTCCCCACTCTCATGTAAACAGCCCCCTCTGGCCTCCACCAGACTGTGGCACCACCCTTCATGAATCAGATCCGTTATTGTTGAAGCGCATCCATAGATAACCATCATCAATACTGTTAATATTTACAGATTAATGGTACACCAATGACCATAGCATTTAACTCATCTTCAATTCCGCTGAAGTCATGATAAATGATACGAAAATTTCTGTTACTCTATCTGCAGCATTGGTATAGTCAAATCGTTTGCACCCTGTAGTGTTCTATGATACACTGTGAGCAGATTCCCTGATCCAGGGCAACTTACACTGCCTGCTTTGATTACAACACTGTCCATCTGCACTATTGGATATACACTGAAGCAATTCAGCAGACATAGACTACCGAAGTACCTTATTTGAAAATCAAACCAGCAACCCCTGAGTTGTAAGCCCAGCTCAGTAACTGTTATACTGCACTGTCACCCCTGTAATGTGATGATGCACTGTGCTCTGTGATGTTCTATGCTGCTCAGCCAACAGTCCATCCAGATTGTGCAGATCTCTGATTGGACGCCAGCTTCTATGGTAGAAACGGAGTCCATTTAGGTGCATTCACAAACGTTGGACTAAGCCTGGTGGATAAAGACCTAAAGCAGATTTAAAGTCACTAGAAGGAAAAATATCACAGACACTGCAGTGACAATGTGGGGTGGTGATGTCACAACTGGGCCCTTGAGATTGTAGGCTGCACATCATTAGCAGGTAGGGTAAAATAAAAACAGTCACATTGACCACAAGGGGGCAGTATATCCATTCCTAGTGGGACTCAGGGAAAGGGTGTCATTTGTGCTTAGCACATGACTGTTCTGACTTCTATATCAGTTTGAAAAAATTGAGATTTACAGAACATGTTTGGATCAAGCATTTTGCTCAAGGATACTTCATCTGGAGAATAAGATTTTCATATTTTTTAAATTCTGTTACCACTTTACCACACTATTATCATGTTAGATGATATTGCCTTTTCTCTCATGGGGTGCAATTTTGGGTAATCCACTTCCACCCCCAAATTCAGATTGTTGAAAAGCCTAAAGGCATATTCTGGAGTGGAAAAAAAGATGAATGAATTAGGTTGACCATTGACGTCTGCCAGAAAGCAGGGTGCATTAAATTAGTGTCCTCACCTGCCATATGTCCCATTTGAGAGTTACGGCCACCTACCCACCCTGTGAAAGAGCTGTGCTGATGCTGCCAGTATCTAAAGAACTGGGTCATACCACTTTTCCATCGCCCAATCAGATCCTTGGCTCTCTTTTCTAAATATTAAAATGTTCCTTTCCCCAGCATTGAGTTTGAAAGACCCTGTACTGAAATGTACTGAAATGTAGCACTGGAAACCTCTGGTAAGGGGCATAGGGCCTGTGGAAGGTCCATGTGGCAAGATGTTTGTTTGGGAAGCAAATGTGAGCCCTGCAACTGGGGTCTCAAGACTCAGCTATTACCAGCTATATTTGGAGGTCTTCTATGGCCTAGTCCCACTTGAGAATGATGTGGGCAAGCCAGATAACCTTGTTGGCCTCCTTGCTCTCTAGTGCCCTCTCCTGGTCACCTTGGTGCCTGTCAATGCATGGAAACAAGGATGTAGCTGATTTCATTATCCTCTGACAACATAGGCTGCATGTCATCTGTGCTGCATCCGCAGTGTGGAAATGAATGAATGGCACAGCATTCTACTCCTGAGTCACAGCAAGTACGTAACTGCAGTGAACTAAAGCTAAGTTCAGGGTGTTAAATAAGTGAGAAAACCTCCCTCAAAATCACTGATTTTACATTCTCACCATCCCCTCAAAATCACTGATTTTACATTTCCACCATCCCCCTCAAAATCACTGATTTTACATTTCCACCATCCCCTCAAAATCACCGATTTTACATTTCCACCATATACTCAGCCATAAATAGTTAACATTCAGACTTCCTTCTCCCTTTATTTATGATCAGTCATACAAGGTCAGTGCATGTGATGAATAATCTTTGAGAGGTATGACTAAGTAATAATACAAAATGATACAGTGGCACTTTATATTCTTTACCATTATAAAGAATAATAATAATAAAATTCTTGGAACATTCTGTTAATGGATTTGAGAGGGATTGAAAAAATCTTGGACCTGAACTTCTCGCTAGTCTAAAGAATATGTGATTATACTCTGCTTAATAGAGACTGAGCATTATTCACACACACATGCGCACACACACACACACACAACAAAGAACTGTTTGACATCACCCTTACAGTAACACCTCATTTCAGCCTCCTAGAAAATTGTGTTTTGCGTATTTTCTTCCTTTGAGCTGTTAGCTGTTTTGACAGGTCCCAGCTGTTAGCAGAAGTCTACACCATTACTGTTGATATATCTGAGGTCCAACATTTTTATCACAGGCAAGGGCTACAATCACTACCTCAGTAAAAACTCACGGACACCACAGTGTCTCAGGCTGGGTGAAACAGCTCTCTGTCCCCATATGTCACCTATGTATGAGAACAGTCTAAGAGTGTGTCTATGGATGTATGTTATTGTCCCTTAATGCAAGCATGGCTAGGTATGGACCAGTCTCTCTGTATTTTGTATGCCCAGTCTGTCTGGGTTTATGTATGGACATTTCTATATTTGTGGATGTGTCTGTGTATACAGCTGTGTGTATGGCTTTAAAGAGCCTTGTACACATGTGTAGTACAAAACAGCCTTGACACTTCATTGTGGGGACTTTCTTTCTTTGTGGAAAAAAATATCTCAAATCCATAAGAGTACTAAAATACAATTTACATTAAGAGACCAAGAGAACAAATGGAAAAAGTAACTTATTTTAATACCACAGTGGAATCAGTTTGATCGTCATACAGTGCAAGGCAGCCATGAATAATTATTTTTAAAAAAGCAGAAATAATATACATAGTTATATTAAGCTGCAATATCAGTGCAGGCAGAAGCAGACAGGTAGAACATGTGGAGCTGAGTGTGTGTAAGAGCCGACCAATTTCTGCAACCGCCGAGCTTATTATGTCGTGTCAGTTTGTTAAAGGCAGAAGATATAGTTACAGCCAAAAATGTTTTGAGTTACTTACAGCAAGCTGCACTTGAAAGCAAGGGACAGTGAGAGGAATTTAACAAACTAACTGAACACGCAGCTAATGGAACCAAGAAGTCATTCAAATCAACAGAGCGGACAGGTAAGCATGCATCCTGTACAACTTTATATAAAAAATATGATTAGATTGTTTTTTCTTTTAAACGTTAGGCCAATGTGGGTGGCCTTAGAGTTGAGCAGCACGTCTGGACAGCGAGTTAACCGCACGCCTTTGGCATTGGTGATGGACAGGGACTCACAGTGGAACATGAGCAAATGCCCCATGGGCAGATTGCTCGCTGACTTCATAACACGGAGCTCAGAGTAGCCTGGGCCGGCAACGGGCGACATTTACAACAAGAGTGCAGGCGAAGAAAAGGTAAACAGGACGACACCACGGTACATAGAACAACTGCAAAACAGATTGAGATGTCACAAGCAGGCGCCCACCACCCCGTGTCAGAACGAGGGAGGTAGGACGGTCTCCTCATTGTCCCCCTTCAACTGGGGGGGGTGGGGGAGGTGGAGGAGTAGTACAGCCTGGCCAGAGAGGGCTGCTCAAAAGAGCGAAGGTTGCGTCCTCTTTCTCTTTTTTTGGAAAGAGGACAGATGGTGGAAACAGTTGAAGGTTCTACTTCCTTCATTCTCAGGGGAGGGCGGGCTCAGTGTGAAGCAGGGAGGCTAGGCCGGCGAGTCGGGGCAATCTTCATCTTGGGGTAGGCCTTAGGCTCCTCCCCCTCCTCCTGGTCACAGACGTGGACCACCACGCTGGGGGTGGACTCTGTCCCTGCATGCAGCTCGTATTTGTCTCCTGAGCACGGATGTTGAGAGAAAAACAGGAAGAGAGACAAAAAAGACAGATATAGAAGGAGGGAGAGAGGAAGAAACAGGCAGAGGACATGTTAAACACAATCGGGATAATCAACAATAACACATTTATGCATGGCGTTGTCGCATACATCATGCTTAAGCATTATTCAGGCGGTCAGACTACTGTCCTAAATCATTCTATACCCAGAAAGAGAATTGTAGGGCTTTTCTTGAACCTACAGAAACACTATGGTCATGTGAGAAAATGAGCAGTATAATTAGATAAGCAAAAATCTTACATTATCACAGTCTGTTGAAGTCCAGCCCATGAATCTAGGTCAGCATTTTTTTACAGTAAAGTTGTCCTAGATAAATTCACTGCTAAAAGATGCACCTAAAAACAGCCATTTGTGCCTTGAATCCAGGTTGTAAGCTTACCTTAAGAAACAAACTCAATTGAGTGTTACTTTAAAATTTTAATTCAATTACATTAATATTTAATATTACATTTGCTGCACAATTTGTTGCATTTAACAGCTGCTGAAATTAGCAAAAAATGTATACTCAAATACACCGAAATGTGCGATATTTTCTGAGTGTTTTTGTTTCTGTACTAATCAATTATCTGTGTTTCCCTTGCTGTACACAGCTCAGTGCTAGGGCACAAATGGATTTTTTCACATGAAAGGAAAGGAAATTACTTGCACCTCGATGACATACTCGTGGGTGGATATGCTTTTGACACATAGCTGTCATCTCGCAGCGATTAGTTCGGCAGCCAGCTCTGTTGTATTCTAGATCTATTTTTACAGCATTCTTTCAAGCAAGGCTAATCATTTCAAACATTATTCTCCCAGTGAATCACTTTCTTAAATCTAGAACATTCCTTAGCAACAGTCCAAAAATATGCTGCCAGAGCGAATGGTGGAATCGCTGCACTCTAATAGATCGAGCTCTGCATGTGGTGTGTGTGTGTGTGCGTGTGTGTGTAAGGATATGTAGATGTCAATGTTTCTGATTTGTGTGTTTTTGTGTGTGTGTGTAGATATGTATGCATGCATGTGTATGGGGTGTGTGTTAGGGACAAATTTGTGTTTTGGTGTGTTGTGTGTGTGTGTGTGTGTGTGTGTGTGGGGGTTAGTAGATGTGTCTTTGTGTATGTGTGGTTGGGGGAAGCTGTTGGACCCAGATATATATGCCATGCTGTGTTAAAATACTGCATTCTTGCAGAAACCCTAATTTTGAATTCAAATAACAACAAAGGGTTGGAAAAATAGAAAACTACTGCAGAGAAAAAAATTCTATTCTAGTAATATTTGGAGAAGATAGATCTACATCCGTTGAGAGTTGAGCATGAGAAATGTTACTGCAGTTTGTGTATATGAGGAGTACAGGCTATATATCATTATGGTACATAGTTTGCAGTCTGTAATAAAGTAGGAGGAGTGGAAAATGATTTCTGTTGTTTGCATTGTCATCTACCTGACATTTACTCTGACATCAATTACCTGTGGGAAGGAAATCCCTTTGTGATTTAGTTTGACTGAAGGAAATGTTTCCTGGGACACAGGACAAAGAAATGCTGAATCTCATTAAGAATTCTACATCCGTTGTTTGAATTACACTATCCTTTTCTTATAACATTTAAAAAGGTTTATGACTGATACAGATGCAAAAGAATTTCTGGGTGCTTTGAATGGAGGTTTTGACTAAGGTTTCATTATTTCATCTGGCAATGGGAATGGTGAATTTTTCTGTAGAAATAAAGATAGTAGTTGACCACAAAGACAAGGTTAAGAGAGCTATGCTGGTGACAGCCAATCAGGGTCCATAAAAGAGTGACCACGACACTAAAGCCCAGCCCTTGTCGTTCAGTGCTGGTAGAGCTGAGATGTAAGTGAAGGAATGGTTAAGGATCTGCCTAGCAATCACTCACCTGGTCCCAGCTTCGCCACGGCGTAGAGGAGATCACAGTTGATGACTGACGTGACGTCGTCCATGTCCTGCCAACCCAATGGGGGCGTAGTGGGTGTGGCAATGAATGAGAGTTTGGCAGGCTGAGGCGGGGCCAAGTGAAGCTTGTCTCTGTCTGATCCTGAGGCCTGAATCTGAGGATGGCAGGATGATTTGTTTATTAAGAATAAGCTATGGGTCAGGTATTATTTTCAGTCCCATATTGACACTTTCATCAAACACGGAGAGAAAACAGCATTCTCTGTATCATTTGCCCATTGCATGAATGTTGTTACAGACCATTTACCAAGTCAATCAAGTCTTTAAGGACAGCATTCTCCAGAGTAACATTGGATTGGATTTCAGACATAAGAGATGTGGATTTTGGAAATGGCCGTGCTTTTCGAACCAAGAACCACATTCATAAAAATCAGCCCATTAAAACCCAGCTTAGATCCCTTGTAACAATTATATTTCTCTGGGCACAGGCAAAAATGGTTTCCTGAGTTTGAACATAAAAGGCAGACAGACTACAAGAAACATTCTTGTAGCACATGTCTGGATCAGTCAATCAGTCATTTCCTCCTCAAAGGTGTTCTTGTACATCAGTGACGCAACTCACAGTAAACAGCTTGTAACTCAGGTATGTGTTACACTGTCAGATTCTGAGCTTCAGGGGTACCAGGTTATTTATGTGGTGAGAGAATAGTGGACAGCAGACACAATTCACATTGACATCACTGGCACCTGCTCAGATGACCGTTATGGCTAACTGTGGCATGAGGGAATTGTATAACAGTTACAAGGAAGAGTACAAGAATACACATGGGAGGCCAGCAAAATAGGGACCACAGCATTGCTGAGTATGAAGACTGTCTTTAGCCAAATGTACTACATTCGGTAAGACACATAAAACTTGCAGAATGAATAACAGATCAACTGCCAATGTTTTTCTCTATGCTCTGATTGGCTAAGAAACAGCACTAACACACCTGACCTAGAGGGACTACACTTATTATCCACTTTGTGTGGTTCCTTAAGCTCAAAAGCTTTTCCTTAAGTCTGAAAAGCTTTGTTATTGAGGTGTTTGTGGGAAAGAGGGACCAATATTTGGTCTCTATTCAATCTGAACTGCAAAGTACTTTCTCTGTATTGTTATGAGACATTACGATTCAATAATCACATTGCTGTATGGGAAACAGGATGTTACTTCTGCTAAAGTGGAATTAAACATGATGGGATCAAAAAAGTCACTCCTGACAGATGTTCCTTAAACAATATACAGTATATACGGCTATATTTCACAATATTACCTCAGTTAAGGTTTATAGCTAAAGCATGTTTGCTTTTTAAGATTTTTAATATTTAAGAAATTTTTATTTCAGTTTCTCATCAGGAGTGAATTAAATGTTATGTCCAGTTATCTGATTTATAAGCCAGGATATGGAGTATTTGAAATGCTCACGTCTCGTTTCCTGTTGGGCGGCGGTAGCAATCTCACCTGAGCAAAGTACAGCCTTAACGGTTTCCCTCTGAATGCAGACTCGTGCAGGTTCATCCTGGCGCTGGCAGCTGAGCTGGAGTGACTGAAGTTGATCCGTACGCGTTGGAGGCTTTTGAAGTACTGAAACGTCACATGGCCGTCATACCTGAGGAAGAGCATCTCAAACGTCTCCTGGGCAACAAGGAAGCGAGAGAAAGGAGCATCTTTGTTAGTACATACCAGTGGATACTTATGAATTTATTCCCCTGAAAACATTCCACAAAATCCCCGTTTTCAACTGACAAAATGGAATTTTTGCATTCCTTTCCCCTCTACTTTAAAGTAAAACTATGATTCACTGTCATGTATTTTTACTCTTCTGCCATGTCATTTTATGAGAAAATCTCTGAGCCAGTAAACTGCAGCCCCTAGAATGCTAAGGGAGGAGGGTTGTGGTCAGCAGGGTCTTTCCAAAAGGGTCATTTATTCAAAGGGTGACCATGGCATCTGCTGTCCACATCCTTTAGCTATGCTTTGGAGTAGGACAAGAAGCTAGTTTCAGCCCACCCAAATTACAGAGGACTGCACAGCGGTTATATGGGAATTGGTAATATATAGATACAATTAAACATTACAAATAAAAAAAAAAATTAAATATGAGCACGAGAAAGGTCAGTTATTTCAGCTATTTCATTCTTTTTATGGTAACATTCCAAAGTCAGGGAAACGATAACACACTGAGACACATTTCCAGAGCTACCAACAAAAATTATTTGCTTTAAAATCCCTGTCATCAATATACAATAATGTGGGGACTTTTATTGCTCTGACTGTATTATCTTATATTGATAAAAAATTGCTGCTGTTATTGGTTTAAATTAGCTCCAACCCACCAGCATTTGGGAATGGCAGCAGATAAGAGGTACCTTGGTCTCCTGAAAATAATATTCACACTGCGTCAATGGATGCTTATCCTATCAGAGCCAGACACCAAGCACAAGTTTTATGAATGAAGCATGCCGATGACAGAGCCACAATGTAAGAAAAATTAATATCCACATGCAGCATGTGGAACAACAAGCAATGTATTTGGATATGATTATTTAGCATTCTGTTGTAATGCAATAGCTAAAAAGAAAAAGACCGAAATACTAAAGAAGTTTTTAATCTGAGTCTTAAAATTTAATCAATCCCAGTGAACATACTTATAGCATTAAGATAAGAATATAGGAATCACTATTTTAATCTTTTCATCTCTGAGGTATATGCTTTAATACAACCCCATATCTGGAAATTATTATTTTTTCATCCATTTCATTATTGACATTATGATTATTTTGCCTTTAGTTTCAATAGCCCAAAACACATTGGTTAAATAGCTCTGAGTGTTAGACACTGTCGCACTATGATATTTCAGTCACAGCTGCTGGAGCAGCCTGCCCTGTGTCCTGCCAATGAAAAAGTGGCTTACCTTGGCCTCCTGGCTTGTGAATATTTCCAGGTCTGCCACACATGCAATAAGAGTGGAGATATTGCAGTCCAAGCTTCTGGAAGGCATTCTCAAACCTTTGCACTGAAAGCTCTGTGGAAGACAATGTGAAAATTAAAGAATACTTCAGGTCTATTTATGATGTTAGCGGACCAGTGTACTGAGTGCTTTCGCTGCTGTCTGTCTGTGATGCTGGTCTTGCTCAGGGCACTCTCGAAGAGGTCTGGCTCTCTGTAAGATGACTAGCTGTCTGTGCTGTTCCAACAAAGTACTAACACTGCAGAGTTGCAGAATTTACACCCCCCCCTCCTCTCCCCCTCCACCACCACCACTCGGTCTCTGTGCAATGACGTCATTCCCCGACTGACATCAGCAAGGGCTTTTTTTCTCTCTCTCTCTCTCTCTCTCTCTCTCTCTCTCTAGCTCTCTCTCTCTCTCCCCATTCACTCAATTTCTCTCTCTTTTCTCCCTCCTGGGGTGGAACAAATTGAAAAAAGATGGAACGCCAGAGCTGATTTCAGCCTAATCAACCCCAGTAGCCTTTTGTCAGAGGCGTGAGTCACACTGCGCTGTAGACTCCTGCAGAGGTACGTGAGTTAGTTTGATAAAAAATAAAAAAAAATCACAAGGCAGGGTAAAACAAGTGAATAAGAAAGGACTGAGCTATCAGATATACGTCATCCCATCCCTGATCCGTAGGCATAACACATGCTGCATTGTTATATTCATTCGGTAGATGCAAATTCTGCTACTCAGTCATTCCACATATTACTTGAAATGTGATCAATCTTGAAATGGTAACAGGTAAGAGACGAAAATATCAATTAGTACAGGTATGGCAAGATTCCAGTGCACAGGTGATAATGCTTTTATGTTCATTGGTTCTGCTGCTAAGCTCACAACAGCATTTATAAGGGAAGCACAAAACATAGTGCTATGAGAAATTATTAGATCATTTATTTCAGATAATACATTTCTTGGTAGACAGTTAATTGAACAATGAATTTTGAGTTTGATTATTAACTGTTTTACTCATTTATTAATGATCCAAACACACTATCAGTAATATGTCTGTTGAATGTTTCATATAGTCAAAATCTATCATATAAAAATATAAATGATACATATAAACATGGTGTTCTACAGAGAGGGGTTCTGGTAGTTTGCTATGGTGTGATGTACAGATGGGGAGTGAGGTTTCGTTGAACAGAAAATAGGAGGAGCCACCATATAGTATCTGACTATATGATTTGGACCAATGGCCGCATTGGCTGTGGACAGGCAAACATTTTTGGTTGGTGAAACCAGTGAATTATAGAGAGCTAAATGTAGCTCCACCCTAACAGGGATTTGTGAAACCTAATTTCAAATATCACTAGTGTGGGGTCCTATGTAATGGTCCAGGTTTATGAGAATCTTTGGAAGGTGAGGCCAATTATTATTCATCACTTGATACTGTAAAATCATGCTCACATCATATTTAAAGCGTTCCTTTCCTATATCTTTCTAGAGGACAATGACCCCTTACACCAAGCAAACCTGATCCCTCAGAAATTTGAGTCACACGATGTTGATGTTATCCAGATGTCACAGCGCTCTCAGTTCCCAGATGTGAAGCCAATGCAGTATTTATAAGATATTTTGGGACAACACCTGAGACTGCATTTTCCACTTTGATCAACTAAAAGTGAGCTAAATGACCTTCTTGTGGAAGTGTGGGACAGATTCCTCCTGCAGGTTTATAGATTTTGTAGACTATGTCACAGTGCTAAGAAGTCATTCTGGCAATGCATTCCAAAAAAAAAAACATACAGGCAGGTGTGAATCATCTTTTTCCAGCTTCTTTCAATCATCATGATAAGTTATATACAAATCACATAAAACAATTAATGACTGATATGTCTTATATTTCCCCTTTACAGCAGACGGTTTTCCGAGACAAATTTACTTGTTGGCATATTGTTGGCATGGAACAGTTGATCCTACCACATACGACTGAAAACCATCTTGAGTTTTTAAACACATTTTTAACACATTTTCTTTGGAGAGAACATCATTTGCCAAGTTTAAAATTATGAAGGCCCTTTGTTGTCGATCGGTCTTGTCGTCGGTAATCAAAAAGATCCTCTGACTCAGCTCCTCCAGTGACCTTGCAAGGTCTAGCCGCTTCATTAAAGGAAAAAAAAAACTTGCTGATTCATAAGTGCCAATTCACAAGCTGTTGAGTTTTGAAAACTTACCACAGTAATGATTGTGTTCCGCTCTGTGCAATCATACCTCACTGAGCTAGAAGTCTCAGGAAGCACAAACTTAAACCAGGCCATTCAAAATTAATTTGTGCTGTAAGAAATGAATACCAACTGGAATGAATACCTCATTGACCATTGGTATCATCAATACAAAATAAACAATTTTGGAGAGAAAAATTGCTGGAGGATGTTTATGTATTCATTATTTAGCCAGGAATGTTATTTAGATGTTTTCTTTATGAATAATTAGCCCAATCTTTGTGTAATTTATCTTTTTCCATCTAATACAACCATCCTTTTTTTCAGTCGATTAATAGGTACATTATCCACCACATTTGAATATGAACATTTATGTTCCTGCTGAAGGTTGGAAATGAACTGCCCTGTGTGAACAGGTGCACAGCTCTGAGGGGCTGTGAGGAGGTTATTTTTCCTGGTGACATCACCGTTTTAGTGGCTTGTGTGGTTACATGAGGCCATGCTAAAACTGCCTGTGTTCGTGATTCATCGTCTGCCAGTCTAACTCTCCACAGCCTGCACAAGTGGAGCTCCATGTGCATTCTGCACATTCCCCCACAATGACTCTATGCAGTGATTTACTTTATATTACTACAGTAAAGGCAGACATATTTCTGAACCATAAATATGACCTGTCATTTGCAGGAAGAATGCTCGAGGTGAAGGTTGTGGTGAGTCACTGTGGTCTATCAGGTATGTTGTGAAAAGCAGTCAACAAGCCATCATGTGTGAGAATGCCTGTGCAAATAAATGCAATTATTTAAACAATGACTTTAAAATATGCATAAAATTGGTTTAACACATGGACTATATCTTGCTGACCAATTATCTGTGAGATGATGTAGTGTGGAGCACTGCAGCTTAGCACGATGTTAGTAACTGAAGGGGCTGCACATTGCTGCTGTCCATCCATCAGGAATCTTGCAGTTTCACTTTATTTCATGAAAACTATTAACAAAACAGCAAAAGGATGTATCAGCAGAGCCACCCACATCCAAGGACAGTATGTCCAGTCCAGCATTTGAAATCCTACAGAATGGTATAAAAGAACCACGAACAATCTTATTCATCCGCTTACAGCTTTAACACCACTTACTTTTTTCTGAAGACCTCTGCGCCACACTCAAACTTAAACTGCTTAAGGCATCCTGAATGACCACAGCTTATCCAAATATTTTCTCACCGAGAATGAACCAGCCGATTTATGAGTGTAAGGACAACATCTTCAGCTGACATTAGGTATGTGCTTGAATTCAAGCCTTCATAGCAGCAAGGTCTTGCATAATACATTGCAGAATGGCATGGTGTTGGAAAGAATGCAAGGGCGAAGTTGAGGTCAGGGGGCATCAAGTAAAGTGAGACCAGAGATTACAGTATAACAGGTGTGCCTGTTTCACTGGGACCTAGTCAAACCTGTCTATCCTATATATACATATATGTGACTGTTAGCTTTGAATTCATGGATGACATTCATGAGAGTGTTTGAAGTGGGATGGTTAGGAGGAGGGGGCAGGGGTCTGTAAAATAGTGTCCATTTATATTTTGATTAACAGGCTTGGTTCAGTCATAGCCATATAACACGCTTAAGGAACTCTAGCTATAGTGGTGCCTCTGGTCACTTGGGGACCTGAATCTCGGTTGTGCCCACAGAGTGAGACACACAGTCTCCTACAGCAGCTTCTCAGGCCTGGGAAAGGGATGGACATACACAGTACAGCTACAGCTCTCTGTATTCAAACATCGCCAGAGGTGAATTCAATTTACTCACATTTGCATGTCTAGCTGCACACACTGATTGGCTTGTAGTGACCATGTTTTTTTCTTCACAGTTAAAATCACTACAACCAGTTGTATCTCGAAATGGACGCAAGTCAGACATATGTTAGCATGGCGTGTAGAGGTACACAATAGCACAGGTAGCATACAGTACACAATGCCAGGATATCGTCCGACAGTCACTATCATACGCACACAGCCGTTTGCACTGGCAGACGTACAACCAAGTGTAACTTTTATATTAACATATATTTTTTCTTTATTTTTAAAAAGTTATAAAGCATTTATGTTCGGTCCTATGTACGGATGGTCGTAAGTTGCATCAGTCAGGTGTGGAATTTTATACTTGTGGTGTCATGTTGGCACTCAAAATGTTTCGCATTTTGGAGCATTTCGGATTTCGGGTTACAGATTTGCTCAATCTGTATTTTTATTTTATTGTTGGAACCAGTTGCAAATTTTAAAAAATGTGTGATACAGAAAAGGAATATCAAATTGAAGATTATGTGCCAAATGTACATTAAGAAAGACTGGGGGGTATGAATGTTATTTGTGTACTTTTCTATCAAATATTCAAAATACAGGGAAGGTAAAATATTAAGTAAAATAAATGGTATTAAGGTTATACCGCATTCAGTTTGGTCATAGAGTCCACAGGACAAAAAGCCAAGGCTATGAGGGAAATCTTGTGATTCAGATGGCAAAGTGCACTAGCTCTGAGGTTGGGGAAAATCGATGATGATTTTGCCGATGTTCCTGTTGGCCTCCATGTGGCAGTGAGCCTCAGCGATGCAGTCCACTGAGAACACACAGTCTATCACTGGGCTGAGAAGCGGTGGCAGGTCTGGGGAGAAGTGGGACAGTGCCCTCTCCGTGAAGGCCTTCACCAGATCCGCTTTGTACTGAGAGGGAAGATAACGACAGAGAGCAGTGAGCACTCCTTCACGGTGCAAGAAATATAAATGGCAGTTAATGCCCCAGATATTCAAATGTAGTTTTAAGGAAAAGTACCCTTTAACTGTTCAAGTGATATTTTACAGAAGTGTATGGTAACAGCACTGCTAGAAAAATGAATGAGTAGCAGGCTGGCAGCTAATGCGAATTAAGCTTCAAATAAAAACATCTGAAACATAGTGACACAGCTTGCAATGGCTGCTCAATTAGTGTCCAAAAAGTATTATTATCTACATACATACTGTCATGGGCTTAGTATGTATTTGGATGGGACATCTCCTGGGAAATCTATGCTGCTGTGGGAAATGATACTAGTTGGCCATTTGGAGCGGCCTGTGCCCTGGACCAACAAACCACAACAACCCAATTCAC
Source organism: Albula goreensis (assembly GCA_022829145.1). Lineage (NCBI taxonomy): Eukaryota > Metazoa > Chordata > Actinopteri > Albuliformes > Albulidae > Albula > Albula goreensis. Next base: position 29,461,787 of record CM040749.1, read on the forward strand.
TGATGCTGTACACAATATGCATAAATACTGCACAACAATGAAAAATCCAGAAATGTTCCCACACTGTTGCATAAGCCCAAATAAAAATGGACCTCATTGTGATCAGGCAGTTAGGAGGGCACCAAAGCCTCTATATATCCAGGTCTTACCTGTGGACTTCGTGATCTCAACAAGCTGCTGAGGAGCTGGCCCCGTTTGGCCAGCAGCTTCCCCAGCAGGTCCCCGTTCACCGGGCAGCCTCCCAGGGCCCCATAGAGCACCCATCTGCCATCAGTGGCCAGGCTCCGCAAGTTCTTCTCCCAGTTGGCCCCGCCAACGCAGTCCAGGACAACATCCGCACCTCGACCTGGAGGACAAACCCACCCCGGTTAGCCGGAGCCTCCTAAGTCCAAAATCAATGTGGTTTAAATTTGGAAAGGGTGATGTCAATTTTACAACCTTTGCTTGGTCAGAAGAAGGCTCTGTCTCACTTGCCCTTCAACCCCCATGTTCTGCTTACCCTAATGCTTTTGTTTGCTGCCAGGGCAAATTTTATAGTTTTGGTTTATTAAGCGACAATGCCTGCTGTTAAAATCCACTAAAGGCTAAGTTTTACCACTAAGATCAATTTTTATTAGCATAAAGTTTTATTTTATTTTATGAGAAAGTGCATTAAGGTCATTTTTTTCAGGATGACTGCCATAAACATGGCTTCCAGTCCCTTTCACTGCCAATTACGCACAAATTTGTATTAACCTTGACACAAATTTTGGGAGGTGTTCTGTCCCTCAGAACCCAACTGATTTGCAGAATACAAGGTAAATATCAAGGCCATAGAGGATTATTGTAGTTCTTTCCATCAATTTCCAACTAATTGTCCATCTTTACAGTTTACGATTACGAAACATGTTCAACCAACAGCCATGCCAGTCCACTTAGAACATTATCACAGCATACTTATTCAACAGATCGCCATGCTTATCTGAACATTCCAGTGCTCAGAGAAATTCAGCCTTGCAGGTCAGACTTCTATTCACTCTGGTCAGTTTTTGTGAACCTGCTGCCAGAGGCCTCTTTCAGGATAGGTACAATCTTTCAAACAATGGTCACCATGTTTCAGATAAAAACAACCATAAAACAATGGCCTTATCAGTTTTTATTATGCCAAAGGACCCACGATCATCTCACCCTCAGTGAACTGTAGAATCCCCTCACAGAAATCCACCTGCTTGTAGTTGAACCCGGCAGCCGCTCCCAGCTCCTCCGCCTTCTTGAGTTTTCCAGGGGTCCCTGCTGTTGCTATGGGGATGGCCCCGGCCAGACGGGCAAGCTGAATGGCAGCTGTGCCGACCCCACTGCCGGCGGCGTGCACCACCACAACATCCCCCGGCTTCACCTGGCCTGAGGGAGGGATGACCTTTGACATCCAAACTCAACAGCTGTCAGTTTAAATTTGCCCACTTTTCATAACCTGTTCTAATGCAATGTAGTGGGACAGCACTTTTCACTGGGTGCTGGGGGCAGAGAGGGTGAAGGCTAAAGATATGAATGGCATTTCTAAGATGCCAGCTCTGTGGCAGTGAAGAATCCAGATGAGTAGTATCAGTTTTGCAAATGAAGCTGTACTCCTAAGCAATGAAATCAAGTCCGTATTGATTTTGATTGATTGACTTACCATAAATATTATCATCTGATGCATTACATCAGAACTTAGCCAAGGGTAATTTTCATTAGAAAAATGCATGCAGTTAATGCTATGCTATTTGCTTGGCTTTTTATTAATTTTAAAAACGCATGCACTAATGTAGCTGGGAGTGTGGAGCCTCTGCCTGCATGTCTGTGACGCACCTACAAAGTGTAAGAGCTGGTAGGCTGTCAGCCAGGCCTCTGGTATTGCGGCGGCCTGCTGGAAGCTGAGCTGAGAAGGGATCGACATGACATTTGCCTCTGGAACCGATACAAACTGTGCGTACCCTCCTCCGGACAATAGGGCCATCACTTTGTCCCCTGGCTTCCAGTGACCTTTGACCCCTGGCCCCAGGCCGACCACCGTCCCAGCTGCCTCCAGCCCTAGGATGTCGCTCACACCCGGAGGGGCGGGGTACAGTCCTCTCCGCTGTTACAAACAAAGGAAACTGTTCACAATGGCATGTACATCACCACATAAAACATCAACTGACTAAAAAGGTCATCTTGCATATACTCTCATCCAGAGCAAGATCTACATCACAGTATTAAAAAGAAAAACAGAGAAAACATACAGAACAGCCAATAGGACAATAAGTGCTTTACAAAGCAATGATAAAAATTAAAGCTTACAACAGTGTGGCCATTCACATACTGTAAAGTTCAATGGGTGGAACTGTTCATTGGTCCAAGACATGGGTTTTGGACTGAGTCCATACGGAAAAGCAGAACTAACTGGCCCACTGGCAGTTCAGTTACAAATATGGTGGGGCCCGATCTGCACAGTGCTGTTATAGATATCATGCTTTTGATTTTTCAAGTCCCATATCATTACATTGTGTCCATATGGTGAGTCAGCTTTGCTCAGCTTCACAGAACAGGATGGTTTGGAAGCATATAAATATCTACCACTGAACATCCCAAGTAATTTCCTTCTGAACAATAGTCTCAAAACATGGCATGACTTAGAAAGGTTAACAAAAAATACTAAAATAGGGAAAAAAAATGTTAAATTGGCTAAAGTGTTACTGAACTTACTGTTTTTTGCATTTGCGTCAGAGCAGTAGGTGTCTAGACAGCTCTATTTCAATTAATTTGAAAAGCAAAGATCCAAGCAATAAAATTTTGAATATTCACATAACTAAACCCAGTTGTATTATTTCCAAGTGTGTTATGAAACTTTGGTTTATGCAACTCACTCTAATTGTCAGGCAGGAAAAAGAACAACATATGCAAATCCCTGACTCAGCTACTGTGTTTGACAGGGGAACGTATCTGAATATTCACATGGTCTGCTTTGCCTCCAGGTTTTTCAGGTGTTTTTTAACGCATGTTACCTGCAGCAGGTCTGCCCTGTTCAGAGCAGTACAATGGACCCTGATCAGCACCTCTCCATCTTTAGGATCTGGCCTGGGGACCGTCCTCAAAAGCAGCTTATCTGGGCCACCTGGCGCATCAACACACACTGCTAGCATCTCCTGAAACACAGTGTGTAAGCTCTTGTGTTACCGTCCAGAAAGAGCCAAAAATATCTTCTAGGACAAGATAATAAACTGTGATCAGGCTAATGGCAGTGATTATAGAGTGCTTGGCATAGTTACCACATTTACATGTATTTACACTGCATATCATTAATACCAAATACTCACTGTACCAACACTGGCGACTACCACATTGCAGAGAGCTGAAAGGCTGGCAGGCAAAAGGCTGAGATTCGTAAACTGACAGTGAATTACTGGTGGAATTAAAGTGGAGGCAGAGAGCAGGACAATGGTTTCATACTAATACGATAGTGTCAAAAATAATTATTATTATAGAAACAAGGTATTAAATGTTTGTACTGCTTTCATTTTAAATTTCTGTGAATTGTTCAGCTGAGTGGTGAGACAGGTTTATCTGTTTTTGAAGAAAAATAAACTTGAGATATTTTATATTTACCTTGTGAACAATGATATTATCTATTGTACAGTGATTGAGAAAAAGTCATTCATTTTATTATGACAGACTATTTTTCACACCTTCAATATACTTAACTTCATTAAAAAGGAAACCTGATTTTGGAAGATACGGATAGTTACCAGAGGCATTGTCATAGACCGTTTGCAGGGCAAAGTCTGTCTTGCAAAATAAACCAAGCAGACAGCCAGAAAAAGTTGGCGTTGGGAAGAACCCAACGCTCAAATGAGTTAGCTGTGAAAATGACGAATCCTTCAGTTTTCACATTTCATATTCCGTTGCCAGTATGTCTATGTTTACAAGTGTGGCAAATGCAACTTATTCACATATGGATAGTCACAAGGGTGGACCTCTTCTGCACCTCCGTCAGGCAGCGCTGCACATACCTTCTTCACACTGCCACTACAAACATCAGGATACGCAAAATACTCAATAACTGTACCAAAGTTATATTTTATTGTTGTCGCAGTTAAGTGCCTCGTTTTCTGTTCTGATTTTACTGCAACAACATATCCAAAGTCGTCAAACTCACCTTTTTAACTATGATTTCACGCAGTTCCGCTTCAAAATGAACAAGAAATACTGACAGAACACATTCCGCAGTCTGAAAACTATCTGCTTTCATTCACGGCTCTATCGCCATCTATGTCGGAGGTTTGAACTACACTCGGTGAATTTGCAAGAACAGTCCTCTCGACAACATAGGATTTATACTAAAACCTACCACAAATCCCTTAATCTTGTAAACATGTACTAAGAAATCGTTACTCGAATTTTAGTCACTATTTTACACTATATCTCGTTCATTTATTTTATTATTTTAGTTTAGTTATTACCATTGTAGTGGTCGTACACAATTACATATGTTAAATTGTGGATAGTTGTATTGTAATGTGAAAGACTTACTGTTAAGTGGTTTGAAACTCACTCAGACTGACAGGGGGGTTGATCTTTAGTGGCATGCACAGCCCCACTCGTCTGTGAACATGATATAGGGATTAAAAAAGAACAATATGACTGACTCCCATAACCTGTCTGTCCTTTATTATTTCTGTTTGAATGCCTTTAAATACAAAACATACTATGAACAACTGTTGATGAAGGAAACTGCCATAGCAGCAAGTCCTACATACTGTTTCGAATTTCTAGAAACTCGGAAAAAACTTCTTCAGTTAGATGCTGGGACTTGTAAGAAGTCTGTCCACTTCTCTGTGTGTAAGGTAAGGATTTTATCCCATTTATAGATCAATATAAACTTTCTTTTTTTTTTTTTTTTAACTGTAACAGGTAGAAGTGCCTTAAGCAAAAATTAGCAGCTACCAGTCTGGAGAAATTCACAAGTATTTAAGTTTTTGTATTTAAACACAATTTAAGAAGTATTTTAACTAACTTTCAAAGACACTGCTGGAAGGCAACATTTTGCATATTGTGTAAATAAATAAAACCCAAATACATTTTCGAAACCATACCAATTATACCAATTTCAAATGCTTCAATTCTATGTTCTGAACAAATTGGTAATTTTCCGTACTGTATATTCTACAGTTATAGTTTGTCATTCTTCGACGATCTCTGTGGAAACCGTGATGTTTTTAAACAAAACGTGATCATAAAATGGCTAACATGGCTTGACTTAAGTGTTTCACATTTGCAAATACTGCATGGCAAAATGCATTTTAAACATTTTATTAACTTTAAAATATTGTACATTATGTTTACATTAATGTTAATGTTATCGTATGTTATTTCCAGTGTAATTATAAAGTCTTAGATTATGTTATCTTATGTTAGAGATGGGGTGTTCATTGATGTTGTTGTAGAAAACATTTTCTTAGGATAAAATGTCAGAGACTTGTATGTTTAAAACCCATCAACAAAATCCCAAAATATTTTGATTTCCAGGTGCAATAGAAACTGCACAATGAGTAATCAAGCTAGATCTACACGTCCATGGTCTGCTTTTTGCAAAGACGTGAGGCAAAGGAATAAGGCTGAGGACACTAATCTTCAGCAGACATTGGATCTCATTGACCGCAGGTGCCGGTTCATTGTGTCAGCACTGAGTCGAGAGAGAGATTCACTGGTCAAAAACCATGAGAAATTACTTCACCTGAGAGTCTGCGAACCACGCGCCACGGTTGACAACACCATGAGAGAAATTTCAGAAACTAAAAAAGCGACCCTTCAGCTGCAGCACTCCTCACCCACACATTTGATATCACAGCAAAACAGACAGCACTCCTGCAAGTCTCCTCCATATGGGAGGGCGAAGCCCGTGCTTACCTCCAGACGGTCCAAGTCTGCACACCACTTCCAGACAAATTCCAGAGGAGATAGCAGGTCTCATACCATGACCAAAAAGGAGCACAACCAGAAGACTTCTCTGCAGAGACCAAAATCAACAGTCATGGTCTCCACAGGAGATGCCCTAGAGTCAAAAGGCCAACTCCTTTCCATCATGCAGCTGAAGAACATGGCTACCATTGACAGCATTTCCGAAAAGGAGCTGGTCAGCCAACAAGAGTATGTCAGACAGGAAAAGGAACGACTGAAGTTACTTTTAAGGGAGAAACTAAGTCAAAAAATACAAACCTTCTTGAGGAAACTGGACGTGCCAGAGATAAACACGGCTAATGAGACACTGGACAAGAGCCGTACATCCAGCACGCCTTACAGAAATTTGGGCAGTGTAGCAGAAATGACTTGGTGACAAACCTTTTTCCTCATTATTCAACATTGCACACATTTCAATAATTTTCAAACACTAGATTGACTATGGCCCAGAACTGATATCCAATCTCAAGGTTGTTCTCTTTGATTATAAATATTATGCTGACATAAAGTGATCATACTTTTGCCATTCTCAATTACCAATAAACAAGAACGAGCCAAAATGGAAGAATGTTACTCAATGCAAGAGTGAACTGTGGTTAGACCGTACAGATTTATAAATTAATATTTTCATGGGGTTACTCTGATTTTCCCTGGACAACGTACTTGCCTTTTATCAACTGTAATTTCATATCCAGCAAACAGATGATGTGCTGAACATATTCTTGTCATTTAAATCCACTTTGAAACAATATTTTTCAACAATTTGGTATATTCCAACATACATTAAAAACTCGAAATGATAATCCAATGAGGTTAAAGGAAATGTTTTTATTTGAAATACTGACATTGTGTAATTGGTTACTTAGCAGAAAAGTCATTCACAAAGCAACAAGAGAACCCATCTATTTTACACCACTCACCTTTGTTACATAGCTTCATAGAAGTGATAAATATGAGCCATTTACTAGTTTGGCTAACCCATTCTGTCAACACAATTTTTTTTCAACTTCATGAAAAAGGAGAAAATTCATGAGTAAGACTCTTGGATATGATATTTACAACTGTGCCTTCCACAGAAGATGGATAGCTGGGCCTTCTCCTGGAGGGCAGGAGGTGTTCCTGCTGTTTTCTGCATATGATCCCCTAAAAAGGATCATTTCATTTATTATTAGGTTTACTTGACACTGGAGATCATGTGCTTGTGGTAATCAATGTTTAACCATTCACACTGAGCACACAGGTACAGGTACACACTCCTAATAATCCAGCAAACTTCTTGATGAAGCTCAGATGGAACAAAAACCTGAAACATCTCAGGGCCTTCAGGGCCCCAGACTGCCAACCACTCTTATTCAGACTTTCCAAGCACATACTATCATGTCTGACAGCCCAACGCAAAGCTTGGCCAACCCAGACCATAAATAAGAATTGCAGTGGGACCTGACATGACAAAATACAGGATGTGACATCACACAAACACAGTTATTATAAGACAGTAAAAGTGCATCACTGCTTTCCAGGCCAGTGCTATACAATCTGTCCCTTCCTCTTCAGTGCCTGCAGGACCGTGTGCGCTGGAGTCTCTAGGAGAAGGGACTGATGTTCCTTCCACTTGGGTGTAGTAGGCAGGGTCTTATCTGCAACCATACACACATGAACATTACTCACACATGTACTGATCACAAAGAACAACAGATATAGTTTATTTAAAATCACCTTTGAGAGTTGACAAAGCAGGACAATTGAGGTTAAAGTGAAAAGGCACGCTGCAATGCATTTTGGCCAAAGCCTAAAGATAAGTAAAGATATAGTACACCCAATTTATAAATATTGTGTTCAGAATGATTGCTTCATTTTTGAGGGATGGGTAAATGAGTTCCCAGTGGCACAAGAAGAGCAGCCCTTAACGGTACCTTCAGACTCGATGACGACCTTTGTGGGCAGGAATCGGGTGAGGTCTGAGTACTCCAGAGTGCAGAGCACTGCTGTGCCTTTCTGTCCTGGCTCAGTGCACATCAGGACCACCATGTTAAACAGGGCGTTGCTCTCCATCACCTCCACTGAGCCCTTGAGAACCTCCTGCAATCCCATCACCAGCGAAAGAGGCAGAAAACATGTTTGGTCCACCATTTTTTTTTCTGGATTCCTTAAATGTCCACATCAAGTACAAGGACAGGACCCTAAATCCTAAAAAAGCTCAGCCTTGGTATCACCATCTTAAAGTCCTGATCAGCACAGTGCACTGCTGCTACTGTTATTTCATAGTTGAGACCTACGTGTTCCAGCACAGTGGTTCACAAATCAACCACACATGAATAGCACAGTATTCTTCGCCTGATCCTCCTCTCACATTCAGAGACACACGCCCTGTTCTCTGCTCAGGAAAACCACAAATGCTACAGACCCAGGACAAGGCTGTCATTGTCTAGCATCAGTGTGTGAATTTTTAAAGACCTGACATTTAAATATTGAAATAATCTATCCCGTTTAGTATCTGTGTAAATAATGACTCCCAGCAAAGAGATCCCTATTCCGTCACACTTTCAGCCTGAAAAAATAATAAGTAACAGTGAAATAATTTAAAGTAATGCAGTGTCTTAAAAGCTCTTTATGAATATAATTTAGACAGAATAGATAATTGATGTAAGGCCTTTAATTTTTCATAAATTTACCAGTATTGGAAAAGTCTGCTCCGACTAAAGTTACAACAGGTTAGTGACTTCATGGTTAATCATTTACTCTCTCAAGTTCGGTACCTGAATAAGGCAGACTTGCTGTCGACGACCAGCAAAAGCGTTTAGGTGCTTGCTGAGGGTGCCAAGGAACTCTCTGAGATCTGTCTGCAGATTATCCTGGGCCAGCTTCTCAAGGGGAATGAAAGGAGGGATGTTGTGCCGAGAGATCCGCACGGTGCGAGCAACGTCCAGCTCCAGGTTATATGTCTCCAGATAATGGCCCTGGAATGCAGTGGCTATGGAGACGCACACCCCTTTCCCTCTGGACGCCTCTGTCACATCATAGCCACCTGAGAGACGACACAGAGGCAGGTAGTCAAGTTGCGTTGATCTTTTCAGTCTTCAAAAGGCAATGCCATATGGTGTCAAGGTCATTTTTAGCTGCTGTGGGTGTCAACATGATTTCATTTACATTGCAAATGAATCTTCCTTTGTTCTGAATTTTGACAAACATGTTTAATCAAGAAATCCTGATTTAGGTATTGTCAAACCAATTTCCTCTTCAATTGAATGAGGCTAGTGGCAGCAAGGACAGAGAGAAAATAAGACCGATACAAGATTAGGACTGATGTATTAAAAAGAGAAGGAAACAAGCCCCTAGCCCGCAGCTCAACACTGTTCCGTTCCTTTGCCCATGATAGTGAGGTTTCTCAGGAAGAATGTCCTCTACCTATGAGGTGATGACCTTGCAGAAGGTCTTTCACTTGAGCCCGCTTGGCCATCAGCAACGACAGATGAAGCTGCAAGCTTTCTGAATGGCCCTCTTCATCACCATCAGCATCGTCATCACACACCTCCTTCCTTTGGCCAACCATAGCTTTCAGCTGCTGAAGGGACTGGAACATACACCCAAAAACGAAGAAAGCAATTCATTTGTTAAGAAACAGACACACATTTAAAATACACCGTGGAAGTGTACACATATAATGCAAGGTATCACACAGACAGGGTCTCAAAGCCATAAATGGTTTAACTATGGGATTCAGGACATCCTGATCTCTACAGTGAATGTATTCAGTACACCATATTGGACAGCCAGCTTAAGAACACTTCATAAAGACAGCTGGGGCAAATGCAGTCGAGCATCTATGCACTAGAGCAAGGTTTATGAATAATGCAGATGCTTTTATACAGCACCTTTCAAAAACATCACAGTTCAGTGAGACTCACTCACTTTACCCACTGCCACAGCACCAGTCTGAGTGATGGATGGCAGCTATTTTCATCCATGATGCAAACCAAGTATCAGCTGATGTAGAGGCTTCATATAGCCAGAAAATCGATTGCCTGTATCTACATATACAGGTAGGTGTGCCACTTTAGGTACACCCAAATCTGACAGCAGACTCAACAAGTATCCTTACATTTTGCACAATTCCCGCTCTAAAGTGCGATCGGACACTAGTTTTAGGTTGGTTCAGAGTGCGTCAGTTTTTCCTGTGAACTGCCATGCACACACGGACTCAAGTTGGTAACCTAGTCAGACACTTCTTTCACTGTTTGTCTTACCAAGGTGCTCTGCGCTCTAGCTTTGAGATGGTCTCTTTGGGCCCTCAGTTTCTCCACCATAATCCGGAGGTCATCCACTCGGCTCTGTTGCTGCAAGGACAGCTGCTGTTTCCTGGACAGCCTCAACGCCTCCATCTCCAGCACGTTCAGGTGACTCAACACACCTATGGGGCCACCAGCCATATCTCATTTTACAGAGTTACGCATGAAGTATACAAGGTAATAAAACAACTACATTTTTAAATCAGCCAGCCTCTAATATAGCGAAAGACCTGGATTATATTCGTGTAGTGGTATTTAACAATCGCGATGTGGGCTAGCTATAGCAGAATAGATAACTTAATCGTTTGGTTGGCTACAGTATTCAAGCCGAGCAACAGGGGACTGACTGGCTGGCTGCTATATCGGTCTCCCTTTTTAAAATGGTTCTAAACATTACCTTCTTTGAGACATTCCACGGGCGTCCTCCATTCCTCTCTTTTTCTGTCGAGATAAGCCCACGGACGTGTCCAAATCACTTTTTCATAAGTACAAACAAAACAAACAAACGCTTATGTTAGCTGTGAACGGAACAGCTGAATATCATAGCTAATTTATCGAGCCGAGTAATTATTTTCGTTTACGCCTCAAGCGATGGTTACATTAGTTGTCCTACTTCCTAACTAATGTGGTTGACTAAAGTAAAACAACAACACTAATGGAATAACGTACAGTGGCTTTAGATCCACCATTTATCAAAATTCGCGCTTTTCTCGAAGTTGACCATGTAACCCGGAAAATGTTAAAATATGACGTAATTTTGTAGTCCTTAAAGGTGACGTATAGGCTCTTTTAAAGGTCATTTGAGATGCTGTTCCCATTGTCAATGAAATAAGTGTTTTTATTTAGGATCCTTTTTGAAAACAGCACACGAGGTTTTCCGTACGACATGTAACTAATGAATAATAATCATGGATAACATCGGGGAAAACGTTTAGCATCATTTAATGCGATAACACCTGAATAAAAAATGAAGACAAGAGATGAAGAAGGAATAAACACAGGGCCAAGTTGAACGTATTAATTAATGATGAGTGAATGCTGGGAAATATAATAGTTTTATTTTGGTGTAGTGCAAGTTTAGTTTATTTGACACAGTTGAATTATTTTTCATGTCAATGTGTTGAAGTTGTAACTAGGAAGTCTGCTGAGGTATGCAGAAAGATTTTAGAAATTGTAGAAATGTATAGAGAGAATATGCTTTCTATATATGAGTAACCTGACTTTTATAAAAAAAAAAAAATTGAAAATGTTTTTGCTGAGATGTGTCTTGCCCACTCATTTTTTCAAGCTCATTTTACCCATAGAGGGCAGCAGGAAGCCAGAACCAAACCAAATCCCAAAATAACGTCATTCAGCCAGAGGTACCATTGCAGCATGTACATAGTTTGTTTCAGGTCTGTGGGATGAGGCTAAAGAGTTGGACTCAGACATAGATTGTATTCAAACAGCAGCTCCAATAACAACAGTAAAATTCATATGAAAATGAACTGCAAAAATTACCAGCATGACTCTACAGATCGTAGCTAGACTGAGGATGCAGTAAAGAAGGTTTTTGATCTATGACAGTTTGGTAGAAGAGCGCCAATCATTATTTATGATAGCCAGTGGAATCCAGTGAATGCTGACAGTGTGTTCCAAGATCTCTGCAGAATGCACATAACTTTAAATGTAACTCTACTCCAGTGTAATAAATTGATGTACAGCCCCTCATTTTTCCTGAAGACATTTCTGAGATTATCAGCAGCTCACCTATAGGTTAGAGCATGCCAGCTCTTATGAAATGTCAGTGAGCATGTGAACATTAGCTTCAGAATGTAATATCACCATAGGAGAAGTGATGAGCCTGTGATTAGCTCCATTGGTGGGAGACCTGTCTGTAGCTTAGCGGTCTGACCATACTTGGCCCTGTGCAGGGTGGTTGCAGAGGACCACAAATGTAAACCTTCAGAATTATCCCTGTCTCACCTTAAGGTGCATTGGTGCACCCATTCACATTGCAGGGACAAATTGCTTTCCTTCCTGTCGATCCTGTTCCTGTTGGTTGGATCTTCAGTAATGTTTGCTACTGTATGTAGAGGCAACCCAGGACTGAAATCTGCATAGATATAACAAGGCAGTCTTAGTTTGCTAGAAAAAACAAACGGGATATGATTTGTTTAATATAAAAACTCATACTTCTGAATTATGGGAATAATGTGCAAATGACCATTTCAGACACTTTAGTTATTGTTAGTTCATCTAAACTCTCATGGCCAGCTAGATTTTTCCTGCAATAAAACACTAGGAGAACCAATAATTTGAATGTTGTGGCTTGGAGAAAGAAAAAACTATGTTGCTTTGCTCAATGAGGACCGATGGCAGAAAAGCAGCACTGAGAGGCAAAATTCTGCTTGGTTTGGACAGGTCCCTTAGCATCCAATGTGGGATAAAATTGAAATGTAAAAACTTTTTCTTGACAGTTCCTTGTTCAAAGTAGTCTGAATTTGTGACATGAGTGGGTAAGAACAGTAAAAATGAAAGAGAGTTCTCAGAGATAGTTTGGTGTTCTTTATTTGGATTTCAAATGAAGCTCACAATTACAGTGAAAGGTGAGCAGTTTGGGTCACTCTGCATTACATTTGTAAAAAATGAAACCAAAAAAAGGTTTTTAATAGTAACAGACCAACAGAGTGGCAATAAGGAAGTGGAGCAGCAGTTGTATGTTGAGAGGTGTTGTGGGATGTTATTATTTTTGCTGATATATCTATGTAAATATACTTCTGTATAGATATATATATATAATAAGCTCAGTAAGTCTGTCTGGATGGTAGAAGACCCTTTTTGGTCTTGCTGGGTACGGCCATACTGACCAATCACTGACCTAATTACATCTGCCTGACCTCTGACCTCCATTTTCTTCTTTCCAGTCAGGAGCTTACCCTGTCTGTCTGGCATCAGGTGATGTGAACCAGCCTGAATAATCTCCCCCAGAACAACCCATTTATAAGGCTGAATATTTACTTCAATGTAAATTCATTTAAAACAATTTAAATATCATTTATATGGAGATGCCACTCAACATATACCCTACTATGGAAGTAAACTTTAGAATGTACCTGTAGAATATTGCATAAGGTATGAAACAGAAAAGGTAAAGCCAGTAAAAATATGTATGCATATGTACAGGAAGAAACAGCTACCTATCACAGTTTCTCATAAAAAATATGTAATTTGCCTTCTTTTACAGGAACATGTGCTGTATAACAAAATTACTATTTAAATAACGTGCTGTAAGCAGACTGGATCAGCAAAATGCAAAGAGACTGTTCCTTATTTGATACTCAAATTATAGGGCAGAGAATACAATTCAGCTGCAAACAAGAAAGGAATTTTTATTGTTTATATTTACTCAAGGTTATGTTTGTAATGCCAAATATTTCTTGTCAGTAGGGCCTGCTGGCCCTAACAATGTTCTTATAGTAAAATAGAAGGATTTTTTTTTTTTTTTTTTTTTTACAAATTGGGTGCCTTTTGGGTGATGGCTGCATATATTTGGACAAACTCTTGTCACCGATAGTATATTGACAATAATATGTTGTAATAAGTTTTACTTTGGGGATCACTTTTGACTTTGAGAAGCTCCTGAAATAGCTGAAATGTGTAGAAATCCAATGAAACTATTTCATCTGTTATGCTTGTGTGCATGGTGTTTGCCAACATTAGTGGAAAGGAGATCATGCTGAGAATAAACTGAAAATTATGCAAATTAAACGTCATCCAATAAAGTATTCCATATCTTCAAACTTGTATCTTTTGATGTCAGTGAACAGAGATGTGGAAAAATATCACATAAAAATGTGTCATCTGCAGTCCTACACTGTTTCCCAAACAAGGCCGCAAAGCTCTCAAAAAATCAGTTTAATTGTTGCTGACCCATGAAAAATCGAAGCCGGGATGTGGGAGGGTCACCTATACCCATATTATTACTGGGCCTAGCTGCAACATTCCTGGATACAAAATTGGCACAAATTCCAGTTATTTTCTCCCCGACATTCTGTGAAATACCATGCATGCAAAATTGTAGCAGTGAAATTTTCTTAAAGAGTGCTTACAGTGCCTCTAACAAAGAGGGTATTGTCCATGATTACTGTTGCCCATATCCATTTGCATTCACTTCCCCAATTCATACTGCAAAATGGACCTTATCAAGAGGCAGCAAGTTTCAATTTCAGTACGGTGTGGCTTGTGCAAAACTGCAGATGAAATTCATTCAATAAAACAGACAACCAAATCCTTCATGGAGGGTTTTTTTTATAAATTACATAGATAAGCAACAAGAGGTATTATCATCAAAATGTTGCATCTCCTCTTAGAGTCAGAACTGTCAGAACTTACAATTTTAAAGTTTTACACTTAAGCTGGTACTATGTATTAGCATGCATGTATGAGGCAGCGAGTGATTACGAAGCCAGTTAAGTGTTAAACATCACAAAGCAAGAAGAGGCCAACCCTGTCTATGTAGAGAAACATAATTTGGTGTTTGTAGTAAATTGTATAAGAACAAATTAAATATGTGACAAAAAACCATATGAGAATGATTCTTGCAACTGCAATTTTCTCTCAGCAACACTAACAACATGTGCTTAGGTATATTTTCTGCCTAAAATATGCCAAACAATCAAACTATACTTCAGTTTTATCAATTTTTAATCAAAACATCTGTTAAAGATGGCACAGAGATGGCTGCCTTTTTCTCAGAAAGACTGAAAATCTGATAAACGGTATGGCCAGACATAAAGGCAGGACATATGCTGAAGAGATGTGCCAAGGTTCAAGTTTTATGTTGGTATGGACCATCAGCACCCTTGTGACATTATTTGCATTTTATAAAGGTATACAGATTAGAATGTTGCACATGATGAATAAGTATTCAGGTATATAGGATAATCTGTGCTCTGTTTAATTATGGTTGAGGAATTTGAATTTTTAACAGATGCATTATTATTGCATTATTATAGTATTGCTGCATACAGTGTAGACCATATAATATGTACTATGCTGCAGGCTGAATATAGTGACCTTTGGACCAATTATTGTCAGAATGAATACATTAATCATACCTGCAAATAAAACCTGATTAATGTAAAAAAAAATCACCTATCAGATTTTCACTGGACATACGTTTTACAATATACTTTATGTAAATCTTTGATAATGGAGCTTAAAAGTCCTTGAAAAGTACAGTATTTGAATGTTTTTGTTTTTGTTTTGACTTTGAAAACCTTTTAGTAAGGGGCAACAAAGAACTATTTTCAGAAGTACTTCAATAAATATCCAGCTGTATAATGGTTAACTAATACATGGGGAAATCATGCAAGTTTCACACAGGGAGTCAGCCAGACACAAAGATACTATATTTGGCTGTGATAGCTCATGTGTTGACAGAGGTTCCTATCAAAGAGACAGGGCACTGAGTCTTATTAGGATTTGCCTGACAGGTGGTGATATGAGGCAGGGGCCCAGAAGGGTGACTCCTGGCAGCTGTCAGGCCTGGAGGGTGCACTATACCACAGGTTCATTAGCAATGAACCAATAACGGATTTCAAAATGCCTAACATCAAGGTGATTTCAACTTACTGGACTGATTAATTAAATGGGGATGACTTCAGTTAAGGTGACACTTTTTTTGGTTTCTCTAAGTTGCTGATTTTTCCTGTATCAACTTCTTAAATTTTAGAGAGATAAAACCCGCCCAACCATAGCACCAGGGTCACAAAAGAATGTTTTTCAGGTGACTTCACTTAATGGACTTTGTCCTGCATTCAGGAAATTGCAGCAGATACCCATACACACAACATTTTCAAGATATTATTCTTGCAAAGGAAACGTGCAGAGTGAAGTTACCATTGAGTGGTGGGTGGCCTGAGTTTTCCCAGTATTTTTTGTTTTCATTGATCTAATCTTTCATGTGTGAAGTGTAGCTCAAAAATGTTTGTACGACGAAAAAATGAAATGAAAAATGATTGATTAATTGACTATAACCAGAACAGGATGCAGCTTTCTAGAACCAGAACTGGCCTCCCCTGTCAAAGAGCATCAAATAGAAATGAGCATCGAAATAGTTCTCAGTTCAGGCCTCAGTAGTCCATTGTGAATTCAGATTTTAGTTAAAATAATTTAGCAAAAAAGCCTTGTTTACAGATGTGTTACTCTATCAATGAGGTGCTGGTTGCAGCAAGATACAAAATAACCGTGAAAAATAAACTAGGAGCAGTGTATCTTGGAGGCATTATTATTTTGTATCGCAGCTTTGTCACAGCTTAGAACAAACCTGAGGAAGAATTTCAAAATGTGCGTTGTTCGTTCTTTGTTGTTTTATTTCAACATGGAAAAATAAAGACATACTGGCATCTAAAGGCAAGTCCTACTGATATTGTTTGGGTGTGCAGCTTGAATTGTGGAGCCAGGCCAAGACATACTCCTATTACTCTGCAGATTTTACTTAGTTGCACTGCAGAGACACCTCAGACAAATGTAGAGATTTTGCATTGCGGATTGATTATTCTTTGCCCTTTAATTGAATGAACAATACCATGTACTGCTCAATTACCTTGTGCTCCTTAATCTATCCTGATACCTTTACTGTCACAAATGAACAAAACCAATTTATTCTCATTTTTTGACACGCTAAGCGCACATCTACTAAACACTTTCTACAAGGGATCTTATCGTCCAGATGCAAATAGTTCTGCATGTCGTCTAAATATATATAAAATATGTTTGTTCATCAGTACTTGCAATGTTAAAGGAATCACTGTTCTTTTCATTCAAGGCACATTAAAAGTTAAGCCTTCAAGGTTATATTTTTTATGTTTACAAAGCACACGCAAAAATGCCACATGAGCATGCTCAGTGTGACTTCACCATGGGATAAATTTGGCATTCAAATAAGGATGGAAAGCCACAGTCTCAAACATTGAAGCCAATATTGTCTAAACCTGACCATATGGCCAAGCGTGTTATCTGTTATGCAAATACCGGTGGAAACCATATTTGCCTGCAGTGTCTTCATAGAGTTCGGTTTCTTAGAGTTCAGACGGGTCCAGTAGCCAGTGATCGAAAAACTGGGCTCTGACACATGTTCTCCAAACTCATCTACACAGTTCTGAATCTCCCTGCTATCAAGGTAGGTCATTTGTACAGTACTAATGGGAAGAGAAAGTGGTTCCATCCTGAGAGGAGATCTGGGTGCTTGATTTTGTTTGTTATAGGACAAACTGTGTTTTTGTAGATGCACCTGATCATCTCTAAATATTATGTGATTGATACACGTCTTCAATTCACAAATGTTCAGTATGCTGAATGGTAGGTAACAGTAGCTATTTCCTGGTATCAAGTTTAGCCTTTCTCATGATGAATTTAATCCTGAAAATGAGAAAAATGTCATGCAGGCTCTAAGGAAAAGATTTAACAATTAGAAGGTGATTCAGGCATCTTCATAACCCCTTACCTTGTTACTATTTTGACATTATAGTTACATAGCTACATTATAGTTACATAGTAGCTTTACTTTATGGTAGTTATTTTGACATAGACCTACCATTTCATAGCTGTGGGAACATGTTTAAGAGGTACTGCATGTATAAAGCTGGGGGGCAAAGGGTGGGGGGTATGGATGGTTGTTGCTTGTTAGCCAGCCTAAAGTTACAGATATATGAGCGGTATTCATACATACCTGAGCAGTTCAGGCTCATCAATACTTCCAATAGCTGCTAGCTAGTTTGCTATTCCATTTCTTTGACTGAAAAATCTCAGGAGAACGACAGCATAGACTACTTTTTATTATATTACTGGAATTTTAGTTTATTCCTGAACTTGGAATTGACACCAGCTATAATAATGACAGCAAAATGATTTCAGGTTTTTTTCCCTGGATTTAGTCATGTCAAATTTTAACTTCCATGTGTGAATGTCCACATACAATGTTACATTGTAAAGTTGGTTGTCAGAATAGAATTATGAGTCTTTATCTGTTGTTTAGATACTCTGGGGTTATTTCAGGTTTTTGTATAATCCCATTAATAACAAGCATAGAGTGTGGTAGTACAATATATTATGTGTGATGTAGGATGTGGTGAAACTATCTACCTGGTAGTCTACATGGCTTCCTTGTTTGTTGCAATTGATGAAGGCATAAAACAGAAATTAGAAGGTACTGCATTTGAATTTCAGTTGTATGAGATAAGCAAATCAGAGAAGGAAAGGTTTAGGTGGCAAACCATAATAAAACAGCCCAAACAGTGCTGTTCTGAGTTCCAGAAAGTGAAGGATCAGTCACAAGCAATCAAATGTTTGTGAATGTATTATGTAATAACAATAAAAGTGTTTGTGACTGTTTTCTCACTGCTCTCCCTGCTGCTCTCAAGTCTCCCTCTTTACTTTTCCCAGATTCTCTCACCTCCTCTCAAACTTGTTATTGATTTCTAAGTAACAGTAATAAATAATAAGTCAACAAATAATGTATTTGACAAATGCATGTACTGTGACCTTCCATTCTCTCTCATGAAAAGCTGAAATATATTTTGCTTTGATTAAGGCAATTAGAAAATCTGCTGAATATGTTTTCATATTGGAAAGCAAAGATTTTTTCTTTCATATAGAAGGAAGTGCATTTCTGCACCAACCTTTACTGGAACCTGTAACCTCAAAGTATACCTTCTTCTTTGCATAACCATGAAATTTAATATTTTTCTGTTGCTAGCTTCTGGTAACTGATCATGTAAGGATCTTTCCCTGCTTTGTATAGCTGACAGAAAATATATAATATGAAAATGTGTCTTGACTGATGCTTATGTTTCAGTCATAATTTGACTAACTTTTTTCACTAACTTATTTGTATCATATATACTTCTCACTTATTTGAAATGTGTCATTTTATAATCTAGTTTGTTGATTTATTTCCTTGACTTGGAGTTGACCCCAGCTATAATTATGACAGCAAAATGATTTAAGGTTTTTTTTCCAGATTTATTCATATCACATGTTTATTTTAATGCATGAATGTCCACATAAAATGTATCCCATGGTCTTAAAACATAATAACGGTAAAGGCATCAGTGTCACTTTATTCAAAATTGGCAATGTGACTGTAATAGATTTTCACGACAGTTTATATCCTTAGCAGCACTAATGTTACAACCCAAAATCAGTAAAAGTTGGAATGGTATGTTAAATTAAAATTGAAACTGAAAACAGTGATTTGTAAATTATGTTAGACCTGCACTACATTGAAAACAATACAACAGCACATCATTTGATGTTTTACCTCCTGAATTTTATTGTTATTTAAAAAAAATACATTTCAATTTTGATTCTTGCAAGTCTTAAGGTGTGCAACGGTATGGGGTCTTTGTTGTCATATTTTGTGTTTCAAAATGCACTACACATTCTCTGTTGGGGACAGGCCGGGACTGCAGGCAGGCAGGCAGGCAGGCCAGTCCAGCACCCACACCCTCCTCCTCCACAGCCGTGCCTTTGTAATGTGTGCAGAGTGTGGTTTTGCATTGTCCTGTTGAAATATGCATGGGCGTCCCTGGAAAAGATGTCATCTTAAAGGCAGCATATGTTGCTCCAAAATCTCTGTGTACTTTTCAGCATTAATAGTGCCATCACAGAAGTGTAGGTTACCTTTGCCAGGGGCATTGACATAACCTC
Organism: Albula goreensis; assembly: GCA_022829145.1. Lineage (NCBI taxonomy): Eukaryota > Metazoa > Chordata > Actinopteri > Albuliformes > Albulidae > Albula > Albula goreensis. The sequence goes on from CM040749.1 coordinate 29,481,721, forward strand.
ATACCATGACAGACTGGCTTTTGGACTTGTTGTTGGTAACAGTCTGGATGGTCCTTTTCTTCACTGGTCTGGAGCACACAGCGTCCATTTCTTCCAAAAACACCTGAGATACTGATTCATCTGACCACAATACGTCTCTACTGAGTGATGGTCCATCCCAGATACCTCAGAACCCAGAGAAGTCGACAGCTCTTCTGGACACGGTTAACATAAGGCTTCCTTTTGGCACAGTAAAGTTTGAACTGGCATTTGTGAGTGTAACTATGTATTGCAGTGTTTGACAAAGGTTTGTCGAAGCAATCCTGATCCCATGTGGTTATATCACTTATAGATGAATGATGCTTCTTGATGCTGTGCCGTCTGAGGGATGAGAGATCACAGTTATTCAGCTTAGGCTTGTACCCTTGCCCTTTATGCACTGAAATTCCTTCAGATTCCTTGAATCTCTTAATTATGTTATGCGCTGTAGAGGGTGAAATATCCAAATCCCTTCCTGTTTTTCTTTGAGGAACATTGTTTTTAAACATTTCAATAATTTTCTCATGCGTTTGTTGGCAAATTGGCAATCCTCGGCCCATCTTTGCCCCTAATGGACTATGCCTTTCCTGGATGCTAACAGTCAAAGAACACTAAGAAATCACTGCTTTTTTTTATTTGCCTTTTTCATACCGTCCCAACTTTTTCAGAGCTGGCTTTGTATTATCTTAACAAAAGTATAGCGACACAATTTGATTTTGACACTAGTGGACCAAAAGTACTTGCCAGAAGTAAATAATGGCAAGTACAAATATCAATTTAAAATTTAATACAAACTTCTGATCACATCATGTATGACATTAATTTTGTGTTATATGTGTAAGAGTGTTTTTGACATTGCAATATGGTCAATAACTCAGGTACATCTATACATGCCTCTGTCATTGGAATGGTCAAAACGTGTCATAACTGTTTTTGGCATGCAATGATTCATGCTATGAAGCACTATGACAGGGGTCAAATAAAGTGCCTCCAACTTTTACTAAGGATGTTGTGAAACAGTTTCCGCTTGTTATTGATTTAACAAATGTTCTGATAAGTATTAGGGTCCATTTTTAATAACAGGTGAATTTTGATAAAAGGTAAGTGAGGTAAAATTCATACCTCAGCTTAGGGTTTTTTCCATTTCTAATGCTGTCAGTAAAACAAACTTCTCTCACTAACCCATTTTGTATCTGCTTTCTTTCTCAGGTATAAAATGAAGGCTCTAGCACTGGCTGTTCTGTGTTTTCTGGGACTGATTGCCAACCAGGTGAGATCACAAAGTTGTGTTACATATTATAAGGTGCTATAACATGATAATGAACATTATAATAAACACGCATGTAATGTTAGAAAAAGAACACAAAAAAGTCCCAGATAATGCTAAACGGTCACTTCCCTCTGTGTCACTCAAGTAAAACCATACCGTACTTCAGTGGTGAGAAACGGCCATTATGGGTCTATGTGCAAGGTTTTTACGTCAACAATCCCTTACTCACACACACACACACACACACACACACACACACACACAGTCACACACTCCAACAGCATTGAATTTAATTATATGAAGGACATTTTCTGTATAGGTTTGACCTTCCATAACACTAAAACCTTTATACATTTATCAGCAGTGAATGAATATAGTATTCTGTTATGTATAACAAACTAAAACTTAGAAATATTGTTGCCTTGTATGTTACTGGATAAAGGACTCTAAAAAGTAAACAAATATAATCTAATAAACAATAATATGTCTTGCAACAACAAACATTCTAAGCATGCCAATTTTCAAATAATCTGCACACTTCCTTTTTTAATCATTATTTATATATATTTACAGTGCCTATGGGTCTGGCAAATCTTTGCAGTAGAAATAGTTTATGGAATGATCTACAAACGCTTAATCTGTATTCAGGTAATTAATACAGAAGGATCCGGAAAAATAAACCTTCAAGAGACCCACTCATGGGCAGACTCTCAATTGCGGTCATACCAGCTGCACCATCTACATCTCCTCCACTGCTGTACATGTAATACACACATAATCTGTATGTTGGTCTATTTTAAAATGCACATGTTTCCATTTAGTGTAATATTTAAACCTTAATTCACTGTTTTTTGTTTGTGCAGGTCTCTACTGCAGTAGGTGAGCTCATGTGAAACATTTATTTTTTACATGATCAGCAGATGCATTACAATATCTTTTAACATTAAAAAATACACTTGTACAGCCAAGACAACGATTTTTATAATTCTGTCAGAGTCTCAATATATGAAATTAGACATGAAAAATGTGGACAAAATGCAGAGAGTCAGACAAGGAGAAAACATTCTTGCATGGCACTGCAAAAATATTTTCTCCCAGTACAATGTTTTCATTCCTCTCAACCAAACTGACTCTGAAACATGTATTCCATAACTTTAATGTCCAAGCTGTCTTATTATTTCAGATACATACAGCACATACTATGCTGAGCTCGAAATGGAATCCAGTGCCTTGCCACATATCACAAAAGAGCTTGAAATAGTGAATTCAATAAGCTTGAGCGGCAGTGATGTGACTCTCCAATACCTGAACATCACAACTGGTAAAACCAACATTATTTTCCTTTTCTTATTCTTTGAATATGCAAATCTGTAATATACATTACCAGCCATTACCAAATAATTGTAATAATGATTTATATATCCATGGCTTGTAGTCTGAAGTTCTACACCACACTGGCTGACACTTTTAGCATCAGCATGTTTAACTTTCAGGTGATAGCTCAGACTTGACATACTTCTATTATACTGAAATTCACTTTCACAGAGGAATCATATTTTTTTTATTTGCCAAGCAATCCAAAGGTATTTTAAAACAAAAACAGCCATCTATAAATCCAATGACTGCATTTAAACAACCATGAGAAGGCAAAAAAAAAAGACAAAAATAAAAATTTGATAGATTGCATTGAAAATAATACTGGAGTAACTGGTCTTAGAACATAGTCTCTTTGCACAGACTTCATGTCTAGGTTTGCTGAATGTATTCTACAACACACTCTGATTATAATGCAGCAATTTAAAATGTAGTGAGAATTTCACCACATGGATATATGGATTTAACACTTTACTGGTATTGAACAGTAATTTTAAAAATTGGTCTCAGTGGTGTTTGTACCAGAATTTTTATGCAGCCAAAGCAATACCATTCAATCATGCTATTTACTTCCATCTTTTCTATGTATTATTGTTTATTTTAATCAGTTTTCTCCTTACTTCATTGGCCTTCTGCATGAGTTGTGAAATTGTATTACTTCTCCATTTTATTGACAGAATGCAATATTAGTGCTGGCGCAGCAAGCTGCTCATGTAAAGAGAACTACATTTGGAGTAATAGTGAGTGCAGTGCTAACCCCCAGTGCTGCAACAAGGAGCAATGCGTTGTAACAACAATCAACCATACACCTATGTGTATACCTGAATCAAGAGGTACTGTGCCACAACACCTCATGACACACCATTCAAACTACTCTTGTAGAGAAAAATCAGAGCACTCTTATTGTAAGTCAGTCATAATTAAAAGTTAAGGACAAACATTGATTGAATCCCAGTCTGAATTTCAGGGCTCTACATATTTTTAAATGTAGTATTAATGCAATGTAATTTATGACTGCAAATGTCACTGCAACAATTTCATAAATATGATAATGTTGTAAATCAAATAAATAAAATATGTTAATAATAATGATAATAATAATCATAATTATAATTATAATTATTATTATAATAAATCAATACAGAATTTGAGTATCTCAGTGTATAAGAAGATGTATAAATGATTAACACTTTTGTTCTTCTAATCTTTATTCTTTATTTCTTATCTTATTGCAGTCATTATCACTGGGACCATAACATTGGATGAATTGTATGATCCAGATTATGCAGATACCACCTCCCAGGATTTTCTACAGAAATCAGCATCTCTCACAGACATTGTATGTGAGAACACATGCAGAAATAATTACAGAGAAATAACCAAGGCTATGTTGTTTAGCTTATACTGAATGAAGTCAATGAGTGATTTATAACTAACCACATGAATATGTGAAGACATGGGGGGGCGGGGGGTTCACTCAAACATTTGCATTAACCAACCTCAGAAGTCATTGGAAACTCATCAATCAACATCCAGAAGATTATTGGTTGTGGAGGGATAGTTTTCAATAAACACATTGCACACATACAGACTGTCCTGACAGACTCATTTTCTAAAACAACCCAAACATTACAATGCAACCTCTGAATCTTGATTATTCTGTTCCATCTTTCAGCTTAAAACAAGTTTCAGTGAACTGAGTGGGTTTGACTATCTTCAAATTACTAAGTTAAGGTAAATATGGAGATTTGTCTGTAAGAAATTATATATCGGTTTTGAGAAGAAAAATGGCTCATAAATGTTTATTTTTCTTCCTTTACTTTCATTTTATTTGAACTCCAGTCAAGGGAGTGTTGTTGCGCACTTTGAAATGGCTGTGAACGCAGCTTTTCAATCCAGTGACCTTGCTGCCAAAGTCGACAAAGTACAGCAAAACTTGACCGCAATGGTGGCAGTGGAGACATCAGGTAAACCTGTAAAATGAAATGTAATACCTTTCCATTCATGACACTTCCATTCATAGACAAAATATGCAACATGTTTGTGTCGCACACAGTAACTTTATTATGATTAATGTTTTCAACTCAATGTTTACTACCAGTCAGCCTCACAAGTTGACAAGGGATCCCCATGTGAATGTCTGTTCACAGGCCTTGTGAAAATGAAAATCAAAGAGGGGCCGGTGTGCTTTCATACCAAACAGGACATCAGCTGTGAATTTGTAGGCCCTGCGGAAAGCACCTGGTTCCTTGGAGATTATCTGGAGATTTTAACTGGAACTGATATAAGTGTAGTTACAGGACCAGAGTACAGTACTCATCTCACTCTGTTTAAAACTTCAGCTGATTGGAGGGGTAAGTAATAAGCAAAATCATGTCTTTCAACATGTAAGTGATATGAAATTATTTATCTCTACAGGAAGGCAACTAAAAAGGAGAAGCTTTGATTTGGATGATTCCATCATTCCATACTTTGTTATGAATGCAAAATACAGTAGAATCAAAGTAGCCTGGAAACTTGGTAATTCAGGAACACCAATAAACCAAATGGGTGAAAACCCAGAAGAACCGTTTCATATTCTCAAGAACTGATGCAAATGTTAACGGTAGCTCTGTAAATTTATAAATGCTCAAAAGTTAACTAGCTAGCTATAAACCTTGTTATGCTTTATTTCACATGTATGTTCACATGCCCTGCTCTGGACTGAGGTTAGCCCTGACTTTTGAGGGGTTGTCATCAGAAACACAGGGCAATATGCAAAAAGAAGCCAAGCTAGATCGGGGTCAACTCCTAGGCCAGGGCTAGGGATTGCCCTGTGCTAAGAATGTGCTGTGTGAAAAGCCTACTTTTCACACTGTAATTACTGACTTCACTGGTTTTTACTGAATTAGATTTTTCCCCTTCACTTGAATTAAGATGTCATGCGGTGTTCGACTTAATTTCACCAGACCATACATTGTTCAAATTAATATTACTTCCAGCATTTTTGTTTTCATTAGAAGTTTGTAGTTTTTTGATGTTGAACTACTGAATATTTTGCTGGTCATGAGGTGATCAGATACTGCCTGTTAAGTGCAAAGGATGTACATGATTTGGGATCCAAGGTCACATGTTGTTCTGATGTGGGCGCTCATCTTTTTTTTTCAAAAGGAGACTATGAGTGTGTCTTTATGGCAAACAATATTAATCACACTGCCAGAGGATATTTGGACATAGCACTCTTACCAGAAGACATAGTAGTAACTGTTGAACCACAATTCCCAGACTGTTATACAAATAAGGCTGATAAGACTGTCACAATCGAATACAAAATTAAGGACGAAAATGAAAATTACACTGTATCAACGGACACAAACCCAGACATTCCACCAAAAGGTAAGCTAACCTTTACTCTTTCATTTTCGATACAATAAAAGTAATTCCACACTTTCTTCATTATCTGAAAATGTTTTCAGCAAAAAATGTCTTGATTTGAGCAGATATGGTACATTACCTTATAAAATGTTCGTGTTAAAATATCTCTCACTTTGCTGCATTGTAATATACTGTAAGGTTTAATAGAAAACATTAAAAATATTGCAGTTTTCATACATGCTATTTTGTGTTTGATATCCCTCAGGACTATATATTACAAAATGTACTGTAAAATATATTCAGAAAATTATATGTACATTGAAGTGGAGTCAATGTATGCATTTTTAACATACATTTTACATCACATACATCAGCATGTTGACATGCATTAAAATGAATTCCTTTTATGTGTAATTGCATTCTTGCCATCAACAATGCATACTATTGCCTGAGGGCTGAGAATCAATGGGGCAAAACAATAAAGATAAATAATAAATGTTTATGATCTGACTCTAATTTTCTTTCAGCTGTTTCGCCTGATTACATCACTTATGAAGTATCCAATTTTCTGATTAATTGCAAAGCCACCCAGGAAGACTATGATGTTACGTTAACTTTTAAAAACAGACTGAATCAAACAAAAGCAGTAACCACCACAATACCTGTGATCAAAGGTAAATGAATCCCTTTCTACTTATTTTGTAAATATTTGCTTTGGGCAGCTCCTTTTTGGAAATAAGGCTCAAATTCAATCAAACCTAACCATGAGATGTTATTGTTGGCTTGTCTTCATACAAAAGTGAATGAATTGGCTCCAAGTAGTGTAGGATGTAAATCAAAGTAGCCTACAAAAGCTAGAAAATATATTTCAGCTTCGACTCTGCACCTCACACCAAAATCTTCTACTAAAACACTCACTCACTATGCCCCCAGATAAATTGATTGATGAGTAAATGTCTTTCTTTTATATTGAGTATATACTGATTGATGATGAAGTGATGAATTTTATTTCATCGGGTGGTGGTTAGCATTTTCCCCTATAGGTCTCAAAGGGGATTGACACCCCAGAATTAAATCCTAAAGGGCAATTCATACAACTAGATATATAGAAAATCGATTCAGATTCATCCTGAAGGTTCAGCTTGCCAGAGGGCCCAGGACACCTGACAACCGAACCATGTTGTTTTCCCTAAGGAAGGAGGCAGAAGCATTCCACATACTGAGGCAGTGGGCTCATCTGCTGCACTAACTCCTACATGAATGTCCAATGAGATTTTTTTCCTATGTAGATAAACCATTCTGCGATAATGTCGAGGATTGGCCCAAAGCAAAGAATGGCTGTACAGCAATCTTGCCGTGCAGCGATGGGAGTGTTGGAAAACGAGAAAGAAAGTGTAATGCTACCGGAAAATGGGAAGATGAAATATCTTACTGTGTTTATAAACCCCTAAGCTCGATCCTTGATGATGCCTTGGTGAGTCACTTTTGAAGTACCAAATCAATTATTGTGGAATTACTTGTAAAAAGGTTTTTGATTAGGTGGAGCGCATTACAAAAATAAAATGTTTTACAGAACTGTTTTTAATAAGTTTGATTAAAAAACAAGTGGTCTTGTTGGAAAATAGGATATGTTTGTATCACAATTCCCAAGGCATTGGGGGTTAAAAGCCATATATTTGTGCCATATAGATCTAATGATGTCCACACTGAAACAAAAGAGCAATTATCTTGCACTGTTTCCATTCAACTTAAAATAGGCTAACGAGCTAGTTTAGGATGGCAACTGGTTGACAAATAAGAGCAGGTTACCTAGTTTTTCTACTGTTACCTTAATTGCGCATTAATGCTAGCCTGTGTTTCACCTAGCCACCATGATTTTACCATTAGAATTCCAACCGCACACTGTTTTTTCACAAATCCTTGATTTACTCATTGATTTCTTTGAACTTTCTTAGAGGGAAGAACTAAGCTTTTTCTCCAGTATGTGTTAAAATGGTCTCAGATATTGCAATACAGAAAATGTGGTCATGAAAAGACTCCCAGCCTCTCTTTCCATGCACCCCCCCCAGGTCCCCCAACTATTACATCCCTGATTTGACTGTACCATAATGTTTTCTTCTTCACTTCCCTTCTTCTAATGCAAAATATGAATGAATAACTTTTCTTTACTCCAGAGAATTCTGAAAGGACTTGGGTCTATAAGAACAAATGCACACACGGTGTTTGCTCGTATGGCAAATACTACCACTAAGACTAATGACATTAAGTCTTATGCTAATATAAATGCAAGCGTGGAAATTTTCTCAGCCATGAGCAATGCCACCAGAAACTCATCAGAAACCTCAAAACCCATTTCAGAGGAAACGTTACAGGTGGGTGTTGAATTTAAGTGTGCTGAATTTAGAAAATTATCACAAGATACCTAAAGTCCAAGAATCTGTTACCTTCATAGGTTGGTTTGGTTTTATGTACAAAAGAAAAATGAAATGGTATCAATCAGTTTTTTCATAAAAACCTAATTTTGGCTATCCAACCAAGAAATAAAACTTAATGTATCTGTTGTGCTGTAAGGTTGATAAATGAACTGGGGTTTTTTTTTTCAGAATATTTTGGTATCAGCCAGCAACATCCTCAATGAAAATCTGAACAATTCATGGAAACCACAGACTGAAAATACAGCGAATTACAACTTATCTCCTAAATACATGCATTCAATTGAGAACCTAGCTCTAAACACAAACATGAGTGATACAAAAATGGTGAAAAAGCAAAACATCGAATTTCAATACTGCCGTGATGGCTGTGAGAATCAAGTGTTCAATGTCTCGGTGGAGAGGGAATCAAAAGGTGCACCTCTGAAAGTTATAGGATTTAAGACTCTCGCTGATATACTACCAAACACCTTTAACAATGACAAAAGCGTTGAGTCCAGCAGCATTGTGGTTTCAGCAACTTTGGATGAGGAGGGCTCAGGTGATATCAAACTGACATTTCAGTTGAACAAGAAGAGACCTCACAATCATAATGCATACTGTGTATTCTGGGACTACGGCAAGAACGAGTGGTCCAAAAACGGTTGCACTTTGAAAAAGAAAGATCAGCAAGACCAGATCATTTGTGAATGCAACCACCTGACCTCATTCTCAACACTCATGTCCAAGTATCCCGTGAAACTTCCTTTCATAGATGAATTAACCTACATTGGCCTGGGGATCTCCATTTGCTCCCTCATCTTGTGTATTGTGATAGAGGCCCTCGTGTGGAATTCAGTTGTGAAGTCGAGTGTGGCTCATTTTCGGCACACGGCACTTGTCAACATTTCCTTGTGCCTGCTTTTGGCAGATATTTGCTTTCTGGCCTCTGACTTCATAGGCGGTCGCAAGGAGGATATTTGTCCAATTTTGGTGGTACTGAAGCATTTTCTTTATCTAGCCATGTTTTTTTGGATGCTGTGCCTAAGCGTAATGCTTCTTCACAAACTCATTTTTGTCTTCCACCAAGTTAGGAAGAAAGTATACCTGGCTTTCTCTATTAGCCTTGGCTACGTCTGCCCTGCGCTCATTGTGATGATCTCATACTTGTTCTATGACAACGGAAAGACATACTACAATAAAGAAAGCTGCTGGCTGACATACACCGGGCTCTTGGAGGGATCGATCCATGCTTTCATTTTGCCTGTTGGAGTGATCATTTTCATCAATCTCTTTTCCTTGGTGGTGGTGATCTCCAAGCTCCTACGGCCCTCTGTGTCGGAGGGAGAGAAGGGTGATGAGAAGGAGATGGCCAAAAGCATCCTGAAAGCAGTGGTCTTCTTGACACCCATTTTCGGAATAACATGGATTTTAGGATTTTTTGTGTTGATCGTTGACCTGTCGGATGGCCTCATTCCCAAGCTTGTCCATTATCTGTTTACTCTCTTCAATGCTTTTCAGGTAATATATCTTCCAACTATCTTTTTTTACTCTTCTGATCAGATATTATCTGACAGTGACACAGGGCTTAGTCTGGATTTAACATTTCTCTTTAACTTTGAGTCAAGCACAGTTTCAAAAGCACAGCTTAATAAACAGTTAGTAAATTAAAAACATTGGTTTGCTTTGAGGGAAAAAAAAACTATATTTCAATTTATTTTTAGTAAAAGAAAAAAATTGAAAGGATCAGCAGGAAGGAAACACAAATCACATCTGAGTTATTATTTCTCTTTCTTTGTAGGGCCTCTTCATCTTGCTTACTGGATGTTTTGGAGAGCAAAAGGTACTTTGCTATTTATAATTCATTTTTTGTGTTAATGCTATGTATTTGTAAGGTCATGAGACGTAGCAAGGTATCTGGCACATTACAACGGACCTAACTGTTCCTTCCCGCACTTTTTAACAGGTTCGAGAGGCGCTGCTGAAATACCTGACCTCTGTGGTGAGTTCATCACTCCTTATCACAAATTTTGTACCACTGCATCAATACTGAACTGTTTGCACAAATTTCCCACATTATTTTATTAATGATTATTCACAAGCTGCTAGTAAACAAGAAATTAGACAATTTATTGTTTGCTACATTTTCATGCCTGAGATGTTCTGAAATATTTATTTTAAAGGTTACCATTTATGCCATATGAAGACATGAAGTAGTACAAGACTGAGTAGCTTCTGTGTTTGAATTTAAGCCTCATAAAAAACAGCTTTAACTGGCAAAAAGAGTCATAAGAACCATACTAATTATACACCTATTTATTCACATGGAATCACATGACTGATTACCACAGCTTTGCATTTCAGTAAATAGAGTAGATTGCCATATAGCTAACTGTAAAAATAAAATGATACAAAGTAACCATTTTCCTTCTCTTCTCTCTCTCCCTCTTGAATGATCTCAGTCCAAATCAACCAAAAGCGAGACATCCTCCAGATTCACATCCTCTTTCACCAAAAAATAAGCCCTGGCTCTTAGTCTGTCCGGTTTCGACAGACTTTCATATCACATAGAAACAATGATACTTTGACACTTTAAAAGCGGTTTGTGCAAGTGCAATATGTCACAGAGAATACAAAATACTAAAAGAGACTTATGTATAATTCCTATGGTTTTCTATATAAGTTTATCATGAGGAAAAATTTAGTGCCAACCTCTTTATCTGAGTGTAAATGTAAGTGATGATGTGCACTACCAAAGACCAGACTTTTATGTATAAAAAACTTACATGTCATATTCTTCTGGTAATACATAATACAGTGTAATATGGCCATCACATAATACAGTGAAACACAATGTAATTTTGTTGCATAATGTGTGAACCACATAAAGTCTTCATTTCAATGTTCCAAAAAGATATACATACATGAAGATTCCACTTACTTTTTGCTTTTTTATCTTACTATTTCTGTACCATCTATATTACATTAAAACAAGTTCTAATCAATAATAACAAATGTGATTAAACATTTACAAGATATTGTTTTATCATATCTGAATTCATAGCAGTAAAATCATTTTATTTACAAATATGAGAAAAAATAATGAAGTATGACTTAATTACTACATCTTCAAATACTGTTATAATATGTTGTGTTCAACTGCTTCTGTGTGCTAGTGTGACGTCTGTTATGACCACATAACATCCAGGTCTACAGCAACATGTTGAAAAAGAATGGAAAACAGATGGACAGCTGGTTTAATTGATATAACCATTTATATTTTTCTAGTTTGTTTTATCAAAAAAAAAAAAACATCAGCAATGGTGGATTATTTAGGATTATTCATTACAGAAAAATAGATCAAGTGTGTTAGTTTAATTGGGATATGCTGATAATATCACATGGAATAAAGACAGGACTCAACGTTGCCGTAGCTTAAACTTTTTTATATTTAGTCTTTAGAGTATGTATGATTGATTGCCTAACTTGTACATTCCTTCAAAATCAAGCTGTAATTGCTAATGCATTGAAATTACTCTAATAAAGTATTAAGATTCAATGAATAATGCCTGTGTATTGAACTCCAGCTGGTCTGTTCACAATGAATGATCAACAAGCTCAAACCACACATTAACAAACATGTTAGAGGTATTTTTCTCACATGATTTAATGGGCCTCCCCTTTTCACACCACTGTGTTTGGCTTGGGTTTGTGCTTAAAAAGGCTTCAAAAAGAGGTGCACTTAGGCCCAGAATTTCATCAAGTTCCATTTCCTCAAACCATTGTTGTAAAATTTACTGAATTCACTTCTTATGGCAGATCTTGAAACAGATTCACTGTGGCCTGTTTGGTCAACTCTATCTAATCCTATCTACAGCCTTGAAAAAAATTCAAAGAACACCAAAAACATTTACATTGCTTACCATTGGTTCTTTAGACTCATTAGATATGTAGTTCCTGTGTTCCTTCTGTTCTCTATACTACTTGCTGCATGTACCCCAATATGAATAATAAGAGTTACCCTAAAACAGCACAGATGTATTGCTGTAACAGTGAATCTGATACATTAAATAAACATGCAGCTTGCAAGAACATGACCGAGAACAAGGAATAGTGTTCATTAATATATAAACCTACAGCCCATCCCTGGTTACGAATGAGATCCGTTCCTAAGTTTGTCCTAAGTCAAATTTGTATGTAAGTCGGAAAAGGTAAATATGGTTCGTTAGTCAAATATTTGTCTAGTATATAGCATATGTTTTACCTTTCTATGTACTGTATATAAAACACTAGCACTTCCAAAAACACTAAAACATCTTAAACTGAAAAAAGTGACTGAAACAATACTGATTTGGAAATGAATGACATGAGCAGACGCTAAAACACTATATATGTAAGTTGTTTCAACACATTTTTCATCACAAGGTAGCAACAATTGCTTCGTAAAAACGTATTAATCGACGCATAGACGTTTCTTGTTACTACTACTACACATTATTGCAATTTTTTTATTTTTGATAGTGTTGCATGCTTTATATTACATTATGGGCTTCTGGTCTAAGTGGGAAAACATAGATTTTCATTTGTTTGAGATGAAGCTGATTGGTTTCCACAAAGAAATTTCACCTCAAAGCCTTCGGCAGCAAATTTTGTTAACAAAAAGTAAATGATTCACCAGCTTGCACTCGATATGATGTTCTCACACAAATGAGTCTTTGCTTTACAGGTTCTATATTTGGAGGCTACCTTGAAAACCCTGTTGCTCAGTGTTTGCTTTAGAAATGGAAAGAGTATTCAAAGTGGAGCTGATGTTAATTCCTCTATTCAAATGAGTCCAGTTTTAAGTCAACACAGGAGAAAAAAGTGAAAGACCAATAAGAGAAACTCTCAGAAGGTCCTAGAGACTTACCGAACAGAAGCACCTGCGCTTTCATTAAGCAACTACCACAAAATAAAATGGATCTCATTATGAAATCTTTTCCTCCATTTCTCCTGCAATCAAACAAATATGATACCAACCCCAGGAATGTTTTGATTATGGTACTCCTTTAAAATTCCAAAAACTGTGTATACATGCTTTTTATCTCCACCATGCTCTTGGAAGTGTTTGCCAAAACATTGATAATAACCTGATTAAACAAGAGAATCTGTACATCCATAGTTAAATCAGAAAATCTGTATGCAATGCTGGCATACCGTGGGGAACCTGTTTTTGCTTATGTGCACACATTATCTTTTTGATACCTGAACTGTACCCGAAATGTGTGTTTTGGAGATCTGACCCCCACCAGTGTGCAACTTAACAGTTTTTTTGGGAACACAACCTTTATCGTTTTTGGAACCTTGTCTTCTACTGCTTTGTGCCATCTCTGCCATTTGCTCCTCCCACTCTTCATCAGTGTCGTCCAGGGTGATGCCCCTGAGCCGCGCCATCCGGCGGTAGTCTCTGCACTCCACTTCTGCGCTGCACCATGCACAAACACAAACACAATACAACAAAATTTCAATGCTAGAAGCTCCTACACTGTGTGAATAATGTACCTATATGAGAGGCTCTTATTCAGTGCTCATCTTGCTGTGTGTACACACCCTGTGCAATACAAGGCAATGCAAAACAAGAAGCTCTTATATGCTCTTTATGCAGTATGCACAAGCAAGAGTACAGCACAATATAATGCATTTCATGAGACGATAATGCAGTGCTCTTCATTAGACATGAAAAAAGGAGGCAGAGTCTAAATATTTTATGTAAATGAGCCAGTTACATTCTGTATGGACTGTGACTGAATTCACCAATGGACAGTTAAAAGGCTTGTCTTCTGTCAAGTGTACAGTGTGATGCACTGAAGTATTCAGACTACTTCCCACACTGGCCCTGAAGATATATACACTTTCTGAAATGTGTTATCAGTCACCAAGTTAAATGTGAAAAACAAATGCAAATTTTTTCCATCAACTTTTCAGAACTCCACCATCTTTTCAGGACTATTTTCAACAGATTACGGATGAAGTGGTGCATGTGGATGGAAAAGCCGTTTTAATGTAAAAGGAAGTCACTTCAAATGGCAAAGCCACTAAGACTCCAAGTGTGACATAGGGGATAAATGCGTACATTGAAATACAGTAGAATACTCAGGAAAAAGACTAGTTGGACAATGCTCTTTAAAACCCACAGAGGGTGCTGCTGCAATGGCTCTGGACAACAAATATTAACAGGATTCTAAAACGGTGAAAACATATTAGAAAGCAGTTAGTTCTTACACTTCAAGGAATTCCACACAGTCTTTATGGCCATAGATTTCGGAGATCCTGATTGGCCTGTCACCACAGCAGTCCTCCTTGTCTATTGGAGCATGGAGAGAGTGCAGCAAGCGAAGGACCCCCAGCCTCCCTGACTCGGCTGCGAAGTGAGCGGGGTCCAGCCGGCATCTGTCCTGAGGCACGGCCTGGCCCCGTATTCCACCAAGATCCTCACCATGTCTGTCTGCCCTGAGCACAAGGGAAAGTACAGCAATCAAACTGAACGTTCTGGAAATGTATATCACCCATACCCAAAGAGGCAGCGACCTAACTGTAAGTCTTTGTGTTGCTAAGCCCAAGTGATGATTTTTCACACATGTGTATTTCCATATCTAAATCACATTTTTTCTTCATAGCCAAAGATACAGTATATACGTTTGCCATCTCTAATCAGCAACTTTCAGAGAATGGGATAACGAGGGTAGCACTGAGGTGCAGCAATGAGAGCCACTTTTTTTTTGGACACAGAAAAATTGAAAGGTTGTCCTCACCTCAACAGTTAGTGACCTCTGATGTTTTGACAGAATGGATGTGTTCAGGTCAAGAAGGAAAACATGTTAATGTTAGATTTTGTGGCAGCACCCTGTAGTGGCCTGGAAATTAACTGTGTGCCAACCAACCCTGTTCTCCCCGATATTAGTTCACATTTAAGCACATTTGAGGTTTTTCCATTCTTGTGATAAAGAGGATGTAGTGTACCTTTCGCTGCTGCCCAGTGCAAAGGTGTCTTGTAGTTCCAGTCAATGTCTTTCTGGTTTGGGTTACATCTGTTCTTCTTCACTATGTCTTCCACCAGGTCGTAATCCCCGGCTGCTGCTGCTTGGTGTAGTTCGGTCATCTGTATCACCTTTATTCGAGTATCACCGACAAATTAACGCTAATCACGTAATACAACATAAAAGATAGATTACATGCTTACAAACAAAGAAGTAGTAATATTGACTATCAAACAATCCAACTTTGTCGTATCTCTTTCTAGTACCGATTAGTGAGAGTAACCATGGTAACGTCAACAAAAAATCGTAAACTACGGAAGCCATGGGGGCACGATTGAAAACGGCACTTGCACTGTTGGATGAGGTAGAAGGTTATCTTGCAGGGGGAGAGTAAAACAGCTGGGATAAGATGCTCATGCACTCAGGTAGTTTTTAGATATTCGTCCAAAACAGTGCACTTCATGATGATACCTAACTTAATTGTTGTTATCTTAGGATGATTGTCTGGTGGATGTCATTGAATAACTCGCTGAAGCATTCATTAGTGAACTCAAGTCAACTGCATTTTAAACATGGCTAAAAAATAGATCATTCTCCGTCAATATTATTGTCGTTACTAACTTGGAAGACGTGTGAAATACTGCCACCTAGGGCCCCAAAATGGACGCATAGTTTATCTCCATTTTGGTCTCTCAGGGCAAAACAGCTACCAAACACGACATCATGAGGGACAAACCGAACAGTGGAAATGAGGATGAAAAACGTCGATCCCAGGTTTTTCGACCGAATTTATCGTCGAATTTATTTAATTGCATTAAATACTCAAATGTCATGAGATCATGCCATTCAACCCGCAGTTTTTATTATTGATTGTAAATGAAAAATTGTTGTTTCATAAAATAAAAAGGACACGCATAAAACATTTAAATCTAAATTAATGTTTTTAATTATTATTGTGTCCATAATTTACCATTTTAACTGGGCTGATTCATGCTAACTAGCCACATGAAAACAGGAAGACTGCTGGGACTGAATCATTGTGGTGCCATGCAAGGGAGATTTGTCTTATGAATTTTCTTTTGAGAGGCGTTTAAGAACACGTGTTTAATGACCTGTTTTATTGTTATATTTCGGCGCTGAGGAAGGCTGTGTGCTTACAAGCGTCCATGCAGTTTGTTTGTTAATCTGTTACAACATTTTTATGCAACTGCTGTCCAACTTTCATCTGAGTATGTGTGAAACCGTTTTTACTTTTATATCCTGGGTTAGAAATAAAAGACTGTAGACAATAACCTTACAAAAAACAATCATTGATTAATCTTAATTCCCTTACAACATTTGTTACAGTAAATAGGCTATCTCACAATTATCTACATAATATATTTAAATATACTGCAGTACACTCAACTATCTTTTTTTGAAATCATTTCATATAGAAATTAGACAAAATACAGCAATTTGTTGATGTAGACTATATTTATTTATTTACAAAAAAATAAATAAATAAATTGTCAGTAGTAGTAAGCTATGCGTTTTCTCAGACTCAATGCTTCCAAGGTGGTTGTTTATTACAGAGTGGAAAGCTCAGCCAGCAACGGGGAAGGGTTTGGAGGAGCTCTTTCAAGTAACTTGTTCAACACTTCATTGCTTTGCATCGTTTTTCTTTGAGCATGTGACACAGGAGACAAATCCGCAGGTCTGTTAGCTAAAATTACAATTCCTGGTTCTGTAGATCAACATTAAAAAAATAATAATAAAAAGAGGTCTTATGTACAATTTTCAAATAAAAACTGCATTTTCATATACAAATTTTGGCTCTTTTGGTATTCATGCACTTCGGCACTTTTATCAAATTAACTAACTTATTCAGGAAAATGAGAAACAGTGGAATCGTCTTTATAATTATACATCTATGAGTAAATTGTTTGGCCATATAATCAAAGTGTTTGAGAAACTCCATCAGCTTTCTTTTCCTCCATTATTACTCTTACTTTTACCTCCTTGAATTCTAACCTGCATAGCTAAGAGCCCTTTACCCAAAACCAGGTCTGAAATGATTCCCAAAATGAACTAATATAATCACATGTAAAGAATAAATGTTCTGAAATTTCACAAGCAGAGTCATAAAACACAAAATTGTTTTTTTTTTTTGATGTGAAACGTTTAACTCAAGAATTCATAGTTTTAGATCTGCTATTTGCTCTTTCTCCATTGACTTCTATTTGAGTCGCCGTCTCTGCATATGTATACAGTAAATGCTTAGCCTTAGCTTTGCTTTTCCCAGGCCATCAAGTTTGCAGGGACCGGAAGTGATCATCATGCTGCGGCCAAAATCAAACGTAGTTTCCGGTGAATGTAGGCACTGCGCCACGATTTGTGTGCTTCTGTGTTTGATGGTCATCTCTAAGTAGCAAGTAGCAAAATTGTATTTTATACTCTTTTATCGTTATTGATTTCTTTTCAGTTTGGTCTTAGCGGAATACCTGGCGAAGAAACAAAATGGCTATGCAAGCAGCAAAACGGGCGAATGTAGGTATCTTATTGTGTTTGTTGGGCCTAACTAAATAGTCGGTTGTTTTGTTTAAACCGTAGGACAGATTAATTGTATCTCACTTAAATTTAGCTTAACGCTACACGTGTTTTATTATAACATGAGTGTTTCTCATCTTGTGAAGTGGTTACCCAGCTAACATGTCAAGTTCTATCTAATTTGTTTCTCTAATTTGGTTCTCAAACTTTTTACTTGAAAACGTTCGAAGAGCACTCTGGGATACGGTACTTGTTTGCTGGATAGAACATCAGAAGTGATAAATTTGTATGTTATTCGATGTTAACATTATTACTTTTACCATGTAGTAACATACTATTGCTTTTCAGATTCGATTGCCACCAGAGGTAAACAGAATCCTGTATATCCGGAATCTACCCTACAAGATTACAGCGGAAGAAATGTATGATATATTTGGGAAGTATGGTCCAATAAGACAAATAAGAGTGTAAGTGGTCTTTAAATTGTTTCCTAAATGAATAATATTTCAGTATACCTTTAACATGATGCGTGGTTCAGTAACAATAGTAAGTCTAATGTCACAACCTGTCGAGGATGACGGGTGTAAGTAGGCCTACATGGTAACATCATTCCTATAAGAAAAGTACAGGTTTACTTATTAATTATGAACTATGAAAGACTCAGTTATTGTATTTACTGCATTTTTGAACAAGTCAGGTTTCAAAGCATGCTTTTGTTTGAGTACCATTAGGTAAATAACATAGTTGATACCTGTCAAACAAGAGTTAAATACTTTATAATTCTCTGGCACCAGTTAAGTTCCTGTGGATAAGACAAATTTGAATGGAAGCTCTTGTTTTCATCAATATTCATTGAAAAAATTCATAGCCAGTTATGTGTTTTATTGAAAAATAAATATTGAACCCTTATCTGGTGTCTAATATATGTGTAGGCCTATATTTTGAAAATTTAACCAGAAGTTCAGCCTTAAGAATACATTAGGCTGCAGGCTTTAAATGGCCTCCTTGCCAGTGATGTACAGAAGGGTCCACCCAATAACATTAGTTTTCATGCATTGCTTCATTTGCTGTTTGAAATAATTATTTCTTTGTGAATGATATAGCGGGAATACTCCCGAGACAAGAGGAACTGCTTACGTGGTCTATGAAGACATCTTTGACGCCAAGAATGCCTGTGATCACTTATCTGGATTCAACGTCTGCAACCGATACCTTGTCGTCTTATACTACAATGCCAACAGGGTATGTATAACTTCAAATCAAAGAACTAAATCGAAGTAGCTTTGTTGAACATTCATCAATATAATCAGCTCCAAACATTTTTGAGAAATGGCTGTTTTATCTCAGAGATAAAAGTGAACATACTGTTGCTTGCAGAAGCATTAGGACCTTTGGTTTAAGGAACATCTCTCCACATATAATCCCTTGACCTCAAACTCCTTATTTGCCATTGATAGCTGGGTTAAATGGAGATATTTTTTCCTTAATAATCATTGTATTCTTAGTCATTTTTTAAATATGACAAATCCAAGTACTCTGATATTTTTGTACCAGTTATATGCATTTTGTCAGAATGCAAAAATATCTGTGCCACAATGTTGTTAATATTTCAGCTCTTGCAATCGGAAGCATAATCTGAAACTCATTATACCAGCTTTATGCCAATTTATTTTTTCTATTCATGTTGCAGTTTATTTACTTGAAGTGTTGAAATGATATTATTTGACTTATCAAACATTTTCTTTGTTTCAGGCTTTCCAAAAAATGGACACAAAGAAAAAAGAGGAACAGTTGAAGCTGCTCAAAGAAAAATATGGCATAAACACAGACCCACCAAAATAGACTTTTAATTTTCTTGCTCATTTCATTTTATATTTTCTGATATAATCAGTGCAAAAAATGTAATCACACTGATTATTTAAGATTTGTATATTTGTAACATAAGGTCTTTGTGACATGATCTCACCAAAATGCTTTTGCCTGTCATCACCTCTGAATGCCTAGGTTTAATCAATTAGACTATTTTCTGTTTGTTGAAGCAAACATTTTCACTCAAGTTATAGTGTAAATTTGTTGGTTTTAGACAGTTATTAGAGGGTAAAACTGGTTCTTGCAAAACTGATTTACAGTTGCATTTATAAGTAATACATTTCATTACATGTACAGAAAGTTACAATAAACTATAAACCAAATTCATTATTGATATTCATTTTTTTTAGATTTATTTTTTATATTGGTCTTGTATGTATGACTTCATTGCAACAAGAGAGTCAAACAATAATAATATAATAATAATAGTGGTTTATTATGTCCAAGCACTGGCAAGCCCTTTATGATCTATGATTTATGTATATTGAACCATAATATTTCATTTAGTGTTAAGGCTTGGGCAAAAATAAGCTCTTTTACTTTACTGAGGTGTAACACTATGGCTATAATCAAATGTACTTCATGGAGGGAATACTTTGTAGTGGGGTGCTGTTTGACCTCATAGTACATTAACCCTTTTATGATGTGTAATTGCCCTGTTTAATAAAGCAGCGTATCCAAGCACCCTTACATACTCGAGAAAGTTTTTTTGCATTGAAGTATTTCCCTGTTTTTGCTTTGTGCGCACTCACTGAATATAGTTTGTGATTTTGTACAGTAATTGTGAAGAGGGTTTGGAGTTTCAGCTACTGCAGTAGTAAGAGAGGTACAGCTTGCTTAATAAATGGAACAGAAACAAACACCTGCTGCAAAACCAATGACCTGCTTTAGTGATTCAATAAGGATATGCTGTAAGATACATTACCTGAGGACATTATTCTAGGAGAGTTCATTTATCAGAAATACATTATGTGTCTTATATGTTTTTACTGTACACAACACATTGGAATACTTGAGTGACCTTTGGTGTGACAACACTTTGTACTACATATAAAGAACACACAACAAATGATTGTGAGGTGTGTGTACTTAAAGGAACACTTTAAGGAACACTTTTAAAATCTTTGTTTCATCCATTCTTCATATTGGACTTTTTGTAACAAATGCCACAAATCATCTTTGTTTTTTTTCAAATTCTCCACATCCCAACAAATCTTATTACAGTGGTGTATATTACAAGGGATTATACCGCAGAGTATTACAGTACAGTTAGTGGTAAAGTGGTGGAGATGATTGCATTGACTTCAACACAATGCAGGTGCACACGACGCTTGACTGTTGAACTTCAAATAGTTAATATGTGTTACTGTAAAACACGCCCAGTTCTGTAGTTGAGCAGGAAGTTACAGAAATGCGTGGTGCTCTGCTAGTAAACTTTACAGGTAGGCGATTAATGTCGACATATTACAGTTTATTGGAATAAATGCATTACTTAACCTGATTGATAAGACAAAAAGCAATATCACAATGGTCTATTTATTTTTATCAAAAGCACATTCGTACGTTTTTTCTTGCTAGCTGAGCAGCTTTTGTACATACATCTGGATAACACAGTTGACATCCAGACAACGAACTAGAAAGTAAGATAAGTAAGGAAGATATCAGGTACTTCAAATATATTGTACTATTCAACAGACATGTTGCTCGTAGTACTTGCTTAATTGCTGTACACGTATTGATTTCCACATGCAGTGGAGGTGCAGAAGTGGCCGGCTTAAGTTATATTCTTAGTGGTGGCGTACTATTTGTACAGCTACGCTGCATCTTCCACAGGTCATGCAGACTAGCTCGAAAGTGAACGTTTCAGCAAAGCAATGAACCAACCTATCGATATCGTTCAGAATCTGTAAAAATGAGAGTCGGGAAGCCATTCAGTTTTAGATTGCCTTACTGAGACTCAGAATTAACTTGGAATTTATATAATGTAAAGCATATGTACTATTAATTCATGTTTGCTTATGATATTGCTGAAGTCGTTGAAGTTTGCATATTCAAACGAATTGCATGTCATTTAGCTCCATTGGTCATCCGCGCGTTTCCTGAAGCTGTGTTCTAGAAGGCAAGCATAAAAGAACGCAAAAGATAGAGGGACGTCTACGAAGCCCTGGATAAGCGTAGTAACCATGTGCAGTTTATAGAAATGAAATTAAGAAAGCCTAATTATGCAGAATGACAAATGTAACTCGGGGGGATTACAGTAAATAAATAATTGCATATTTTCCTGTGTTAGTAATGCATTTGCCTCAGAACGTTGTATACGGGCCTGATCAAGTTCCTGCTTGTAACTTTAAACTGTTGTGTTTTGCTGCAGAGTGGAACTGATGTCAAAATGAATAAACGGAAGAGTAAAAGTCCATCAGGAGTGAAACCTGTCAAGTGCATTCGAACCGAGGAGAACAGGGAGAGTGTGGAAGAAGATCAAGCGGAGGACGTTGTGCAGTTATTGCAAGACAGCCGTGGGCAAAACATATCGGTTCGTGGCTGCTGTGAAACCTAATTTTTCAGAGTGATGAACTTTGTCCTCGATGAGTGGACAGAATGTGTCGGGGAGCGGGGAGCAGTTTGTTTACCTTGAATTTGGTGTCGCTCCATCTTTATTGTGTTAGTATTTCTTAACATCTGTTTGTCTCTGTATTATAGAGTGTAGGAGGAGTCATTGAAAGCATCTCCTTGAGAAATTTTATGTGCCACCAATCACTGGGAGTTCACCTTGGCCCTAATGTCAATTTCATCTCTGGTAGCAATGGAAGTAAGTTATGCGCACGCATTTGTGTGCAGAAAAGAATCAGAGCGCAAAAGGTCTGCTTTTTTATATTATCTGTAAAAGTTCTCTAGTGTAAGCGGCTGGATGTATGAAGCTTATTTTTTTACGGTGTAGAAGTGCAAATTTTCATTGAATATTGCAGGTGGAAAAAGTGCTGTGCTGACGGCTCTCATCGCAGGCCTTGGTGGAAAGGCTACAGTCACCAATAGAGGAGCGTCTCTGAAGGGCTTTGTGAAAAACGGAGAGAGGTCAGAAGGTTTTTTTTTAGTTAGAGTTTAGAGTATTTTAATATTCTCCACTCAAAAACAGAAGATTCACAAAAGAACATTTTTAGCTCATTATTGTATTATGTCCAGGTTTTTGTACAATTTGTGGTTGAAATGCACTGGAGTACAATACGGTTGTGAACACTCTGTTAAATTCTTTCTCCAGCTCTGCAGATATCATTATAAAATTGAGAAACAAGGGCGCAGATGCCTACAAAGGTGATGTCTACGGTGACTGCATCTCAGTTGAGCAGCACATTTCCAGCGATGGCAGTAGGACATGCAAGTTAAAGAGTAAAACGGGTATATATTAGTATTTTTCTCCCTTCACTAGTCTATTAAATACAAATTACTTGGCAGTTTTAAAGGTGCTATGTATTGTCTATATATACTATGTCTCTGCATATACATTACTTAATCTTTTTAAGCACAATGTGGTGCAGCATCATTTTCATTTTTCAATGGGCCATATCAAGAAAGTGCTTTGCATAAATGTTCGCATTTTACACAGCATTTTCTGCTCCCCTTTCCTTGTTGACAAATATTGCCTCATTCCAGGAAGCATTTGGTGTCTGTTTTGTAGATGCAGCTAATAACTGATAAAATCTACCTTCGATATCACATTACACACTAATGACATAGCTCAGTTGTTCTTGGGAAACAATTGGAATAATTTTAACAAACAATCAAAAAAGGTTTGAAGGTGTTGCCAGTTGGCACTATCCGGTTGGTTGTACTGTTGTCCAATTGTCTGCCGATGCCATCCGAGCAGCAAATGCACTCCTGGTGGTCTGAGCTGTGAAAAGAACTCGTAGCTACTGTGGTTATATGCACTTTGGAGGGGAATACATTTTACTAAATGTCATAGCACTTGACTAAAAATACAGCTGGATTTTCCATGCTAGTAACAAATGTAAAAAAAAAAAGCATTACAAATTTTGAGGTCATAATTTTAAATTAATCTTCTTTTAAAACATTTTTTAAGGTCTGTTGTTTAATAGGAAGTCTCTTGTCTGAGTACTCACTTTTCTTTATTTTGTTTTTGTACATATGCATGCTCATCATGTAAATTCCATTATCCAAAAGTGCAATTTTCTTGCCTTTCAGGACATTTGGTCTCAAATAAAAGAGAGGAATTAACTTCCATTTTGGACCATTTCAATATCCAGGTGTGTGCATGGTTAGATTTTGATGGATATAGCGTTTTTGCTAATGTCACACTGCATGTGTGCTCTGAGGATTTTGATGCTGCAAAGATTTTTGCCTGTTATGATTACACAGCTTAATACTGAATGTCTAGTGTTGAAAGGTCTTTCCTACACTTCTCCTATCTTTTTTTACAGGTGGATAATCCAGTTTCAATCCTAAACCAAGAAATGAGTAAACAGTTTCTGCAATCAAAAAGTGAAGCTGATAAATATAGGGTAATTTTAGCTTTTATTGAACACTTATTTGTGAGAAGAAATAGTGATGTATGTTGTTCAAATGGAAGAATGCACACCTGAACAAAACCTAAAGTGAGAGCTTTCCTGTAGGTGAGGCTGCCGCTGGCCTCTCCTGGCTCCTCAGAGCTGACCCTCAGAACCTCAGTGCCCCTGTATAAATTAAAACTGTTGTAAGTTTCAGTCTACTTTGCGTATTCAGTTGTGTGTGATGTAGGTTTTAGTCGCATTTGCAACCATTTTAGTCACAGTTTTGCGCCTTGGTCTGTGAGGACAGCTTAATGTAGATCTAGCCTTGTGATTGATGCTAATCCTTCCTCTTCAGACTTTCAGAAAAGAGAAGATGTATTGTTAGTGGTAGACATTGGCTAGCTGTGTTGCCAGCAGCTGCAAATAGATCAAGCAAAAGCAAATGCAAATAGATCAAGCAAAACGAAATTATTGATATATTACCTAGACATTTCATGCCAGCTTAGCCTATAAAATTCGTAGGTCAACCTAATAGTTGTTTCATGAATACGTTTGTATCTGTTTTAATTAAAATGTCATCATACAGACTCACATTTGTCTGTCCCAAATGCAATACAGATGATATAGAATGAGTAAACATTTGCCAGATTACCATGTGTGTGTGTTTTTAGAATTTAAACATATGTAGTGTTCCTTGAAAATGTTCTCTGTCAACATTTTAAAAATTTTGTGTCCAGTTTTTTATGAAGGCAACGCTACTAGAACAGATGAAGCGGGATTACATTCACATCAAACAGACCAAAGCAGTCACTCGAGACCAGGTTGACAAACAAGAGGAGGTAAAGTAGTAGACTGATGAAGCAGAGATTCAACTGCTAGCTTTCAAAGTTCCAGCCATTCTTTACATTCTCCTAAGCATATTTTTATACATACGTCTGCACACCTCACATCTACACCAGCCACATACATCTGCACACCTCACTTCTACACCAGCAACTAAAAATGTGTGTGTGTGTGTGTGTGTCTGTTATCCTAGTTTTTTTCATTTTGTTGTTCGTGCCTTCTACAGTTCTTCAGTGCAGGAAAGTGTCGGTGCAGAGCTCCTTGGAATGCAAGGTTTTTATTTATTTTCAGGGCCTCAAAAACCTCAAACAAGAATACCTGCAAAAAAAGGAAAGGCATCAAAACTTGTCTGCTTTGAGAGAAATGAAGAAGAATTTGGAGAACCTTCAGCACAAGATGGCGTGGTGTCTAGTACGTACTTTCTACCGTGTGGAGTTCAGATACAGTAAAACTGCAGAGTTTCAAAGATAGACGAGTAACTGCCTCTTTTTGTTGTTTCTAGGTAAATGAAAAGGAGAGACAAGTGCAACAGCTTAAGGAACAGATTGAAAGCGAAGAAAGCAATGATAAACTTGAAGAGCAACTTACCAAATGTCAGGTGACAATGGGCATGGACTGGGGATGCTTTCATCTTTGAGAGAAGTTGCTCGATCACAGTAATCATCAGCAAAATAAAGACGAAATAAAGTATCACATGCTGGTTGCTTTCAGCCATGAGCTTCATTTGAACCCTACAAAATCTGACAACCTTTCACAAACACATGGCATGTGTATCACCAACATTTGTAGAGGTGTGTCTGTCATTGTTTTGCAGTTTGTGGGCCTTAATTTTGCTGAAGGTTGCCTTGCCTGTCATGGAAATGTTGCCTAAAACAGGATGTGACTGGGAACTGTTTATACGAGATATTGCTACAGTGTTAACCAAATAACCTTTGATAAGCCTGTCCCTCTAACCCCTATGTAGAATAAAGTCATGCAGGCAGAAAGACGGTGCCAGGAGATCCAACAGAGGCTGGATGCCACTAAAGATCAGGAGGAGTCCCTACTGGAAGACAGCTGCAGGCTGAAGGAGGACATGAAGAGGAGGAGCAAAACACAGAAAGGGCAGGAGGTAAAGACCGTCTGGCCACTCCCTCGCTTTCGTGTCTGACAGGTATCGTGATCGGTTACCCAGGTGCAGAGGGACCATTGATGAGCATCTTTTTGTCTCACTTTATCTAACAGCCAGACAGTGCTTGTCTGTTTTATGGTTGTTGGAAGTGTCTAAATGAGCAATTCGTTTCTGTATCATAGCGTTTTATATTAACAAACATTATATAAACAGTACTTGGGGCAATGTAAGCTAAATCAAAAACATTTACAAATACAAGGCAGAA
This sequence comes from Albula goreensis, assembly GCA_022829145.1. NCBI lineage: Eukaryota > Metazoa > Chordata > Actinopteri > Albuliformes > Albulidae > Albula > Albula goreensis. The sequence continues at coordinate 29,508,283 of CM040749.1, forward strand.
TTTACCAGGATTCATCATTGCCGAAATTTGCATTGTTCCCCTTCTTTAAAAGGGAATAAAATGAACAGCAAAGTTGTACTGGCTAGGTCTGATTTTCAAAATGTCATTTTTCAGGTGGCAGTTTTCCGTGCTGAAAACAAATTGAAACAGTTAGAGAAGGAAAAATCTCTTCTCCAGGAAAGAATTAAGAGTTTAAGGAGTAGGTGAGTATCAAAAAATTGTGTTCTGAAAATTGATTGTTTTGTGTTTAATACTGTCATTACCATTCTATCTTAAACTCTGTCTAGATTTCTATAAATCATTTTTAAAATTCAGTTTTACTGAACTCATGTCATTATACTTGCCTATTGTTAGTCAAGTATGAAAAAGTTACCTTGATCTCCAGGATTACTTGGAGTATAATGAAGCACTCATTATTAATAATAATAATTTCATGTTATTGTTATTCCTTGTGCGTTTGATTCTTTGTTTGATTCCTGCTTCCAGTGGGCAGAAAAGCCGTAATCCGGAGTTCCTGAAAGGACAAAAGAAGATGGGCTCCCTGAGGAAAGCGCTGGAGGAGCAGGAGGCCGAGGGAGAGGCCCTGAACCAGCAGATCAAGGAGAAGCAGAAAGCCGTCTTCAAAGGAAGAGAGGAGTACGACAAGCTGCGGTAAAGACAACTCACATCGCTTAACGAGTTAATACTAGTTCTTGGCTAAAATACTGTTTTTAAATTGCTGACCATGGGTTGTGTCTGATAACTAGGGCCTATAGAAATTACAGTAATTGCTGTAATCTGCCATGAGTCTTTTGTTTGAATAATTTAATCTCTGTTACTTGTTTAATTACCGCAAAGTAAGCTAAGAAGCAAGTGGATTGACTGAATAAACTGAAACCATTGAATGTTCCCCAACATTTTTGAAATATTTTGAGTTAGTTTGATAGCTGTCATTAGTATGTATTAGGATATGGCTATTATTCTCCCTTTTCTCCATACTCAATAGTGCACTTTGGCACCAAAGGAGAAGTTCTGCAGCCTAAATCTGCCTTGTGTTTGGCCTCGTTTGTCAGGCTGGAGGAGAAGAACATCCAGGTGACAATTGACAGCAAACAGAAGAGGCGGAACCAGCTGATGGCTAGCCGATCCAACCGGATTAAGAGGTTCGGAGACCGGATGCCAGAGCTGTTGGAGAGCATCGACAAAGCCCATGCACAAGGCCGCTTTGTGAAGAAACCAGTTGGCCCCTTAGGTAAAAAAAAAAAAATCTTTTAAGAACAAAAATGTGTTATTTTTCAAAAGTTTCATACAGTGTATAAGGATTATTTATTTTGGAGGATGCCCCCCCATCCCTAAGAAAAGGCATAGACCCCACCCAGTTCACAGTGTCCATGATGTGTGTAATGCAGTGAACAGTATGCATTACTCACCCTCTATTCTTTCAGGTTCCTGTATCACTCTGAAGGACCCAAGTCTGGTCCTGGCTGTGGAGAACTGCTTGGGGGGCCTGGTGAAGACCTTCTGCTGCGACAACCACAAGGATGAGAAGGTCCTGCAGGAGCTGATGTCCCGCTACTTCCCCAAAGAGAGTCGGCCCCAGATCATCGTCAGCCCGTTCTCTGATCGCATGTACAACGTCAAAGGGCGGTGAGTGCTCGCTTATTACCTAAGATGATGAAAGGCAGCCATCTTTTGCCAGAGCATTTATCACACCTCAGTTTCGGTCCTGTTCTTTGAATGCGAGAAGAGTGGAGACCTGCAACATATCTTTAGTGGGACATTTAGTTACTGGTGCATGTAGCGTGTGTGTCTAACACAGCATGCAGACCAGGGGTGTATCAAGCATTCATAAAGTGGGGGTATGAAGTTGTGGGTAGCTCACTGTTCGCTCACTCTTGCATATTTGACCCTAACAAACAAGAATGCTATAACTAGCCTAGCCGACATGTTATAAAATGTGTCTCAAGATATCCACAAGAGCAAGGAATTTTGCAAGTATTACAATCGCTTTGGCACTAAAGTAACTGCCCTTTCTGAATGAAGAAATACAAATGCAAAAGTATTTAGGCTGCCACATTATTATTAGACATTGCTGTAATGAACCAGTTGACTTCCCTCTCCCTTATTCAAAGAGATAAATTGTGAAATTTTCATATTTCACCACTCAAAGTTCACCAATACAAATAGCGCAGCTGGACTATTATTCTCATATAGGCCTATGATGTATGTAAATATGTGTTAATAGACTGCAGGTTTGTAAAACGAGAAAGTAGAAATGTGTGTTCAAACGGTGATGTCACAACCATATCAAATTTTAGCTCAGTGGTTAGCACGTCCGACCCCTCAACCCCCCTCCCATGTCTTCCACTGGTCAGTCTGGAGCCCACAGAAGCCCTGCAAAAAGCTGCATGAAACGTCTTCCTCTGAACCATATGATGGTTATGATGGTTACATAAATGATGGTACAAAGTGGTTCACAATTTGGACATACACTGATTATGAATTTCAAGGAAAATGATGATCATTATCATGGTCCTCTGAATAATACGAGATTTTTTTAGTGCTATATGCATTCGTTTTTCTTGGATGTTGTTCTCGTTTTACACCATACAGATGACACTGTATGCTGTATTTGTCTTTTTCAGCTCGGTGTCTCACCCAGAATTCCCCTCTGTACTTGACACTCTCGTCATCCCCAATCCTGTGGTTGCCAACTGTTTGATTGACATGAGGAGCATAGAGACTGTACTGGTTATCAAAGTAAGAGGCACCTGCGGTAGTCATGAACACAAAGGAGTCAGCAGTTTAACCACAGACAGGCAGCCACACCAATATTTCTATGATACACATATCTGTTGTCATTTAAATCCAGGTAATCAATAAAATATTGGTTTGAGAGAAATAATATTATTGGACTGCCAAAACATTGGTTTGCTATAAATTCATTCACACACCTATATTGTAAGTACACATATACAGTGATAATATGGGGAACCTTAACAGTAAGTGTGCATTGGGTTTGTGCTAATTTGTCTGTGCGTCTTCCGTGGTTCAGGACAATAACAGAGCCAGGCAGGTGATGCAGCAGGGCAGGCCTCCCAGAAACTGCAGAGAGGCCTTTACAGGAGATGGGGACCACGTTTATCCCAACCGCTACTACTCCACAGAGAACAACCGGTCCAAGTACCTGGGGGGAGACCTGGAGACTGAGATTCGGTAGGAATGGGGCGTCTCTGCACCAGTGAGTCAGTAACATAACATTAATGTAACACAGAAGCTAGCATCTCGTTGTAAATGCTGTGAAAGTAAACATAAGCACAATACAGTACAATACAAAAGTATTGGTTCAGTAAGCTTTGCGGTCAGAGTGTCTGTGTTGACATTTCAGAAGACTTTGGATTTGCACATTACAGGCTGTGGCATGGCTTAGGGAGGGAGGGTTTTAGTTCAGCATCACAACAAAGGAGTGTCTGGTAGATTTACCCGCAATTTGTGTTGTAGCCTGATTGAGTCAGAGCTGGAGAACGCCAAAGCACAGCTCGAACGGTTCCAGATGCATTCCAGGTCAGTCACTAAGGACACCCAGCAGAAAGACACCGACCTGCAGAGCGTCATTGTCAAGTGGAAGAAGAATCAGGTATCCTACAGCCATGGGAAGGCCTTTTGTTGATCTGAGTCATTGATTTACCATTTAGGCCAACCCAGTGATTATTAGTGGAAGCTCTGAACAGTTTTTTTAAGGGTCGATGAAGACTTGCTACCTTCATGAGAGCATTAATGTCCCAGCAGTATGTGTTGAAACCTGTCTCAGGGGGCATACATATCTGTTGTCAGTGTGGTTTTTCTGACAGGAAGTGGGCTTAACTGAAAAGCAACCACCCTTGGGAAAGAATGAACCATTGAAACACCTGGGGTTACTGGAAAGTTTGCTATGGTGAAATAAATTGAATTCTATTATAGGGCACACAGGCCACTAACACAGTGATTTAGGAGAAAAGTCCTAAGAGTCAAACAGTAGTATGAGAAGTTGCATAATGTCTGCTTGTGCTTTTGCATGATTATTTTTGTGTCAGTAGTTTCTTCACAGATGAAATTTGATGATAAACATTGTGCCATCATTTGCTTGCTGTATTTACAACAAGCTTGATTTTAGTTGATCTGTCCATTTTTTCCTTATTTTTTTATATGTAGTCTTTTCATTACTCTGGTCTTTTTTGCTGTTTTCAGAGCTATTGTTATGGTAGCTATGGGAAAGCAAGGCTTTATTAAGTATGAAACAATAAAACATGTATCTGTCCATGAAAAAAATGATTGTATCAAATCAATGAGGATGTGAGGACACCAACCATTTTGGGATTGACTGAGCCTCATCCTTCCATCATTAGCGCCTGTGACGCTACGCCGAAATGAATGCCAGTTGATCTATGGACATGTACATGGGAATGTGAGGCATGTCATTCATATGATTTGATTGGCAGGGGACTGTAAACCAGTTGAAGGCGCAGGTCGTAGAGCTGGAGAATGCCGAGGACACCCAGACGGATGACATAAGCACCTTGGTGAAGTATTTTCAGGCCTTCCACAGCAGAATTAATCACGGATCTTACTAACAAACCAGTCGATTGCTGAGTGTCACACTTGCAGCGCAAACTGCAGGTGTTACAGGTGTGGTGACCGATCTGTGCAAATGACGAGTGGAATCCGTCACAGTTCTTACATATAAAGAGAGGATACTTTAAATATTGTACATAGTGCACTGACCTCAATTTACATTTGAGTGGACAGGTTTTGAGATATGAACCAAAGTGGCTCATAAGGAAATGTAAGTGCGCTGTCGCTTACTTCTGTGGTCTTAAAATAGCAGCCACAGCGACTCGTTATAAACCATTTCCTGCCAGCCTTTCCCTAGTAGTAGCTCAACCTCTTATGCCTCACATACCCTAAATGCTATTTACACAGTTTCATTCACAAACACATGCAAATGGAAATATGGAACATATGGAAATATAGCAGATACTAACATTCTTAAATTTACTTGATGCTACATCGTAAATATGGGTATTAACTGCCTTATAAGAGCATATTATGTATACTGTAAAATTGAAATGAATGTCCACACACTAAATACTCTTTCTTGCAATATAGTGTTTAATAGCACACCCATGTGGACTGTAACCAAGCAAAATGCACTTAAAGGGCATATGCAATTCATATTGCAATGCAAGCTTCTTTGTGGTTTTCGGTATTTGTAGGACAACTAATAATCTCTATGCATTGTTTTCAATATGTAGTGTAATTTGATTGCTAGCCATTTAAGAACATGAATGTAACTGTATGTCAATTTTATAGGAGGATGAGGCCAGTGAAATTGTACAGAAAATTGAACAACAGACAAAGGATGTGAACGAAGCAAAGAAGAAACTAGAGGAAGAGGAGAAGCTGATGAAGGACAGTGACAGCAAGTACCAGGATGTGAGGAAAAGACTAGAGGCGATGGAAGAGGAGACTGAACCGTTAAAGGTATGAACAGGAAGAGGCCACAAAATCTACACGCACAATTGTTTTGTAAATTTCAGTTCCATCTTTTTGAAGCACTGCTAGTACAGAGGGCAGACTTTGTTTTGGTTAAAGTGGGCATGGTGACAGTTGCTCACTAGTTTTGCTGCTGGAAGTATTAGCCTACTGAACTCTGGTCTTGAAATGAATGCCTTTGTTTTTTGCAAATTTGACTAAATTACACTGGATGAAGGTGTTGACAGTTTATAGTTTGACAGTGTTAGCAGAATATTCCTTGTCTCGCGGTCACTGAGCAGACAGAGTTATACTTTCAAATATTTGGGTTTCCTTCTTGACAGTAATCTCTCTTTGAAGAATCACATGCAACTATTCACCAAAAACATTAGTGTCAAAATGAGCTTTGATTACATGAATAAATTATGCTTCTCGTTTCAGTCTAGGAAGCAGCTGATTTTATTATCCACCTTCCTTTCTGGTATTGATTATGGAGGCACATTATACATGTCTGGTAATATATCATAAGGAGGCTATATACAGTATATCATACAAATTATCATTTGTGATTGATTCCAATTTTGATGAGACAGATTACCACTTTTGTATGCCAGTTTTGTGTGCCCCTTTTTCCTAGTTGTAATTTTTTGGTACTGTTTTACTTGTTCCCTGTTTTTGCTGTTTGTCCTGTGAATATGTGCTGATGTGTTGGCTATTAGCCTCTTGCAAAAGAGATTACGAATCTTCAGCCAGCTTATTTTAGCTCATTTAGAATGTTGAGCCGCCATCTAAACACACAAACGCACAGTATCTCTGTTGATGCTGTGACTGATGTTGATAGGAGGAGCTCCACAGAGCGGAAGCAGATGCCATCAAGCTTAATCAAACTCTGAAAAGGCTGGAGTCAAAACACAAGGAGCACCAGGATAACATCCAGTCCATGCAGTCTGAGCTGGCCATCAAAGAAGCGGAATTACAGGTACTGTCTGCAGTCAGGATAGATGAACATCACAGTGAATTTTACTGCTAAAATGTATTTATTTTTTGCATAGGTCAATTTTTGAGGTAAATTGTAATGTGTCTATAGAGTTAACATATCTATAGAGTTAATATACAGTTATAATACTATGTATTACTGTATGTTATTATATATGTGCAGAAAAGATACATTTTCTGGCAGGGGTCACTTAATTTGTAGTTGTATAGATGCTGAGTTTGTAACTCTGAGGTGGTAGGTTTAATCTGCAAATGGGGCACTGTCATTGTGTACTTGAGCAAGACACTAAACCTGCTTTGGTTCAGTATTTTTCAAGCTGTATATAAGGATAGTGTGCAGTAAACTGTACGTTACTCCAGATAAGAGCACCTGCTAAATGAAGTTTCATTGGTTGTCAAGCATGAATACAGCATCATTGGATTAACATTTCGGTCACTTCATTGCTTTCATATTACATTTTCACCACAGACACAGGGTGTGATAAAATGCCAAGAAAGAACTTGCTTTAAATTCTTGGCAGGAGGTTTTGGCGCAGGCCCAGGTGATTTGTCCTGAACGGCAGCAGGTGAACCGGACGGCGAAGAGCATCGACTTGGAGATGACGCGGTTACGCAGCAGCATCAGCTCTCTGGAGAGCAGCCAGGGCTCACAGGAGCAGATTATCAGGTACGGCGGAGGCTCAACTGCAGGCCCAGCATGTCTGACATCATCCTCCGCTCATTCCCCCAGAGCCAACATGACACCTCAGTCTCCTCTCCTGTGCTGCAGTATGTCTAAATCTCCCCTCTAGCAACAAGTACATCTGATTTTCCCTTCTGCTAAGTCAGAAAGTCTTATGCGAGGATGAATTTTATGCCTTGGGTTTGAGTGTTTGGAACATTTTATTTCCTGGAACAGTCCCTCTTCACGGACAAGAGGAATTTGGGACAAAGCACCAAAATTATTGAAATTGACTGAAATACCTCATGCCATTCAGATGAAGTTTCATATTCATTTTGAGAGTTATGTACCAGTACCTGGTTGACTAGCTTCAGTTGCATATTATTCTGTATTAACTGGATCTTGCAGCTACAGCTATAACTTCCATCCGTCTTTTGATGCAACATGCATTGCTTTGTCCGTTACTTTGAGAGGACTCATCTTGCTTTGACGTGTTTAACAATGAGGAGTTTGACGTGATTATGATTTCGGATCATGTTTTTGAGTGTTGGGAAGATAAAAGAGACAGCCTTAAGTGCTCTGTGTGGGACACGTCTTTGTCTTTGGCAGGGAGTATTTGGAGGCCCATGAAAACTACAAAAACAATGCCAATCAAGTGCGGGACCTGAGAAGATTTGTCAGTCGTCTCGACTACATTGTGAATGACAGGCAGGTCCGATACAATACCATGCGCCGGTAAATATCACGTCTTCATGGATTTAATATTCTAATGCTAAATGCATTATAATATTAAATGTAATAAATTATAATGTTCTCCCTTGGCAGGTCCCTCTCTGTCAGGTGCAAATTATACTTCAATAATTACCTGGCAGAACTTCACTGCTGCGGATCAATGAAGTTTGATCACAATAACGAAACCCTCTCTCTCTCGGTATCTCATTTTTTTCTTTATATATTTTTATCATATGTAAAAATACAAATTATCCTATGAAAAATGCATACATTTTGAAATATTAGAAAAATTGTATCGTATGTCACATTGCACCTTAAATATTTACAGCATCTGTTGTATGCTTTACTCAGTGGGAAGTATTGTTATTATTTAATATTATTATTATTATTATTATTATGGGAGTCTGGCTGCGTGAGAAAGTGAAGTGCAGGGCTGTATGTGAAAATCGGCAGGTGAATCCTCCAGGCAGTGAGGATGATGACATCAACGATGTGCGCACACTGTCGGGAGGGGAGCGGTCATTTTCTACCCTCTGCTTTATCCTGTCGCTATGGGAGATCACAGAGTCCCCGTTCCGTTGCCTCGACGAATTTGATGTCTACATGGTGAGAGCTGCCCTTCCCCCAATCAAATCCCTTTCATCTTTCCAGTATAGCTTCTGTGTGATGTTTGTCATCAAAAATGAGTTATTAAAATGCCCCAACATATGGTAATTTTAAGTTCCTGCAAAATTATATGATACAAGTACCCTGTAAATTACATCTATACTTTCAGCAGCACAAGTGAGGTTATGGAATTCTGTCATAAACATTAGCAGCTTCCCTTCATGTTCAGAGATTCTACCATGTTCTGTTCAATATACATACAGTAGTCATACTTACGGAGGTCCCACCCTGTTTCGTACAGGACATGCACAATCGGCGTATCTCCATGGACTTGCTGCTGGGCCTTTCAGAGCGACAGCTACAGCGACAGTTCATTTACATCACTCCTCAGTCCACAAGGTTTCATTTCTCATTGACTCCATTGATTCTGTTGCTTATTTGTCATCAGACATGTATCATTGATTATCAGTTAATATATACATGAAAGACTAAAAACTTCTAAGGCTAATCCATTATACTAAAACTTGTAGTTACAGAGCACTGTTGCTGTAGTCATTTGTTTCTGTCGTTTGTAAACCCATGGTACCACACATTTACTTGAGAAAATAAGTTGCATATACATACAACATTACAAAACTTCCCTCTGAAAACAAAATGATTTTTAACAATTATTATTAAGCAACAACCCTGAAAGCATTTCCTCTTCATTGCTATGCAGTGCCCTACCAAAAAGCAGCCGAATTGCTATCCACATGCTTGCAGACCCAGAGCGTGGACCAAATCAGGAGAACCATGAAGAGGAGGAGCAGTAGTGCCACCTGATGGTTAGGGGAGGTTCGGTGTAGTTCAGTGTTCTGTATATCAGGAGGGTTGAAACCCAGTTGCTGTTGGGCCAGTCTTTTGTGTTTTTTTTTTCGTTGGCATTATTTAATTAACTCAATAATTTAGTTTTTTAGCCGTTTTAAAAATAAAAGGAAATATTGCAAGTTGATACTGCAATTGAGCCCCTAAGACTGTTTAGTTTCAATTGGGACAATACTGAGGTCACTGTAGTGCTTGACTTAGGTGCTCCTGTATTGATTTGTATTTTCTCAGCTTTGTTTATTGCAATTAAATTGTTGATACAGTTACGTTGCTGTGTGCATTTTCATTACTCCCATCCACCCACCATCCATCCCCATTCCCTTTGCACATTGGGGTAGCCTACATTTTGTTTTGTATGAATTGATGATCACTGTCTAAATGAAATGGACACATATAACTACAATTTTACTATGTATATTTAGACTTACATAAGTGATATCAAGACAATTCTAAAAATCACCATGATATTGACCTTACACAACAATATATATGCGTAAGCCTAAATATATGTAAGTGTAAAGAAGGTAAGACCCTTGACATAACATGCTGTTTGTACGGGCTACATTTTGTAATATTGTACTAAATGTATTATTTAAAGACCAGAATCATCCAGAAGGCAATACTGTTAGATGGACGAGTTAGGAAATAAAAGGTTTTCCCGGTAAGTTCAAGTGACTTCTCTTTCATGCAATCTTGAGGATTCGCTCCTTTCCATAAAAGCAGCGATCGATTATCTGCCTTTGCTGGCCTTCTTTAAGCCAGGATTTAAAACTGATATGGCTTAATTGGGATGCTACATTAAGTAATTTACCTGTGCTACATTTCTACTGGTGTGGTTGTTAGCCATTTTGGTTGATATCTGTTGATGTTTTTCTGTATGCAAATTTGTTGCATAAAATTGATGTTACATAGTTTTAAAGATGGCAGCAATTCTTCAAGGTAACACATTAGCTTAAGACATTTGGTCATAACCTCTTGCCTCAATTTTTTTGTGAGTTTGCTTTATGCACCAAATGTTGCTATGCAATTAAACATAGTTGTATTATAATGTATTTATTGTAATGTGTTGCTGATGTTATCATACAAATATGCAATGGGACTTTTTGATACTTTGTATCAAGGCAGAATACAAGATATTGCCTTGCCCTTTTTTTTTTTTCAATGTTTAACCAATTAAGTCTTATGATCTACTAAATCTACTATCTACCACTAGATATACTATCTACTAAAATTTGTTATGTAGGACCATTAGGAAATCATCGGTCTAAATCACCAAGGAAAAGTTGATGCACCCAAAAATGTTTTCACCAAAGGGTAATTAAGTGTTATATTAATTGAGTCATTTTTAAACAGTGTTTGTGTTTGCTACTTTTTATATGTTGATGCTATTCTATAAAATCTAACTAGTTATCAGTCGTACTAAATGCATTCTCCAACATAATGTCAAATACAGCAATTTCTTAGAGCAACAAAGACTTCAGTCCCATTTCAGAATTTCTTTTCCTCATTTGAGATTGTTGAGGACATACATTGCTAAAATTAAACACGCAAATCTTCAGAAAACAGCCCATAGATGTTTTATTAGGTCAAACCACAACACAAGGAGTCGTGCGGCCAGGTCGTCAGGAGCACAACACATGCTACAAGTATAAAAAAATCCATATTGCAAACTTTAATGTTTGTTTGTATTTGGTATGTCAGTAGAATACACTTTTAATATTTAATACAAACATTTACTGGGCAAAGAGATATTAATATGAATTTCTGGTCGTACAAACAGGACCGGGGCTATTCCGAGCACAGGAAAATTGAGGTCTTAAAGGCGCAGTGTCATGCTGAACTCCACACTCTCCCAACTGTGCAAAGACTGAACGAAATCACACAGACTAACCACGTTTACTTGGAATGCTGGGAGATCTGAGGCAGGCTAAATTCCAACTCTTAGAAGAAGGGATTTCATACAGGAAACTAAGTATTGTATCTTAAAATTTCTAAAACTTTCCAGTTTGACAATGCATTCTTTTCTCCGGCGAAGCATGCCACACACTTAAAAAGGATGACCTTGTGTACATAGATTTTAAACTTGAGGGTATGGGAGAGGAATAAAAAAAGGTTATACAAAAAGTTAAGGGCACAGTACACTTTTGTAAAACTGTATACCAAACACATTGCTTAAAGATATTCCCTCTCTACATTTTGTTAAGGAACTGCAGTCTTCTACTACATGTGCCATTTAAGGTGATCTGTAACAAAGCAGTTAATGGAGAGAGACTAATCAATGCCTAATGAAATGCTTCACTGCCCTCGTTTTCCTTTACTGCTCACACTGGTTCTCTTGACACTGAATAGCCCCTACATCTCCCAGAGTGCCTTATCCTGATACTCAACCTGTGGGCTGTGGGCTAAAATAGAAGAGAGTGTGCATGGTTTTGTTGTTTTGCCAAAACTAGTTAGTTCACAGTTAATATGTTTTCCGTGACTGTTTGATGTACTGCCTTGAAACTTTAACTTAATTGGTCCTTCAGATATTTTGATACTTCTGTTTAAAAAGTAATTGTAAGGTTATTTTAAAATGGCCACCATAAGCCATTCAAATCATGGCAGTGATCTTAATGTTTTCTTGAACCTCTGCCTTGCACCAGAGGATTCTTTTTGCTGGGGGAAGGGCATGGTGTAAGCTTGAGGTGAATGTTTAAGATTATTTAGGCCAGGAGGAAAGCCCAGCATATTCTAAAAGAGAATGCATAGGATTATTTTAACTTGGTGAAAGGTGAGTTCTAAAAGGAACACTATTAGCTGTTTCCCAGTGCATTTGCCACATATGGCATTGTGACTAAACAAAAGGACTGTGAGTCCTCTGTTATTTAAGTGGTCAGGCATTGCAATTTGATGCAATGTGAACAAGCCATTTCTGGCTTCATTTGGCATTCTTAAATTAAGTGTACTCAAATTCATGATGTATTGATATAGGCTACACTTTTGATCCAAGATATAGCATTGGGCTCACAAGATTTCAAACAAGGACTTTAGTAGCATAGATATAGTAGTATTCATAAGGAAGCATGCTCCCACACGCAGTGGAACAATGAATCAATGAATCACAAATATACATCCCATACGACAATACTGTTAAGATTTTATAAGGCTTTGTTCTTATGGGATTCGAATGGCACGAAATGAGGGGAGGTTCTTTTTTAAGGCCGAACCTACTGGCATGCAAGTAAACTACACTTCTATTCCACAGAACAAGCATATTCTGGAATAGCAGGCAGATGAATGAATTCTCTGCCAGTCCAGACCTCAGAGGATTGGGTTAACGGTTTATCAGAGAACAGTTACACTACCATGGGAATTTTGGTTTTTCGCGACATTAAATCAGTCATAGCTAGCGTCAGCAAAAAACATGGAACGATAAATACCGTGGTAACATAACTCAAACCCAGCACAGCACTGATGCACAAGCTACCGTGGAATGGGAATTCTATAGCGGGCACACAACACGTTTCTTCACATTTTGGCAGGTTTTTTTTAAATTTTATATTCTCATATGTTTATATACAGTACATATATAAAGTATACTTGAAATTTTTTAGCAAATGACATTCTCATGCATACAAGTGTTTCAAACACAGGAAGCGAGTCCATCGAAAGGTAGTCCCAAGCAATTATTGTCTTCGTAGTTGTTGTTTTTTTTGTGGTTTTGTTGTTTTTTGTTTCTGTGGAAATAGCTGCAGACTGAATGGAACGTTAAACCCCCTTGAAGTCCAGAGCTTGTGGTCAGCAGCGCGTGCATTCGATCACTTCTGCATGTCGCACTGGAGGAGTAATACGATGGATGGGTCACTCTTCGCTGCGTCTTTGAACTCGTCCAGTGTGATCTGGTCATCGTTGTTCTTGTCCATCTTGCTGAAAATTCTGTCCACTCGCTGCTCTGGGGTCAGCCCATCCTCATTCATCTTCATCATAATGACCGTGCCCACCATCTTGTAGATGGCCTTCACAGAAAAACAAACAAAAAACCCCCAAAACAACTCTCCATCATTATGCAAAAATGCCACCAAATACACATGATTTATAACTTTTTTTCATTTTCTTTCATGTTTTTGGGTTATTTGATTGTATTTCCTATTTGTGACCTCACAATACATATTTTGGCTAAAGTATAATTTTGTATCCCCCTTTGATTAGATTTTTAAAGACATAATTGTGTTAATGTAACATTCTCCGAGATGTAAAGAAATGCCCCGGCAGATTATGTATCTGTCTAAATAGTGTTGTGTTAATGCATTTTCTGTGTGGCTCATATGTTGATCGACAATGAGTGAGCAAAGGCCTATCAATATTTTTTTTATGTTCATCAGTATTTTCCTGTCAATTTCATTCATGTCAAAATGTGAAAGAAGAAGAGCACTTCATGGGCTATAGTATACATAATCATTTGTAACCATTCTCCAGCCAGGCAGAAATAGCTTAAGTGGCCACTGCCATTTGTTCAATAAAAGCATTTGTTTCTTGGCATTTGTCCTGATATTAAATCAAAAGCCCCACCTTTTTTTTCAAAACCACCATGCCTCTAAGTATTCTAGATTCGTGGACAGTGATGAATGTGTATTTATTTGATAGCCATCCGCTTCATCCTTTCCTGTGTACCAAAGATCTAAACGCCAGTATTTTGTCTGGGTCTGAATCCCAAGACAATGACATCCAAGATGCGCCACATTCTAGCCATCCGAGTAATTCTTCTCTTTGTAAAATCAACAACAGCTGTTTCTTATGGTCTAAATACATTAAAGATACTCTACTATTCTTCCTTTTTACCAACCCTGCCTTTTCTCCCCCTTTTGGAATCACCATTGTACCTCTCAAGTCACAACTATACTGCAGAAGGAGTACTATTGCTAATCACATGCACTGACCTACAAGCCATTCACTATTTGACAAACTGTGGGCCACACAGTACTACAAGAACGCTAGTCCTGATCTGGGGGCTCTCTCACCAATGACAACTGGTTACATGAGCCCCATAATTTGGAGATACTATTGCTGTAGATACCAAGCTAGATCGCTAACTTGAAACTGTGCTACCCCCCAGCAAGGAAGACCACTTGAGTCCCCCCACTGCCGATCTGCAGTTGTTGTTTTCTCCTGACTGGATTTCATACCTCTATGATCTCCAGCATCTCCACTCGTGTGATTTTGCCATCGCCATCCAGGTCGTACATGTTGAAGGCCCAGTTGAGCTTCTGCTCAAAGCTTCCACGGGAGGTGATGGATAGCGCGCAGATGAACTCCCTGAAGTCGATGGTGCCATCGCTGTTCTTGTCGAAGGTTCTGAAGGCGTGCTGAGCAAACTTTGACGCATCACCATATGGGAAAAACTGAAATGAGAACAACGTTGTTAGCCAGAAAACAAGGATTTCTCAGCCCTGGTAAAAATGAATAAACATTATGATTATGTTCCAGCAATTCAGCTTAACTGTTCCTAGGGAAAAGAACAGAACTGTTCTCTTATGATTTGGCTTCAGTGATTAATGCTGGGAAGTATGCAAAAAAATCCATTCCACATAATTAATTTCTTTTCAACTCCTGGATGGTTTGAAGACTAAATATAACTCTTCATGCAAGCTAATAATTACTAGCAGTTCTGTATTTGATTATTACATGTTGTCCATGAAGCACCCCTCCCCCATCCCTTTTGCTGTTCCCTGAAGATCAGCAGGAACCATTGCTTCACATCTCTTCTGAATGTGTAAGTGTGGTTCGTCATCACATTGTGTCTCTAAAGAGTGAAAAATCAGAGAGCAGCCTAGTGCAGGAAAATGCAGTTAACTCAATCAGCAATGGCTTTCTGACTTCAGTTACCACAAACATTAAGTTGGCAATTTTGTTGCAAGCTGAATTCTATTAAGGTTAAGATGCTAAATTAACCTTCATTTTAGCATAAATACAACATTTAGTATGGTGAAGAGATAAAGAGTTTTGCCATCTGGACCAGGTTAAATCAAACGACAGTTTTCTATGGCACTAAACATAACAATAAATGAACAAGAAGACAGCCAGTGTGTAAGATATCAACTCTGTACACTGCAGTGCTTACCAAATTAAATGAACACCATGCAAGTTGCACATGATATTGATGACTGTTTAAAAATGTATGGACCCAGAGACAGCATGAGGCTGAACCATTATTCATTTATTTTACTAGCTAATAAAAAAGTCAATAGTACCATAAAACTCCTTATTAATACAGTAAAATGGTTGTAATTCCTACTTATCTAAAATTGCTTAATTGTACAATGACATGCATTTGCTAGGGAAGATTGAATAGCCAAGGAAAATAAAAGGAATTCCATAGCAAACTGTGAAATGTATTCATTAAATATTAAATTTCAAGATCATTTATGTTTACCCATGTTTGTTGATTTCTCTTCCCCCTCTTCAAAAGAAAACCTTGCTTAGGAATGTAGTGACTCAGACCTTTGCACCTTGCTGTGATGCACTGAGAAACATGACATTTGGAACTCCATACCTATTTATTAATTGATAATGATAAAATTATGCAACACTGGAACATATCTATCCTTGCCAATTTATGACTGTCTCTGGAATAATAAAAACCAGCGGGATCTGGAAAGCTTTCACTATGCAGCAGACGTATTTTGCAGATGCATTTAAAAGAACATGTTCAATTAATAGTGTAATGGTGTACAGATACTTCAGTGAAACCAGCAATCCACTAAGGCGCAGGTGGCTTATAAGGAAATGAAACCCGGGTTGGCCTATTATGGGTTTATGATCAGAACACATTGACAGCTAATTAAGCCATAAAACCAAATCTCTTTTGAAACTGCACCACAATTCTGTCCTCAAATCTCCACTGAGAAACAAACATGGATTTGGACATGCCCTAGATGCACTTCCACTAAATGCATTAGACCCTGTCCTAAGATAAAATTATAAGTTAAAATATATCCCTAAGTGCATTTGATTGAATCCAGTTTTTTTGTTTTTGGACAATAATTCACAAAATCAAATTTCATAACACCAGTGCTTTTTGAAGCATTTTTTACAAAGGCAGGCAAATATTTTGACTGAATCAATACAACGCACAAGCAAAGGGGCAGTCAGGCTTCATGGAATCCCAAAAACAGATGCAACTGTCTTATAGGCTCAGATCATCAGGATATTGATGACTAGAACCAATAGCTTTGGTTTGGCAAAAAAAGGAAAATGTCTTTAGTTCAAATGACACAACTCAGCAGTTAGAAACACTTTGTTGCTCTCTCTACCAAAAGGGGGTTCAAGAAACCTGGTTGAGTTCTTCAGGGGGAAAGGAACCCACCTTGACGTAGAGCTGCTGGAACTCGTCCAGGTTGAGCCTGCCGCTTGGGCAGTCCTTCAGGAAGCCCTTGTACCACTGCTTGAGCTCATGTTCATTGAACTCCGTGCTCTTCACCAGATCCTCCATCACCTCAGGGGCTAGCTTGCTGTTCTGTTTCCCCATGGTCTCTGCAGGAGAGCAAACAGGGAAAACACATTTTACCGCTAAATAAAAACCACTGTGGATTTAAATTCTCTGATTTGCTTTCAGTCAACAGTCATCTGTATATGTATCTCATTCTTACATTGAATTGACTAGGTTACATCATGTGGATATGCAAATTAAGCCCTGCTGTGAGATCACAACCGGAGACAATATCAAACTGTAAAACAAGCAGCAAAACCACTCAAAACTGTTTTAGTTTAGCATATTTATTTGAATGCATCATCTATTTTCATCTTTATTCCCTTCTAATTCACACCATACGAAGACACTATTACTTATTCAATGTCTCCACCCATTTTTAGGTTTCATTAGATGTATATTAGAAGGTGCAAAGTGTACATATGAGGTATTGTTAAATGTTGTGCATGGTTAGGGACAAGAGAGTCAAAGGACTCTGAGAAATGGAACCCTCCAGAGCACTGACCTGTTTGGAATAGCAGAGAGCTGAGGTTAATGCAGCACAGATGGCTGCAGCTATGCTTGCACTAGTTGTGTCAAGTGACCTAAATCTGATTTTTTGACATATTTGACAGATCTGTTTTACCGCTCACCATCTTCACTGCCAAAGTCATGTGGAGCCTGATCTTTTCAGCTACAATTTACTCAATGTTGTTATATGGTATTTCTCAATTTCACCTTGCCTGCAACCTGTGTCCACACCTACACCTGGATCCAATTTCATGCACCTGAGTGTATTTTACACCCTGTTGTTATATTCCAAAAATGGACAAATGGGTGAATGACATCATCTTTCGTGTAAACATACAGGAAACAGCTCAGCCAGCAAGCCAAAATATCATGCTGAATTTCATTATGGGGAGTAGTCACAAAATCAAGTGGTCAAACTGACTGAAGAGAAGTTTTTATCCTTTTATTTAAAGGGAAAGTGAAGGACATGTTGATTTAATGTAGGACAGTAACTATAGAACATTCTTTTCCATATGTTGTTCAGATGTGAGTGGATTTGAGATCCTGGCTGTTTCAACAGATTTGTGGAAAAGTGATTACTCAAAAACTAGAATGAGTGAAATTCGATTGTGTTTATACACCGCTGGTTTGATCTTGAGTAAAGATAGTTTCATGAAATGTATTTATGTGGACCTGCTTTATAAATTACTGGTGCGGGCATCTGCAATAAATATGTTTGGCTAGCGAATAAATAACTCAATATAGATTACATTAGCTCACACAGTGCAGTCTCATCAACCTTGTTTTTAATGCTGGAAAGATAATACATGAAAACACCAAAGGAAATGTTCTGATGACAGTCTGGACCTAGTTAACTTGATGCTGAATGCTAATCCCAGCAGGTGAAAAGGAATGTCCTGCCCCAAGCAAAATGAGGGCCATGGATTGTAGCTTCTTAGTACAGAATGAAACAGGAGGATGACATGTGCCTCAGTGGACCAGGGTCAAATATGTATCTGTAATACTTATTTAGATGCTGCTCAAATTTTAAACTGCTAAATGATCACAGAGAACTTCTGACAGCATATGCTTCGTTCTTGGAATTTATGAAATGATTTTTGGTCAGTAACCTACAGGAAATTCTATTTTGTCTGAATGGTTAATATATTACAGTTGAAGTAATTACTTTTGGGATGATATGGGGGAGCTGTTTTGTGTGGGATGGTGGAAGGGGCTCTAATGAGGATTTTGAGGGAGTTGCTGTTTAGGAAGTATTGTTAAAACTTAGAAAATTAATAAAATACAATTTCACCAAATAGACTCGATCCACAGCTGCAGCTACAGTCGAGGGGAGATGAGGTCCAGAAAATGTTAAAAAAAAAAAACAGGTGTGCTTTGCCAAAAGCTGTCTGCTGTTTCCCCGTTGTGAAAGTGCTGATGGAGAGGGAGCAGGTGGTAAGGCCGAGATTCTGCCTGGCGGAACAAACTGAAGCGTGATGGGGCCCGGCATGAGGATTGAAAAGACCCAAACGCAGACGCTGAGCAATGATGCGAACTGCATGCTAGAAATGGCTATGTGAGGGAACAGCTGTTTGGGGATTCTGAGTGGAATCCAGGTGGTCGGAGAGGAACATGGAGCCTGTAGTTCCTGTCAGACTGCAGTGGAGTGCTCGTGCAAGGCACAGATTGCAGTGGGGTGTGGCAGATCCTTCAGCCTCCTCTGTAGAAGGTGGGAAAAACACAAATCTTCCCATCAAGACATGAACTAAAGCGACAATTAAAGCTGTTTAAAACAGATCTAAATTTCGGTACAGTACTGTGGAAAATAACCCCTCTCCCACCACCAAAGTCGTTAGATTGGTGTTAGATTTTGGTGGTACTCTTCTGAGGAATAAATAACATAACATAACATAACCGAACAGAACAGGGCAGCCTGTCGTTTAGTGGCTAAGGTACATGACTGGGTCCCCTGAGGTTGGTGGTCCAGCCACAGCAAGAACACAATTGCTGTTGGGCCCTTGAGCAACACCCTTAACCCCTCATTGCTCCCAGGGGAGATTGGCCCTCGGTTAGCCCGGTCAACTGTAAGTTGCTTTGGGTAAAACCATCAGCTCAATGACTGTAATGCAATAACTCATACTTATTTAATTTATTTATGAAAGGACATCATTCCCCCATGTGGAAAAATAAATCCCTCCCTTCTCTTCCCCCATGATGACTGGCTCCACTATGTTCATCAGCAATGACAAATCAAATGCTTCCTGTAGCTATTAATAAGCCAATCAGAGCCATGGAGGAATTTTAGGCCACACCTTCCAGTGGACCTGTCTCAATGAATCACATGTGGGTTAACCTGCATGAGCTGCTAGTCTCAGGCCCCGGCACAGCATCTCAGTGGGCTTACATCTGGACTTTGGCAGGCCATTCATGTTTAACAACCATTCTCATGTTAGACGTCCTTGTGTGTTTTGGATCATTGACTTCAGTTTCAGCTCCAGCTCATGGACAGATGGTCTGACATATTGTCCTGTATAGTTTCATATTCCAGAATAAAATGTTTGGCTTCTTCAGGGATGTCGGTCTGTACATGCCCTGATGACGATGGAAAGTATATGAGGAGCTTACTCTGGAATGCAGAGTTTGGTTCTTGTTGCACATGACAGGCCCAGAAACTTCCACATTTGACGCATCTCTCCATAGAACAGTGAGCCAGAACTCCTGAGGACCATCCAGCTGCTATTTGGCGAAACTGAGACAATTATTCTTGTTCTTCTTCAGGAGCAGTGATTTCTGCCTTGCTCACCCCAGTCTCTTGTCCCATGTTCAGGTAAATGTCTCTGATGGTATAATGATGAACACTGATAGCAACCACGCAGATCCTTGGGTGCTGTTCTAGGATTTTTCTGACTTCCAGGATGTGTTTACACCTTTTTCTTCGAAGGATTATGGATGGCTGTTCCTGGGAAAACTCACCATGGCCCCTAAGTTCTTCATTCAGAAAATATGGCTGTAAAAGTAGCTTGATGCTGCCCCAGAGCCTTAGATATCACTTTGTAACCCTTTTCAGACCAAAAGGCATCAATAACCTTTTTACTGAGATTTTTAGGAATTACTTCACATCATGACATGATGCATTTGTTCAATGTACAAGTTCAATCTGTCGGTTTGGGCCTAGCTAGGTATACATCAAGAAAGTCTGACCCAAATAACCTTCTTATTATACTCAAATTACTAAAACTAACAGTCACTCTCCCTTTAATGTGGCTGAGTTAACTCTGAGGGTATTTTGTTTTTCCACATCTGAAAATTGCAGAATTTAATACCTTGCACACAAAACAAATGATAGAGACACAAAACCGTGGTGTCGTTTTCACTCTCATATTCCCTTGATGTACTACTCACAACCACTACAGACCAAATTTTTCATTGTTGGAGAGTTACAAAAATTCAGAAAATGATACAGGGGCCTAAATATTTTTTCACAGTGATCCTCTTGAGATACAGCTGCACTGCAGGTGCAATGATTAGAGGTCTTGGTCTTTTGTGTGGCAATCTTGTCCCCCCTCCAGCGAAATGGTTTGACCAATCATATTTGACAGGTCTGTCGCACGACTGCCATGGGGCTGCATCTCTTCCCTGGAGTAACATGATGGAACGTCCCCACATACTGATACGATCAGTCTCTGAACTCCCGTCCATTATGATAGTATTGTGCCCTGGATCCTTTTAAAAAAAAAAAACGACAGGCAGCTGAACTCCACTCCATAAATGCTTGAAGCATCACTTTAAATCCCTGACACGCAATTAAAGGATCACCGAAGATCATCTGCACATATTTACAGCGTCCACTGTGAATGCTCTTCATACACCCAAAAACAGGAGCTCCAACTACTCGATCTATTTCATATACTGTGAAAGGATTACTCTAGATACCCTCCATGTACTGACTGGATCGGTTTTAGCAACAAGAATGACTTCATTATGCCTTTCACTGTTCTGCATGATAATGAGACAGCCAAGTGACTCCACCTCATTTATCTGGGTTGACATTTCCTCTTAACCTATAAAGAGGCAGAATAATCTTCCTGAAAATGACCTGGTCATATCGATGTTCAGCGTCTGCTGTTATAACAAAGCTTAAGCCTGTTCCTGTCAGTCATACTGTACATTTTCATCTAAACATAATGTAATAATGTAATCATTATAAGGGCATCTAGGTCAGAATTGCTATGACTGCAAGTCCTAATGATAATGGTGAAATGTTTTATTTTGGCAAATCACATGATCCCTACATGGTTCACAAACTTTTCTATCATACTTGTCAGTAATTTATTTTAAAATGGGCACTCTAAAGTTTCCTGAAAAACAACAAGGAATGGTTAAGTAACATGACGATGGTACAGTCTCCAATGTCACTGCAGGAAGCAATGATTGACAGTTTATTTCTATAAGACATGCAGAGCAATGTGTTAATTTGTTATATTAGATACTATGACAAAATCTACTATGCTTTACTGTTAAAGAAAAAGTGCAATTGTTTGGGTGTGTTTTGGTGTTGAGAGTCTGTAGTGCTTGTGCTGAGTGAAAGAACCACACATGCTACAAACGCTTCTGGTGCTAACCATGTGCAAAAATGCATGTACCTATGGCAACCAAGCTAGTAAGAGGAGAGGGAAACCCAGTGCCTAATTTGGCAGGGTAGTACATTAGCGTTGTGACAGCACTGGAAGGGATGAAACTGGATGCGGCAAAAAATTCCCAAATGTAACAAACCATGTGTGACAAAACCATGAACAGCCTGAAATTGTGGTAGTTAAGTACAGTTCAGTACGTGTTCGGATCACTTCGGGTTAAAAAAGTGACATTTTTACAAGCACTTAACACAGAGGAAAACACGCCTACATCAGTGGACCACGCTTGATTTTTTGAACAAAAATTTTTTAAATATTTGATGGCTTGAGTATGTAAGAGGCATTCATTGTAATTTCATGTGAATTCTATTGAAAGAAGAGAATATCAGAGAATTATATAAGAATTTGAATTAATATAACAAGAGATAGCGGCTTCTAAAATAGGTGGAACAGAACGCACAGAAATTGAGTTTAAATATGAGGAAAATCACTTTAACTCTGTAGTGTATTTATGAATTAACCCAACCACACAAATTTTCCCCATTTTTGATTTGGCTAGGCTCATTAATTATCATTGCAAATTATGTTGACAGTATCATAAGCCTAATTACTGCAGAACATGTAGGACAGTCATGCCATATGGTGGTATATTTGCAAGAAAACAAAAATACACTAGAACCTCAGAGATAATTAACTCACGAGTTGCAGAAACACTGGCCAACTGAATTGGAATTAACCTGTGTAGGGGTCCACTGAAGCACCGATTTTTCAAAAGTGGAGCATAATGTGACAATTATGAATGAGAGTCATCTAGCACAGTGTTTTGTACACAGTACTACACATGTAGCAGTATGTGAGTAATAATTCTAATCAGTAAATATTTAGTAATTGTAAAACTGATAACTCTCAGACCTAAGATAGGGCTTCATTCCAAGTATGTGTGTATATCTAAGGTTACACTGTCATTTGTATTTTGACTTGCCACAAAATAAAAAGCCCTCAGCTCACTGAGGTGAATAAATACTTTTAAAGTTTCACATCTATACTACTATCCCTGAATCCATCAATCCATCTCCAGGGAGACTCAGTGGTATTGCATGGTCAGGGTACAGAATGTCTAGATCAGAAAGTCACAGGTCTTACCCACTGATGGAGTGGCCATTCTTGCTGTACCCTTGAGCACAGTACTTGACCTGAATTGCCTCAGTGCACAAAAAGATGCATAAATAGATATGCAGAATGTAAGCTGTGTTGGTCTCCTGGAATAAGACTCCCAGCCCACCCATTTAATGTGTACATCGGCAGCCATACCAAGAAAAGCAATAAAAACTTAACTGTTATGTGTGGTTGTGTAAATCTAGAGCAAAACTGCCATTTAAGCAGATACTTCAGTCATTTAGCTGGTTGTTTACCTATCCAAAGCATGGGCCTATAGTTCTTGTGTTTGTGGTATAAATGGGATGAAAGTGGACATGTTTGAGTGGATGCTGAAGGTGCTTGTCCACAGGGATTACCCCTCACCTCTCTGAAAGGTCAGTGCCTTCCATGAGCCGAAACACAACAACAGAAAACAAACATGGCCTCCGAAGAAAATTAAGTCTACATTTTTACCTCTACAACAAACTGGGATACCACATGTGAATCCTGCAGTGAGCATGTGAAGATCAAAGAGGTTTAAATCCCCTTAGTAATAAACGCACTGCTTTAGTAACAGTGGATATATGCATGTATGCTCCTACAAGCTGAACCACAGAGTTAAAATGCCACTGATATTCGTATATTAGTACTCAAGTTTTTTCAAGCTTGTGTCTCGGGGGGAGGCAGACTGCTCCAATCAAAGAGGCAGGGACACAACCTACATGTGTATGCCACTGACAATGCTATGGAAGAGCTGTGGGCAGTGGAAACATGGAGGACCAGTTCTCTGATATACCTTTATATGTGTTACACTGTTACATGTGTCTTTTCAGTTCATGAAATGTACCTTAGCATCGCAGTTGGGAAGTCAGTATTACAGGAGTGTATATTAAAAGTCACATGTAATATTACTACGAGTTCAGCATTTCTCTGTTTCTGAACTGCTATGTTGGTCTGCTGATAAAATGCTAAACAGAACACACCACCCACCACACCATCCCCCTGTCCTTGCCTTGTTAAGGAATGCAATGTGAAACAGTGTTGAAAAACAGTGGCATGTCATTGGAGGTAAATGGTCGTTCCTGAATCACGATTTAACAATTCAAACTCGGTTTGATAGGTTCCCAGTGCTGTGATAACCAGTCTCTGCAGTATGAAGCACGTAAAGCCTTTTGCATGTTGGACATGTGTGTTATATATCTAAATGTGTATACAAATGTTTGACACAAGCATTATATTATGTGAACTAATATTAGATGACAGTATAACCTGTATGTCTGTTAAATTATAATATTTCAGAGATATTCTATGTTATCATTTTATTTTACCAACTTGCGACTTGCGTACCTGAAATGCTATTCGCATGATGTCAGCCTGAAACATGATTTATTGACTTAAGAGTAACCATTTCCCGTACAGTATGAAAATATTCAATATTAACTCAAAGAATTTGGCAATTCAGCTGATGGTGAAATTAATCTAAGTTTATTTATCCTTGACATTTTGCTAAATTCTTTTAATTAATAAGAAAATTGAAAGGTATGAAAGCAGGCTACACAATTAGCAGGTCTATTGACTATTGTCTTCGCGCGTTATGTAACAGCCCGGCTGTCCTTTTTCATCGTTATCAGGCACGGAATGACCTTGAGAAATGCACATCGACCATAATATATTGTATGAAAAATCACAGAAAATGTGAAGGTCAAAAAACCTGTTTACATTGCCTTGTAAGGTTATACAGACACAATCGAAACAAAGGGTGGATGTTTGAATCTGTCCCAATATGCCAAATAGACGTGTGAATTTCTTTTTTAAAATGTTGTCATTTCGACGAACAAAACGTATATTTTTATATGATATGCCGGGAATATTTCAGATTAAATTGAATTATGTTTAAGCATCCTTCCATCGACGCAACTGTGTGCATACCGTCGTAGCAGCTGCAAGCGACACGACGCAGCACTGCGCTGAAGTTGAAGGAATGCACTCGTTTATTCTGCATCGGCTCTCATTTGCAAATCTTCATTCTGGATTAATTGTATAGCTAATCCAATTAAAAACCATTTATGCTGCATGACAAAAATGAAGACACTGAATACAATTTTACAATGATTCCTCACAAGAAATAGATTTAAAATACCTGTCATTTGCCCTTACGTCTTGATTAAATTATGAATGAGAATAATACAGCCTAACTGCGTCAAGGAAAAACACTTCAAATACACACGCTAGATACACTTAAAATGTTTTATAATCAAAGCATGCTTTGCCAATATGATTGGGCAAGTCAAAATCAGCGCAATCACCTAGAACGAACCACAGCTATGAATAAACTAAGCGCTGTATGTGGGTTATATAAGCTATGATCTCGTCTATTTACACATTTATTACATGCATTAATGTGTGGAGCCTTACTGTACAGAATGATAAAATGTGGCACGCAACCATTTATTCTGGTATCCAAGTCCCAAAAAAGAAACTGTATAACGCCATTCATTGACAAACCGACATGCACCATTGGCAATCCAACGTACAGAGGGAGACCACCATACTCCTCTATTTCTCCCAGAAACAGAGCATAATGTCTTACCTTAACAGATATAATGCGAAGCTAATGGAGGACTGATCTGTTGGAAGTTACGGGCTTTGGGATTAAGAGTGCCCAAATCTGCAGACCCCCTATGATAGACTAGTTTTAGAGGTAAAATAAAAAATGTCTGGATCGGTTACAGCAATACAAAAGTGATGCAGTCAGGGACCGATTCCACTCTAGTTCTGGTCTGTGTGATGATATAAAAACGGCGTCACACCGTGTGCATCACGAATTGATGTGGCTCGTCGCGGTGGTTGTCTATCTCAACGCACAGTACTGTTGCTCGGGGAGCGCCGTTCTTTGAGTTTGCGCGATCTCAAGAAATACGCCTCCTTCTCTGCACCTCGGTCGTTTTAAAGAAACTGTAAGATTCTACTGGCATCATTGTATAGGGATCGGTAGGCTAATTCGGCAGGTGGACACGGATAAGAGGAAACCATGACAAGAAAATCTGGATGGTATTTTTTCATGAACTAGCTTGTATGGATATCTCTCAAGAAAAGCGTCCCATTTTAACAGCGCAATTACAATTGGTATACAGTGTATACTGTAAAAGCAAGTACGCATACCAGCTAACGTAAAGATCACATTTCTTTAAAATTCAATACTCAACCATGTAACAGACTGACACTACCACTGGCTACGCCCTAAACTAAGATTGGAAGCATGACTTAGATGCTTCCCCAAAATGTCTCGTCTATTATTCATCGATCTATTTTTGTATTTCCTTTAGAAGTGAATTAATAGGTCCTTTTTTATTTGTTTGTCATCTTTGCTGCAGTTCAGCTACAGCCCCAGTTCAGTTTAAGTAGTATGCTTTGACCTTGACATAAGGTAATAACTTTAACAAATGCTGAACTTAAATATGTTTCAGTGACCAGCTTTGGGTTTACTGTAATTAGGAAAATAAACTGAAGGATGGGGTCTGCCTCTTCAGTTTGTTTCCTCCCAAGTTCTCTTTCTTTTGTTCTTACCATTCCACTGTTGCCCTTTTACTAGTTTTTAAATTGCATTAATTATTTGTGTATTATTAATTTGTCATTTCCTGTATGTCCTTCTCATGACAGTCACACTGCTTCATGGACCATGTTTTAATGACCACTACACTAGTTTATCCAGACTGCAGCAAGTGGCTGCAGATAGGGTGAAACTGGGATGAGTTTTCATCCAGCGTAGGGGATAATCCTATCACTTTATTAATGTTCTCCACTGCTAAAATTATGGGCATACTGGAACTGTGCGCAAGATGATGTAACGCATTACAAGAGCTTTAGCACTGTAGTGGAAGTTATATGTTTATGCAAGAGGGTGCAGAACATCCATTGACTATAAAGCATAGCCTTGTGCAAGAACGCACAGCACTGTGGCATAAGATACAGCAAGGTGCAGGAACATACAGCACCATGCTGTCTAGCATGGAATTGCACAGGATGCTATAGTTTTATGCAGGAGGTCGTAGCGCATTAAAGGCATATGTTTGCCAAAGCTGGAAGGTGTGGCTTTATGCAGAGAGCAGTACAGTTGCTGAGCAATAAAGGGCTGAGGGTGAAGACATTCAGGATTTTTTGGAAGATGGATAACAGCTATGAATCAAGTCCCAGATTAAGGCACTGTACTTGGTCTGCACAGGAAGTGGGTGACGGTGGCAGACTTGCCCCAGTTTGTGAGTCTTTGAATGTTTCCACTGAGGATTAGAAGATTGACAGAGCACTTAACAGACTTTTGGGCTGCCGGATGTATTTGGTGAGGCGCTGCCAGTGAGCAATGCAGCTCTCTGCAGCTAAATTCCGTCAACAGGTTCTAGGGCTGTCAACAGTGGCATAAATTTGGAATTGAACAAAACTTCCTAAAAATAGCATCAATTCAAACAGTTTTAAATAGAAATTCTTACATTTACATAAATATAGATATCTATTCTAATATCTACAATGCTGTGTCACTCCTAGAGTATTAAGCATGTCCATGATAGAATACAAAGGGACATTCTCATGTCTTGCCCATAGCAGGTTCACAAAACAGCAAACTATTGTAAGGTAAGGTAAATACTTTTTAGACATGCATCAATGCACTGTAAGTGTGAAACTGGCATGGGTGCTCATGCCAGTTAAACATAATTTAAAATTCATTGTTGTATCAGTGCATGCAGTTTTCATTTTGCTTTTGCCTTTTACCACACAGTAGCCAAGAGGCAAAGACTTTCCAGCTGGCACTTCATAAGGAGTGAAAACTGAGTATGATTGCTTATTTTGTGATTCTGATAATCATGACAGCTCTTTGGCTATGTATGGAAAATGTAATTGAGGTCAATGAGTAAACATTTTTTGGTGCTTTGAAAAGAGTAGTTTCAGAAAAATTATAATGTGATGACATAGCTTTGTGACAAAAACATGTTTGATTGTACAAGTTTAAGAGCATACTTGAGAGGCATGGCATACTCCAGTGCAGCAGGTGGCACTAGCGTGCACTGATGTGGGTTGAAGACCTCAGTCAGGTCTGGGGAAGAAAACCCAGTCAGAGAGCACTCATTGAGGGAAAGGTCCTGCAGAAGCACTGACTCTGAGCGCTGTTGCCATGGTTACATCCATGCCTGAAGGAATTAGCATATTTGCTTTGCTGCAAAGTGTGTTGAGGCTCCAACATCCAGGCCTGTGGGCATGTGAGAATACACAGTGTATTGGGCCATGGAATAATGTGGGATTTATTGTTGTTGTTGCATTTTCTGTAGTGATGATGTCACATCACAAGTATGGAGATTTTTCCATCATAATAGCCAGCAGTACTTTTACTCTGACATAGGAGGCTTTGGGCTCACATCCTTGGGAATTCTTAATACGCTTACAATGCAAAAGAGCTCTTCTACTGTATGTATCAAATACATGGCGTTGGTATTGTATACATAAATAGTCAACCTCAGAAATGAAGATATTTGTATAGTCTATTGTCCTGGACATGGTAGAAAATGATGTACAAACATATTCAGTAATACTGGGAACAAATTGCACTGAGTGACAATTCTTGATGAAATATTTATTATACTGTATATGAAAATTATAGAAAAGAGATTTTGGAGTGTATTATGAAAAAATAGATTTTTAAATGTGTAAATTTCACAGAGCAACCCATGCTGCAATCTGTACCATACAGAACTGTGACATTTGTTTTTAGTAATAATAACATCAACGTCAGAGAACCCCAATACCCATCATGCCTGCTGACTGCCCCCACAGGAAGTACCCAAGACAACAGGGTACAATCCCCTTGCCTAATGGGAACCAGAAGCAGAGCAAGGGAGTGCTGGAGCACCAGGACCTTGAGGTAAGTGAGACCAGCATGTGACAGTGTAGAACAGGACACATCCCGATCGTAAAGCCTGTAAATGTATCCAAAGGTGCCTGAGTCACTATGGTCACACACACCTGGTCCAGAGTGATGCCTCTGAGGAACGGCCTGGAGGTGGCCTCCCTCCTTGGAGAGCGCGGATGAACCCTGGATGGTGATGAGCGGACAGAACTCACACATGCGCGGGGGCTAGCCTCTATGAGCTAACATGACAGCCTCTGTGTAGATGGGGAGGTCTGGGAAATATGGTGCTTAGTGGGATTTTTTTATGCCTCCATGTGTAGGGAAGGAAATATAAGCATTCTTTTATTGATTCTGTTTGACATTATCCTGCATTGGATAGTCGATATCGCACCATGACCTGGTGGCAGGTAGAAATGGCAGCCATTGTCATGCGGAAACCAGAGCTGCCAAAAATACTAGGCCTTCCAGCCCAGCAGCCGCAGACGCAGAGGCAGAATCAGGCAGTATGAGGTCCAGCCATCTCTCAGCCTGATACCACAAACGCTGCACCTCCTCCCCTGCGACAGGCTAGCTGCTTAGCGGGAGATTGAGAGGATCACTAACAAAAGGAGAAGAAGGACAAACAGATTCCTGAGCAGGACTCAAGGCCTTTTCATCGTGAGAGGCACAAGTGGGTCCGATGGGGACATTATCTCACCTCTGCACCTTCCTCTGTGTGCTCCTCATCATACACTATACAGTGCAGTCCTCTGAGGCGGGGCCTCTGGCCTCTGCTGTCATCCCAGCATCCTCAGCTAGCCGCTAGCAGGGGTTCTCCCTGGCCACCTGTGCATGCCGATGACCCTGGGAAACCCAAGCAGAGATGACGACATTTAGAGGAGGTAAAAACGCTTTCAGGTGGGGGTAAGAAAATTGGAGAAAAATTAGTCCATAATCTGGTTAGCTCAAAACTGAGCAGCCACACAAAAATTACCCAAAGCTTATTGGTTAGCTTTGCTGGCAATTGTAAACAGCAATGAAACTCACCAAAATTCTAAATAAGAAGCATACTGTAGGGACCAGCAAGATCTAAAGAGAAAGGCAAGAAATACTTTAAATGAATTTATTTTAGAGAGAAAGTGAGAAACGACTGTTTTAGGATCCATTCCTACATCTACAAATATCTCTAAATGTATTTATTTATTTGCTCTCTGTTTACGGAATATTCTGTGCCAAAAGAGAACTTAATTTATTAAAAAATGGAAGAGTAAAAGAATTGGATTACCACCGTTTCAAATTGAATGGATGCTGTGTGCAGCACGTCTATGGCTTGAGACAGTCTATCTTCACAGCGATCACGACTCATTTTTAATTCTCCTGGAGTGTAATCAAGATTCCAGTGGCACAGAGGTGAAAAAAACAGCCCCAAAGCTGAGCACACTGAGATTGCTAAAGAAAGGCAAACCCAAGCACTTATCTCAGGCTTATTGACATTTTAAAGCCACCCCTGCCCCAGGAAAAGGTCAAAACAATGTCTGAATAGTTTAATAAACATAATAGTATAAATAGCATATCCTCTCCTAAGCCATACAGGCGTGTTAGTCATAACTTTACTGTGCAATGAGTATGACCAATATGACATTCTGATGTGGGAGTCCTCCACCCAGCTTCTAGGGATATGTGTTCTTAACAAGACAATGGGCAGTTATTTATTCTGGCACATCATGATATTCTGTGGGTGTGGCTTTAATCTGTAGTGGTGATTCAAGCCAATTAACTTCCTGCTCATACCAGATACAACCAATGAAACTTTAGGATATTTGATGGAAAACCATCAGCTGTGCCTCCCCCCTACCGATCCAAATCATCAACACAGTTATGTACACATTACTTTTGAGTATAGAATTCTGGCCCTGGTTGATTATTATTGTGTTCTTACGATAAAGTTTAATAGTTCAAGCCCTGTACAACTCATATTTAATCTTGCACTCCTGTGGCAGAGGCTGAACTGCATTTACAAAAAGCTATCAGAAGGTGGCAGTGATAACTTGAATTTTGCATTGCTACCCTGTCCTCAGTTGAGTTATTCACCGGGACCAGGTCCTGGCTTGAGATACATGCCCTGAACTGAAAAGTTTGAGGGAGGAACTTTTTTTCTACATGTACCTTTGGTTTTGGTCTGACTTTCTCTTTGAACGTATTTGAATGATGAATGAGCTTTTGTAATTATTAACCCATACCTTCCAATATAGGATATATTGGGCAAACAATGAACCCTTTCACAAAAATTACCATGGATGTTGCATATTTTACCATGTAGACAATAAAATATTTTGATGGTAAAAATGAATCGAACATAATTAGATAATCTCCCCATTACAGGAGTGCTATAGATATCTAACTCAGTTTAAAACAGAAGTCATTATGTATTAATTTTTCTAAAAAATAAAACATATTTTTTTACCAAGCAAAGCAGGTGCCATTTTCAAGGCAGTGACAAAACCATTCCTTGCCATCCTCTGGGATTGCTGTCAATAGAGAGAGAGAGAGAGAGCTTTACTCAGCTGACAGACACTGTGGTAGGTGATATTTCCATACGCTAGATGTGAAATAGATGCTGAGGCGTATCCCATTGGGAGTTGGTAAAGGTTGTTCTGCGATGTGCGCTTTAGGCTCCTTTGCGCAGACAGCTTGCACCTTGCTGGTATTTGAATAAAGGCTATGGGCGTTAATGACACCTCTGGTAACACACATACACTACACTGCTTCACTCCCACTGTAGCTCTGCATTTAACATCTTGGTATACCTCAGGATAAGCTATTGCTCTGGATTTATGTGTTTGTGCATTGGGTATTGTCTGTGATTTTATGTGTCTCTGTATCCTTTTTGTGTTTGTTCTGTCTGATTGTGTGTGTGTTGTCTGCATATTTTTGTGCTTCCATATGTGTGTGTGTATCTCCTCTCCCTTTTCCTTTTTGATGCTCTGTCTTTAATTACATGTTTTCAAAAATGAACATTATTGTACTGCTATCATGTTGTTACTGTCTCATTTATTTTCAGCCACTCTGATAAGGCATATCTTTTGAATAACATGAAAATAATTAAGATGTCCTGCATTTTGCATCTTGTAGAACTGAATAACATGGAGTCTGGCTGTAGGGGCTTGCGTAAATCTGGCTGCAGTGTTCATCTAGACTAGGAGATCATAAACATACATACAGTACATTTTATAACATTATGCTAAATATTGCTGTTTTGTTTGTGCTGCAGCCTCCCTGTAGATGAAACTATGTTTTCCTTACAAATGACTGTGTAGAGTGGGAGTTAGCCTACTGATTGGGGTTACAGCTGTGGGTCAGCGGCCCACATGAGGGTGGCCCCATGGTAGATGAGTGTCTATGGCAGTAGTCACTAAAGAACGAAAGACAGCAAAGAAATGATTCATTCTTTTGGCTAGAGCCAGGCAGAAATTCCGCTTGTGGCCAGAGCTTAATGTAAGGTCATGTTTTCTCTTTCACTATACTTATCCATCACAATTTATCTACTTACATAGAAATTATTTAGAGTGACAACAGAACACACATGTTATAATTAAAAGCAAACAAACAATGCTTGCCAAGGGTTTTGCCTTCTAAATAATAAAACAGGGAAGCAGGGCTTTGTTTCAGGTAGAGAGGATATGTAGGTCCAGACAAAGAATTCAGTATGAATATATTATCCTGTATTGCCACTGTTTTTGTCATACTGTGCGGTTTGGCATGCTTTTAGTATGGTATCAATCACTTGGATTGTTCTACATTGACACAACCAGGCTTTCCTTTATCCCTGAATAAGCATGCGGAACACTGTTATACATGTCATACTCGATGATGCCTATGTCTTTTCTCCTCCAGCACCTCATTCTGCTGTTGGCACACGATTGATGATGATGATGATGATGCCGCTGCAGCTCCTGCTGCCGTTGATGATGATGATGATGATAAATATACCAGGCAGATGGGCCGTGTACGTACTTTTGGCTGAAAGTGATTGTTATCGCACAAGCTCAGAGGGATTTGAGAAATTAAAGACATTAGCTGTTCTTTCAGTGTCTGGCTGATACGGATATACCGTCAGCGATGGCCTGGGATTGGCCAACTGCGCTGAAAAGGAACAGGATCCATGATGCATGTTGTGTAGCCATACGTTTAAAGCAGTATGAATTACTGCTGTTCTTATTTAATATCATGGATGTATTGGACATGAAAGTCTAGCATGATACCATGCTTCTTTGCATGTTCCACCATGCTTGCCTATTGCTGGCAATCCCCTATTCAAAGGCATTGTATTTCCGCCCTGCTTACTGCCCCCGCCCCTCCATTCCCCCTCTTCCTACCAGTCCCTGGAGCAATACAAATGTATAAATAAACATGGTATTTTCCCTGGCTGTATTGCCCGCCAGAATTGGTTCCATGGACATTTTTTTATTTTGATACAGAAAGAAGAAAACCTCACTGATGGATCATTTGAATTCATGTGAAGGGAAGGGCAAGGCAAAGCAATCATGGCCACCAAAAAGGAAAGGCATTATTGCTGAGAAACACACCGGCTGGGACCCAATCTTTTTTTTTGTATATATCATTTTTTTGCATACCCGCTTTATACTGCTGTTCTCAATCACTGAGCACTGAGCATGCATACAATTGTGCTCAGGAAATGGACAGATATTGATCATGTTTGTATAAATATGTGTGTGGGTGTTAGTGTGTGTG
Organism: Albula goreensis; assembly: GCA_022829145.1. NCBI lineage: Eukaryota > Metazoa > Chordata > Actinopteri > Albuliformes > Albulidae > Albula > Albula goreensis. The sequence continues at coordinate 29,541,981 of CM040749.1, forward strand.
TGTCTGTGTCTGTGTACATGAGTTTTTCATTTCATTTTTTTATGAAACATGTCAAATTATAGTTGCCCAAATTGTAGGTATGTCATGGTGATGGACAGCGGACAGACACAACACACAAGTTTCTAAAAATCGAGAAACATCACCCATTCAAAAATTACCACCTAAGTGAACTGAAGTAATATTTTGTCTCAACAAAAACTAAACACAAGTAGCTTTGCAAACCTGAAATGTGTGGTAGGGCTGCTATTTGAAAGAAGGAAATGTACAACGACACATAATTTGGTGTAATGACCACAAAGCCTGCTCTTTCTACCAGTGGGAGATGGTAGTTTGGGTTGATGGATGAGTCATCCTTCACTCACTCCTACATCAGGACAGGTGTATGTTTGAATAAGTACAGAGACAGCTTTCAACCCACATTAATTGTCCCCAAATGTCAAACATTGAGGTGGGTCTGCCATGTTATGGGCTGCTCCAATTGAGTCAAATTGTTGCTCTGCAGTTTATGAAGACATTTTAGGCTCTCAGGTGTAATCATCAGTACAAACATTTGTCCAAGATACTCCCATATTCCGAGACAATAATTCCCAAGTCCATAATGAAGAATGGTCCAGAATCCAACTGTAAACAGTTCAATACTTGTATAACAACAATCCACGAAGGCCTTAAGTTGTTCAGAAGGCAAACAGTAACCTCATATTAGTTAAATATTCATATAGTTAATAAATATTCATGTGTCATTCAGTGTTTCTTTTATTTTATCTACTCCTATAGATTTGCATAAAGATTGGATGTGATTTTCATTTATAATTTTAGCAATGGTAGGTGTAATTCACACCCTCAGTCCTCGGGTTGGGTCATTTTAATCAGACAAGTCAGTCCAGCATTGTGAAATAGTTTGGAATAGAAGTGGTCCTTGATATGAATTCTGATTGTCTTTAGTTATTTGCATTTTAATTGGGTGTTCATTAGGAGCAGAGACATAAATTGAGGGAGGAAAGGTGTTTTTAACAGAGACTCTTGACACAAATGAAATCAAGCAAATGAAAAGATCATTTTTCCTCTTAGATGGTCCAATTCATATGAAGGTTTGGAGGCATTTCAATATTATCATATGCGTTCAATATTATAGGGTTTAGCATCCAGATAAATTGTAACTGTGGACATACTGAATAAAAATAAGCAAAAAAAAAAGTAAAAAAATATGTATAACAGCCGCATAAAATTTCCTCATTTATTTTTAAATAATGTACATTTTTGTCCAATATAATGAGCCCCAGAGCAGATCTACAATACAGACTCAGGAAGAAAGCTTAAACATGAGGCTCTTTTGCTTCATGTGATGACAAGGCTTTTTTTCACACTGCAGATGTGACTCCAACCACACTGTTATGAATGCTGAAGGAGAAATGAAGAGTCTATGAACCTCTGGACAGAAGCAACCTCTACCGGGAATAATTTATTCCTCTGCGCCTCCTCTCTACAATGACAAAGTCAATTAACTCACTCACGCTACTTCATAGTAAAAAAGGAAAAAAGGCCATGTCAGGCATAATTCCATGAATCTTCCATGAATAGGACTGTGTTTAAATCTAGACACTGCGAAGGCGTTGAGTTGAGTTATGTCAGATTTAAGCTTCTTTAAGCATTTGATAGCTACTCCTGCTCTTTGATTTGAGCAATCATGTAATATGAATCATCCAAAACACATTTAAATTTTAGAGAGCTTGAAGAAGTCTGAAAAGTAAAAACATTTGAAAGTTTTCAGTCAGCAGGGAAATCAAATGAATGACACTCTGACATTCATTGGTATTCTGCCATTTCTACTTTTTTGCCCAGTGGCATAGAAAATGTGTCTTTTGCAGCTCTGACTGTGACTGAGGTGGATTAGCGCCGCTGTTTACGCCCGCGATCTGCCGCCACCTCACCCCCTGCTTTAATTTGCGGTTTCTAATGCTGTGACTCCTCATCCGTCAGCTACAGAAACAGAAAGAAATGTGACTTGTTCATTCATTCATTCATTCATTCATTCATTCATCATTGCTATGCTATTAGCTTAAATCTTGAATTCCATTGGTCTGCTTTTACCCTTCTTCCCATGTACCTTTGTTTTTGAGGGTGTATGAGCTACCAAGGGAGGGGGCCATTGTGTAGAGGGTAAGGGTTGTCTGGGGGGGAGGGGAGGGGTGTGGCGGTTGGTCAGGAGACCGAACTCAAGGTTAACCTCGGTTAAAAGTGAACCTCAGTTCGAGCCCTGTGCTTATCTGTCCTTCACTAACGAGCTTACAGTATGGCCTCTGGGCTTCAACCATAAAACTGGGTTCCTGTTCCTCTAATCACCACGGCGGTCAGGTCAAAATGACACCTGTCTTAATTTGTGGAAAGATGTTTGTTTTAAGTTTTAATGTCAATTAATCAGAACAACATGATTCATTGATGTCTACTGTGGTTATCAGTCTAATCTTGCTGCTTCAAAAGACCAGTGTCTGTGCTTTTTGAATTGATTTAAATAGACAATTGTTCACAAGAATATTTTTAAACACTGGGACACAAAGTGTTCACATGCATATATACAGTGTGAATTTTCAAATTATGTTGGAGAGGGCTTTTATATATTTTAATAGTAAGATGTAGCACAATATATATAGTTACTGTACACACAGACACACACACTCACACACACACACATCCTCATCTTTGCATTTTCGGCATGTGGTATCAACCTTAATGAAGGTATCATTAACATAAACCCAATTCACAGCACATTAGTGATTGTAATAATGTCTTACATACTCTCTGACCTGTCCTGTTTCACTGAGTGGTTCATCTGGGGAATAAAATCCCAGCAAACCTACCAACATATGACAATATATGTATGAGCATACATTAAGTATGCAGATGTAGTCATAGAGGACTATAATGTGTATATGCATTTATTACATTAAACATGTGGATGCATGGCACTGAAATAACTTCAGGCAGTAATTCCCTCCTTAATCAATTAGCCTGCCTGCACTGTAGCACAGAAAGCCAATCTACAATGAAACCCCCCCGTGGCCTTCAAATAGTCATTAGCCCATGGCAGAAACTGAATACAGAATGAGCACCTGGGGCGTACCACACATCAGGTGAATGGGGGGAAGGTTATCTGTCATTTGGGAGATTGCTGCTTTTCATGGACTGTGGATTAGTGGAAGGCCATAGTGAGGTCCCCAGTTGGTCACTCACATCGACAGGGCTGTCTGACAAGATGCAGAAGTGTGTTTGAAGCCTTTAAGGGTATAACACAATTAGCATACTGGAGGTCGCAAGATGGAAGATATTTTCCAGGCAGCTACAGATTGTTAAAGCATGGTGATGGCCACCAGAGACTGTGGTCCTAATCCGCAGGATTAGGCTTAGATTGCTCGTCACATTAGGCCACAAAGAATTTGACTGCAAAAGTTGTGTGTCTTAAGTCTGTTCCAAGTACTCCTGGGACAGAACACTTCATTTTGCCAATCAATCACATTTTAATGATACAAATTCAGAATGGAATGCAATGGAAAGTATCTGGTCTTTTTGTATTCTTTTCTTTAGAAATCCCTCAGCACTCAGACATTGATTAACATGGATTCAATATTATACTATTTACACTCTAATCAAGTCATTTCAATTGTATGGTGCATTTCACTGTCACTTGCTAGACCATAGCCACCCCCAAAAAAGCAAGCTTGAGGTGACATAGGCATGGAAAAACGTTCTCTGTGAAACGGAGAAGGAGGAGGGCTGTAAGGAAGGACCTAGTGTTGGGAAGGGAAGTCTACCCTCCGCTGGCTGGTCCAGGATGTGAGTCTGTAATGACCAACATGCTCAATTAGTCCAGTGTCAGAGCAGAGTTGGTAATGACCATCCAGGCCAAACTGTTTGAGGAGGCAGCTGAAGGGTGCGGTCTAGGGTGAGTTTGCCTCATCTTTGCTGCATAATTAAATCCAAGAATCAACTTTTTTCCACTCACCAAAATTATCATGCCTGGGGGCTGTTGTGAGGCCCCTGTTAAGGTACTGTTCCAGTTTCTGGATCGGCCCCCATGGGCTATGGTGCTGAATTTGGACTGGTACGGTGGTGACTGCAGGCGGTAGCCCTACTTGCCGAGGCATAATCTAATTAGCCATACCTTCACTGAGTGGGGGGGAGACATCTCTGCCAAATTTAGCACCCATGTGCCTGACCACTAAATCATTAAATCATGCATATCTGCCACCTCAAGCTGCCCCTCCATGTCTTGTGTGAAGCTCAACTTATGGACCGTGGTATGAGAAGAAGTGGTGGTGGACATCACATTGTGGAGGGCGGTGCATGTCTGTCTGTTCTCTCCAAAGTGACACCATCATCATATACTGCAATGTAGCACTACAGCAAGCAGGTTGCAATTTAAAGAAAATGGGAGTAAGATGCTATCGAAGTTCATCAGGACTCAAAGTTTCATTTCAGGAAGCAAAAGGAGACCAGATTTAATTTCACCTTTCGTCTGCAGTGTGGGCTCTTAACTAGTGATGAGCGCAGCTGTCAGTGCAATCTCCCTTTAGCCAATCAGGGTGTGGCCACACCCCTCCTGTTGGGCTTTTAGCAGGACGTCCTCAATAATCATTTTTGATCTGACTTTTTAAAATTCCTGAAAGGGGTTTAACAAGGTTAAATATGAAACATTTTCATACTGAGTCCAGTCAGCAGAACACGGGAGCATAGAGGATAAAATTAGTTTACAAGGGTAAATTCCAAGCTGATATCAGGAGGTATTATTTAGCAGAAAGTTATTCACCTCAGAGTTCCAAATCCCTCAGGAAAAGGGAGCGCTTGGTGCCTCATTTTCAGAGAGGCTGGTCTCACTTTGCGGCTAATAACAATCAAACCAGCAGCAAGAGTTCCTGTCAATAAATATAGACAGGACACACACGTGTCTGTCAATGAACAGCTTGAATGTGTAAGAGGTGCTGATAACTGCAAACTACTGTTATTCATGGACTCTCAAGAACACTGGTGTAGTGGATAGGGAGATGGGCCTGTAGCCTACTGCGCAAGTTTAATTCCCAAAAAGGGCACTGCTGTTGCACCCTTGAGCAAGGTACTTAACCCAAATTGCTTCAGTAAATATCCAGCTGTATAAATGGATAGTGTGTATAAATATAAACTGCATGAGTCACCTCCTGAACATCTCCTAAATCTATCATAATGTTAGTATTTCTGTGTAATTTCTGCTTTTTTGCATCAGAGTTTAAATTAAAAATGCATAATCAGAATCCTTCTCATAAGGTTTTACTGTGCTTAAATTACAAATATGGAAGGATTTTAGCAGTATGTATTTTAATGTGACTAATGTACTGTTTAGTTGCTCATAACATTGCATTTGAATCATGAAATGGGAGGCTGGAACTTGCCAGTTTTCTTCCCCCAAATATTTTAGGATCAAAAGGAATGATTAAACTGTGCATAAAAAATTCAAATATACTTGCTCTGAATTTGATGATTGTAGCAGCTGAAGAAAGAAGCTCCTGAAAGCTGGGCTTAAGTTGGAGCAGTTCTAGTCTTTATTAACATGGCAAAACACAAATAATCTACTTAAATGGCACCAGCCAACCTGCCATAGGCTGTTCTCAAGATAGTGCTCAGTAGCTAAAGAGAAATCTGGTTTTACTAGCGTGCAACTCTGAATCATGAGAAAATAAAGAAACAATTCAACATGGAGTAGTACATCACTTTCCACATTTTATTACATTTTCTCTGCATCTAAGTGCTATGTAAAAATACTGCATAACATTTAGATGATTTTCAGAATTATGTTTGCCAGATATGGAACATAAAAAAGTTGAAAATATGATGATATATTGAATCAATTAGTAGCAAACAATTAGTAAGTAAACCATCTCCCATCTTCTCACCAGTTGAAATATCAGTTCTAAAAAACTGATGAGGAGCCAGCCCAATGGAGCAGTGGGCAATGTAGTGTAAAGACCATCATTCATTTCAGTCCTCTGAAAAAATAGGATAGATGAAGCCACGCTTGTGGTCCTTTAAACTGTCCAACCTCACTGCATAGAGCAAGCTTTATTATACAGGGCTGACCTATGCAAATATCATAGACTGGCACCAAGAGGATATTGAATAATAGTAAACATCAACAGCATGCTTAGCTTTGCAACCTTACATCTAGGGATAAGAACAATGGTTTGGTAGGCTTATAACCAGATGTGGGTTTTGGTCTCAAGGGGATGGTACTGTTGTATTCTGAGCCTGATCAAGGGGTCTAACCTGAATTGACTCATTGGATATCATTCTAAACTAAAAATAATACATATATAAATTGTGAGACATGATTACGACAAAGTAAGCCCTCAGTTCCTTGCAAATATATAGAGGTCTACCTAAAATCTCTCTCTATCAATCAACCGTATACAGTGTAATTGCATACATATTCGAGATTCAGGAGCTGGGAATTTGGTACGCTGTAGTAACTTTCATGTGATTTACGTCTTTTTGTATGCACCTTAAATGCCTTCATGACACTCTAGCGCACACGAGGAGCGGTTTGTGTTCCCCCTCCCCAAATCTAACCGCTATCATGATCCATCTGAAGAGCGAGGCGGATTGAATTAATGTCACCATTCGCATGTGGCCTCTTTCGCCTGCCCTCCCACGTTTTTCATCATTACGCTCCTATCTTTGCGTGCGACACACTATCTATCACCGCTTCGTTCTTTGTTCGTGCGCGGCCAAGGCTTGTCATGGCCGTTTCCTGGTTCCCATTAAAATCGTGTGCTGAACATATGTGCATTTTAATGGGGCCGGATCCGACCCTGATCACTTTTCATGTAGTCCTCAGCCAGAGGGGGACAGCCAGCACTGACCCCATATCTCAGTAATGGCTATGGCCTTGTTATGTTCAAGAACACCCTCTAAAGGAGTTAATCCTTATTAAAATGGAGCTCTCTCTCTCTCTCTCTCTCTCTCTCCATTTTCAGTGTTTTCTGAGGTTGGAGTGATTCATTATTGAGATAAAAATCCACTGCTCGGCCAGCTGAGAGAGGAGAAAAAAGTGCTGCTTTTCCCCAAACCCAGATTGATCAATATTTCCTCAGCATATTTCAATCAGAATAGATACATTTTCCAACAACATAATTTAAAATAATATACCCCATTACGAATGGGATAGCATATTATCATTGATATAAGGACAGCAACAGCGTAAGTGAGTCTTAGCCGTTGAGAGATTACTTTCAGGATTAATGCAATGCAATTTCCAGCTTTGATGTCTCTCTGCTTTTCCCTGCATGATGCTACTTAAAAAAACCAGACTGCTTCATACCTGCTGTTAGAATAACTGATTTGATGAATTGATGATAGCGTGCGGACCAGAGGTCTTGCATGATTAATCATTACTGCTGAAAGGTTTCCAATTAGCCTCCACCATGGTGTCAAAGCCGGCTTCTTGGTATTTCAGGGCCAGTTAAGCCTTAGAGCATCCTTCACTCTCAAGGCCGGAGGTCTTTGTTAAATAGGAATACATGCTAATATGCTATAGAGAAGAGTAAAAGATAAAGTCATTGAAATGCTGACTAGGTTTCAACAAAATGCACTGAAGGTCTCTTAAAGAGCATATGCTATTCAACCAAATAAGACTTATGCTTAATGTGGATTCAATTAAACTCGTGTTATTCTCATAAGGATTGAATATCCAAGGCACCGGAAAAAAAAGTGTGGCCTGAAAGTTATCGCGCTTTCAAAGGGAACTTTCTTCTTAGCAGTTTGTTTTGTCTAGCTCCAGTTTTGCAGCCTCAGCTGTTTTTATAAAGTTGATACAAATGCAATGAAAAAATGAAAAACAAACGATTTAAAGGAAAAGGTCATCCATTTTCCATTTCTCACATTTGCTGATACTTTCGTACATGCAGTCACCTCCAGACTTATTGGCACTCGTGCTAAAGGTGAGCTAAATGAGTCAGGTTCCTCCTGACTACTTTCTTATTGAAACCAATGGGGCCTTTGGTAGACATTTCCCTTTCCAAAGAACGTCATATCTTGAATGGGCTGCCTGTCCCAAGTGCTGGAAAACTGATTAGCGTGAAAGTAAAAAGCTTATAATTAACATGGTAGCATAAAGTTTCATAGCAAATGATGGGACCTGCAGTTGTAATTAACCATATGACTTTTCCACTGACCACAGTTGTATTTTTTTAAGGTTAACTCATTTCCGAATAACTCAAAGAACAGTTGAAACAGTTTAACAGTTGTTAACTTCATCAAAGTAAGGAGACTTTGGTAAGAAAAGATTACGTGGTGAAGCATGGTGCCTTTGTTGCTTTGTTTTGGCCAGTTAGCCCTTCCTGAGGATTTAAGCCTACATAGCAGTTGCAGGGATAAAGTGATCTGCTTGCTGAATAAAGACCCGTGAGCCATACAAAGGATCCCTGGGTTTGCACCTCCAGCGGTATGCCTCTGCTGTACTTCAAAATATTAAAGGAGGCTGGCAGCTTTTATCAAAGCATTGCATGATGGCTGAAACCATTGAAAGGCATCACACACGTCTTTCTATGCCGGACAGAAAAAATAAATCTTTGCTATAAATGTGACACTTGAGAGATTGTCTGCAAAACAGAAAAAAGTATATACATATGGAAAGAATGTGTCATACTGAGATGAGAACTGAAATGTTAGGCCCAAGTGTAATTGAATTTTTACATCTGGAGATAAACCCTTTAAAATTCTGTATTCAGACTGTGCAAATAGATTGCAATGCTTTTGGATGAGTACACTTTTGGCTGAGAATGTAATTTTGAGAGATGGAAAAAGAAATTGTTTGAATTTGAAATGCATCCTTATGAAAAATAAAGCATGATAGTGCAGTATTATGTTAGAAGCAGAATTTAAATGCATGTCAAATAGACTGCTTGTACTTAAATGGTGGGGCTGCTCTGTAGCTAATCCTGAGAGGGCGTTATACTGCTGTGCGGATAGGCCCATTGGTCAGTGACAGACCCCTACAGGGCTACACATTACTGGCTGAAGTGTCATCTGGTCAGGGAGGGATTTGAGTTGGCAGTGTGCTAGTGATTTATCATATACTGGCAACCCCTTTTGGTCGATCAGGTTTCCGTTGTCAGTCCAGCAGCTGTCAATCAATGTCTCTGCATGCCTAAATGGCAGACTCCACGGCAAAAAGTAGCTGGAGCTTGACATAGTTTTTTAGGAGAGCACACTTGTCTGCATTTTCTTAAATTGACAGAGAAGCTTACAGTAATGACCACAAACACATATACACTTGAATGTTCAAATTGGAAAAAAGTGTACTAGCAACATTCACATATCTATGTAAATGCATTCTGTAAACATTATTTTATATTCATTTTTTTTTCTTGTGAACTAAATGTCAACTGAAATATAAGATAAGGTTACATGATTTTTCAATTACAGTCTAAAAACCAGTCCTCTGAAGAGGAAAGATGTACTTTGGAGAATCAGTGCACTGATAACACCTCAAACATACCAAATCAATTCTGAGTTGGCCCTATGGACACATGCACGCACACATACACAAACACACACACACACACACACACACACACACACACACACACACACACACACATTGTTGGCAGGTTTGCTCTTGAAGTGATTCATTTTAATTGTGGCACTCATTATATCTATATGCTGGAAAATATGGGGACACAATTTGTCTTCCTTCATGCTGATATTTTTGAGGCAGCTTTATGCAATTTACTGCATGATCAAAGGAGCTCAGCAGCTCCCTAAGGCATATTTCTCAAAAAAACATCAGTGGTTAACCTTTTAATTATCTCTTAATATGTGTGGCTAATCTGACTTTAAAGTGAAGTTTTCCATAAGAAAAAAGGCGATATGTGTTTGAGAATGAATCCCTGAAAAGCTAGACTTAATACTATGTTCAAACAAGCAGGCATTTTCAGTTTAATTTGTGCCTGGCTTTTAAATTCAACACAAGCAGAAGCTACAGGCTACAATGATAAAAGTCATGACGTGTTCTAATAGAATCAATCACGTTATGGGTGTAGGAGTGACTTTGCTACAACGGTTTAAATTAACTGATAATATTCTTCATATGCAAATAGCATTGTCTTTGATTTAACAGATGTTGTTGTTGTTAGCTTTGATTACCCCTTTTCATAAATTATTTAATTTTCTAGTTCGTAATAGATATTCACAATATAAAATGACTTGTATGAAATTCAGTAACTGCTAATTAAAGTAAGGGAAAGGTGACAAGAATTATTTGTTAGTTTCCTTTGTCAAGTTATTATGAGTTGATGTCACTGAGCTGCCTGGTGACTACTGTGATGTAGAGGGGCTCAAAAATGTTTCAGCACCAGACTCCCTGAAATGGCCTGGCTCTGGCTGAAGAGCAGGTTTATTAAAATGCCTGTATCCAAAACCCTGCACAGGCAGTGTAATCAGCTGATAATATAACTCACTCATAAATAAAATTAAACAATTGGATGCCACACAATTACCAGACACAGATTTTGTTGAATATATATGTAGTATCTTATAGTATATGTAGTAACAAATTGCAATGATTAATACACTACCAATTACATATAAGGTAGGCTTATTTTATCTGAAAGTGAAAAATATTCAATTCATAAAATAGGTCAACATATAAAAAAAAACCTTAAAAGGGAAAATATTCTTCCATTTTTTCAAGACCCCATGAGATTCCTCTACAGACTCCCATGGTCTCCGGAGCCCAGTTTTAAAAGTTGTGCTGCGGAACGCTGCACAGCGAATGATTCATGATGGATTTGAGGCATTTTATTCTTTAACACAGTGGTTACATTTTGAAAGAGGTAGGTGTTTGCAACTGGACACCCTCCATAATGCTTATTTGACAACAGATTCTCCACTGTGCAGTGCTTGTGGAGGGCAAGAGTGACCTACAAATTTATACCAAAACAATGACACTGGAATGCAAGCAGCTGCTTTCACCTTGCAACAGTAGTACATTTCAATGTTGCATTTTTGGTACAAAGTTGTAGGTTGCTCTTAGTCCCTCTTCTCTCTCTCTCTCTCTCTCTCTCTCTCTCTTTCTCTCTCTCTCTGTGTGAGTGTGTGTGTATTTGTGAAAGTGGTTATTAACCAAAGTGATTTGCTTAACAAAATATCTCACTTTTTCTCATTTTTAATTAGACTGAATCAAGAAACAAACCTACAACCTATCAGCTTTCTGACAAATGCACCACACTGTAACACACTGTAACACAGTTTTGTACCCAAAATGTTTTTGCTCATTTGCAACTATCCAAGTAACACAAATGTGCAAAAACCTCAGATTCTTCACTTTGCAAAACAAATTATGTATAGACTCAGCCTATTTTCAGTATGCTTTGCCCTTAGTTTTGAGGAATAAAATGAGCACTTTACCTTTTCTCTCCCATATGGCACTCATTTTAGCTGCTTCTGAAGTATTACATTTTTTTGGCAAACAAATATTAAAAATGAATGCTTTCATAGAATGTTTTAATTGGATAAGAGTAAATAAAAATAAGGTTAAATCAGGCCTGCATGAATTCTCACAGGAAAGGGTACATAAAGAGTTGAGGCAAAACTTTGATGTAAAATATTCAAATATGGGTCATGTTCTTAGTAGAAATATTGGAACTACAGCCAAAACTTCAGCGATCGTCAATATTTTAAGAGCGATTTCACTGAGCTACAGCGCTGTACTTCAGCATGAGGCTAACTCTCCTAGCACCAGGAATCTCTATTAAAGCCCCAGTGATAGGGCTCAGATCCGGTTCTTCATGCAAGTCATTTTTAGAGATACTCCCACCAAGGCTTTCACTGTGTCCATACATCATCATTGGACGGTCTGATGTACCGTGCACAGGCTGTTACACTGGAATTAATGCATATCATTTAGCCTCAGGTCTTGGTTTCTAATAAGTTGGTGTTGGAATTACAATAGGGGGCTTTCCAGCTGAGCTTGCATTGTATGTGCTGAATACTAATTCTGGAGCTGTGATGTTTGAAGAAGGAACTGATAAGAGTCAGTGGTTATGATGGGGGGAACATTCAGACTGTGACTCTCCATCAGCAAGACTGCTCCCAGATTGTGAAGTCAATTTTCTTTTAGAAAATGGGGATGCCCAACAGTAAATCTCTTTCAGTGAAAGAAGGAAGTTCAATTTTGGGGTGGTGAAGCACTGAGCATTCTCATCTTGCTTACAGAAGAACACTTGTTGATGCCTACCATTTGAAAAGGAACATGAAATATATATTAAGTCATGTACATGAAATGATGCAATTGCTATGTAGGGGATTCTGGGACTGGTAGTTTTTCCTGAGCAGCACTCATTTAGCCCCCCTTGGCTTCCCTAGCCACCAAGAATTCTAAAGCAGTATTTCAACTTGAGTACTCTCCAAAAAAACTCTCTTAATCTCTCCAATACACAGCTATTGGACTCACCTCAAACCAAATGATTAAAAATCTGCCCAGGGATATTTACGGTAATCATTGAAACTCGTGCTTTAAGAAGATTTTTTTTTTTTTGGAAAAGCTACCTTTGCAGAAAGTACAGTACAAACAGATGGAACTCTGTTTGGAACAGCTGGTCGATGGCGGTCTCCTGTCGATTTCAGGCAGCCATGAAAGGCCTGTTCAAAATTCACTTCACGACACCTCTCAGGATGAACTGTCGCAGCGTCCATGAATTCAATATGTGACCTGCCTTAGAGAGGCTATTCTTAGAATCTCAACCCCCAGTGTGAATACTGATTGTCATATCCAAGTGACTACAGTCTAGCCGACTCCATACGGACTGTACTGGCAGCCATTCTTGTGCAACAATGCTACATGTACGGCGACTGTAACTTCTCATCTTCAACATCTTCACCATGTAAAATATACTAAAGTCTGATTATGACTGCATCAGAAATGGTGGTATCAAAAGCTAAAACGCACTATGTAGTGGTGCCTTGGCTGTTTTAGTGTTTAGACAAAGGGAGTCGGTCACACACGTATCAGTGTTACCTTTTGTATTTACATGTACTTTCAATAGTAATAATGGCAACAAAAAACATTTTAATTACACACCATGTAGATAACTATATCTCTCACAAATAAAGATATAATGGTTACCTCAGGCCTCCAAATACATCGTTAACAGGTCATCAGATATTACAGTTCATATTTTCCGTTAGACATAAATGATAAATGGCACATTACCACCATCTTGCAATTGTACTTCAGTGTATGAAATATAAAGTTAAATGATAATGAAATGTAAAATGCAATATGTGCATGTCCTTTACAAAAGAAAGAACCACAGTAATTAGTCTGTTTCCGTTCTAAACAGAACAGGTTTGTCGAGTTTAACAAATCAGTCCCAGATCCTCCACAGAGATTTATCTGCAAAATCAAGACGCAGGAGCTGTTTTCTCATTTGTTCCAGAGAGAGCCGGCTCTGAGGAATACACATCAATCCAGCCGAGAGCCCAATACAGTAGTGCTTTGTCCCTCTTGCATACTGTTTCAAAACACTAGGGACTGAAAAAAACATGGCAGTCTTTCTTTAAACAATCCTCATTTCCTATTTCCCGTTACAATTTTTAAATCAGGTGTTGTTCCCCTCAAGTCACGGCTAGACCATCCACTAAACCAACAGCAAGGGTGTCCATTTCAAATAATGGTGTTTGCCGATGAAAAATGACTGTTCCTCTACCAGGCCAGGGAATTCTGCAGTGTTGCATCTCAATGTTAACGTATGCAAACAAAGGTGCCTTTGGATGGTTCACAGGGTGAAGGCATCTGTTCATGATGTAGCTGTGGGATCTGCAGCTGAGCACCGTAGCCCCAGTTGTGCCGTTACCAGGTTCACATCGGCCAGGCAACACTTTCTTCACTCTCTGGCAGTCCCTGTGATTGGTGAGATGTAGTGTGTGATGCACTGTGTAGTTGGTGTCATATTTATAGTTTGGATAGAAATGAGGGCTAGCCATCACATGAATTAGTGGTTTCCACCTCCCAAGTTTTTGGGAGACGACCAGTGAGGCTGAAAGAAGAGTCATTTTGGTGGGAAAAAGTGGAAAATCCAACAAAGCAAGCAAATAGTGACACACCTTTGCAAATCATGCATGCTCCACTGTAGATAAATTCCAGCCATGTGATTTTTCAAGTACATTCATCACAAGCAGTAGATGTCTCAGAATGTGTAACCGAGATTCAAATTCAAAAACAAGTCACCTATCAGTTGCAGAAACTGCATTGGGCCCTCCTTAGAAAATGGCTAAAAGGTCAGAGCTTTACTGATTACAATACACCACTTACTCATATTTACAGTTTCTCATACAGCACCACATTTGAGGTGTGATGTACTCATGTCAAAAGAGTACACTGTAAGACCACGAGTCCATCGTAGTAGTAGTTGAAATAAGGTTTCATGAACCCATTTTGGAGGAGCTACATCAAACTGTCATGCCAGCCACGTCCAGTTTAGTCATTTGTCCAAATCATCCAAGTCAATAATACTGCATCATAGCTCCTCCCATCTTTGGTTCAGTGAAACTTCACTTCCCCATTGCTAGTCTCTAAGTTCTGCACCACTAGAAAGGAGCCAGTATACACATGCTAATTAGTTTTACTCTCACCCCTTTCACTCTTCTGCCTCACAGCGTATTACTCAGTTCTCAGTTTGTGTGAGTGTGAATGGTGCAAAAAAGAGTCAAAATAAAGATTCCTGCAAGCTGAACACTGCAGGCTCAGCACAAAGAAGAAAACTTGATGAAAGTGCTGAACGCACTACCTGATGCACGTGCCATGCTTTAACAAATCGCCCCTGTAAAAACTGAACCAATGGACTGTTCATCACCATCCTGCAGCGGGAGGAGATAGACAGGCACCAGAAGCATTGCCTATACCTGAGCTGTCAGGAGACCAGCAGTGTTCATTCTTTTGCAATGAGTAGCCTTGGGTTAGCATGAGCGCTAGCTCCAAGAATGATGAATCATATTTAATGTCTGACCTTTACCATCTTAACACAAATGGGGATGATTCTGTGAATGTGCAGCTTGTTTGTGAGATTTCTTCATCCTAGTTTGGCACAGAATCTGTGCCATAATATATATGAATACGCAAAACCTTGTTTGCTGTGAATTTCACATACTTGATCACCCTTGACACAAAAATCAACACCTTAAAAAAAGGATTGTTTCTCAAGAAGTGCGCTCTGTTATCTCCTGTTCTCTCTCACAATCACTCCTTAATTTCTTCAGACAAGCACAGATACATCGGCACCTTGCTGTAACCAAAGGCAAACAGCAATGAAGATCTCAAAATAAAAAAAGAACATTTATATATGTATGTATTACACTGCTAAGACATTGTTGTCCTTGCAAAATGGTGGGGAAACAAAAATGCTATAATGCAAAACAAACCTGTGTGGGAAATTGTGCAGGTTCATGGAAAACTTCCAATTTCACAATATTTTCACAACACAAGACACTTTCACAGACTGCTGGATTCGCCAGGTTTAACTGCCTGATCATGTCTCTACCTGCTCCATGTAACTGCTGGCTTGTATTTTTAATCCCTACATTGTCCGTGTCTCTGTTTTTATGATGTTGTTGTTCTGGCTTCTTGGCCAGGCCACTTTTGTAAATGAGAACTTGCTCTTAACTGATCTGGTCAAATAATAGGTAAATTGAATATAAACATATGAACAGAAATACTGTAAAATGATTGCATTGCCCACAAGAGGACTATGCACATAACAAATACCATGAATGCCCTTTTTATACGGGAGAGTACAGTAAAACCCAAAAAAAATACAAAATAAAGATGTGCCTTACTTTCAACATGGTGCACTCATAGCGAAATGTAGGGAAATGTTTTCAAATGCCTTCAATAAATTGCAGGCAGCAACCAGGAAACGTTAAGATTTCATATTTCTTTGTCTTAGTTGTACATTGCTCCTTTTTCATTACGCGCTGCTTATCAGCTAAGGGTGACTCCAGCAGCAAACTCTTGGTAAGCTCATAATCTTATTTGCTGATTAAATTGCTAATGAAGATGTTGATTCATCAAGGAAATCAGTTAAGGAAATCAATTTAAGCTGTTAAATAGGATAGTTAAATTTGACAGAGGTGAATCTGAGGTTATACAATACATGTGGAGATATGTGATACAATACTGTCCAGAGAACCAAACTATCATTAAGAATATTAAATATCAATGTTGATGGATTCGAAACTTCACAATGTAATCATCATGTTAATGTAAAAACAACCAGAAGAACTCAAATCATCACTGGCAGTCTGAGTGGTCCTGGATCATGAAGACTGTAACTGAAAAGGGTGTGTGATTGCTTTTGTTTAAATTTGTGGAGTTGCAGGAGCTGATTTCATTATTATGAAGGAAAAACCAATGGAAGAGATATTTGATTGTGATGGTAGAATTTACATAGGTTTCAGTTTCTATTTTTGCTTTGTTATCCTTCTTGGTAAATCTGATATTAATTATTAATAATATGTTGTTTTTATTTATTTGTCCATGCAAAGGCAGCCGCTGGCTATTATTATGCTTCAGAAATAATGAGACACAAACATAAGACCCACTCAATCAAACAGCATAAGATATAACTAGCAGCGTGACTAAAGTTGAGAATCAACACAATCTTTCTCAAGATGTATACTGTATTTTACTGTGGTGGGACAACCAAAGAATCTCATCACTGCATTGCTTAGGTTCATACACAGGCACTATATTTACTGTTACAGGAACCAGTGGCAAGTTTTTGACACTAGCCAGCTGACAAGGTGCAATTCTCTAGATAGTGTTCACATGCACAACAACTAAAGGTCAAACTATGGCAATCCTTCAGTTACCCTGCAAACTGGTGGCGCCCAGCTAAACTATGCCCCAACTGATTTTACCAATGTGCTCATTTTTCAGGTCACTCAGCAACCCAGGGTGGGGATGCTGACAAGGAAAAGTAAGGTGAAAAGGGCTGGTGCTGGGTGGCAGTGGCTATGAGCCTGATAAAACCCTGATTAAAAGCTGACAGCGGCTGTGTATGTTAGCCTTTTAACCAGCCATTGCTTCATGGCTGCTGCTGGTACTTTATTGCCCTATCTGTGTACATCAGTCTCCGGCCCTGTGCCTCCTTCTTCCACGCTGCCCACAGTGGAAGCTGTTGTGTGGCTCTGTAGGATTAGCTGGTGCTGTTTCTCAGGACCACCTCTCACGCGAGGCTGTCAGACACTGGTTGTTTGTCAGGCCGAGGTTGAGGCTGAGGTGTGCCTGCAGGGCCTTGTCTTCCAGGGACACTGACAGATTGATGCCCCTCTTCTCCTGGCTCCAGCATGCTACTTGAGCTGTGAACTTAAACTATGCACGGTAGGCGTGTAGTTTGCCAGCTTCCTTTACTATCAAACTGGCACATTCTCAGGGCTTTCTGACAGTTCATTCTGCCAAATGGGGAGGGGGGAGGGACTATTGGAAGGCAGCAGTGGACTGGCTTTTGCTTCTTGGCCAGTGCCCCACACTCCCCCTTCCTGCAGTTCCACACCCCCTCCTAGCCTCCCCGCTTTGCATCGTCTGAACTCCATGGTCTCTTTGGTGATTCATTATCCTGCTCCTGACACCAGTGTAGGAACCGCACAAGGGAACTCATCATCATCTTCCTTATGTTCCAGTTCGCAGCGTTTATTTTACCATGCACCAATATCAACTTATAGAGCTCAAGGCTGCCTGCTACCATTTGGCCAGAAAAGGCTATTCACTGTCTGGCGTTTACATTCATGGTGACTAAAATGCAAACTAAGGCAATATTGTATTGCTGTAAAAAACCAGGGGATTGTAAAATGACAACAAAAAAATAGCAGTTCTTTATAGTTATCCTCTGTACAGTGCAGCTACCGTACATTTCAAAGACATGATGCACCATGTTTTCCATTTCAAAGCCATTTTCCAAGATACCTTTGAGTTCATGGAATATAGATATTCGTGAATAAATTATGGGACAGAATCAAAACTAACATATTGACAAAAACGTAAATGAGCCCCTTGAGACGAAATTGATACTCAGCTGTAAAATACAGAGCAAGGGAAAACACGGAGTTAAACCAGTGTGCACTGATTGCTGTATATGAAGGCACAAACAAGAGGTTACACACCATAACCGCTGTTTATTTAATAAAACCGAACTTTACATCCATTTCTCAGTGGCGCCCGGGTGTGATACAAAATCAATAAATGGGCATTTATCTGCATAAAAACAATGTCTATGCACTGTTTCGATTTCATTAAAATGTTTTAAGAGACGTCTGGATACATTGTAAGTTAATGATGCTTGTAGAACCTGCTGATGTTCCAGTATCAGCGCTTCAACTTTATTGTTCGTCGGTGCGGTAAAAATGAAACGATGGTGCCTTCTAAAACAAGACAGCAAGTGAAAGATGAGCTCCATTCGCAAAAGGAACCGTATACCGAGCCAAAAATGACAAATGGCGTAATACAAGAGAAGGTTTAAAGGTACATGGTGAGTTTTCAGTCAACACCTCGATCCGAAAAAGACCTGCCACCTACCAATACAATGAACGTTTAACACGTATTTATTTCCGTATTTTTTTAAAGACATCTGTGGCACGGCTTTTGTCTTTAGTTCGTGGCTGGGTGTATCAACAGGTAAGTTTTAAAATGTAAATAATAAAGTTTCATTGTCCTTATTCCTTCACATTCTTCAAGCATAGTTCATTAATCATTATGGACTTCCCACTTGCATCCACTTTGCGCCTCTCTCGAATCATATCCTCTAGGCTGCGGAACATCAAAGTGTGTACGTTATCTTTGGACAGATGAATCTTTAGGAAATACCGCTGCTCTGTGTTATGCACTTCTCCTCCGGCTTTAAACTCCCTTTTCCCAAATCTGCACCAAGCAGCAAAACTTTCAGAGTTAGTCCAACATATCTCCCCACCCCTCAATCCTAAATGGCCTGAGGCATTTTGCATTACCAGATCGGCTGGGAGCGGTCGATATCTGTAGCGGTTGTTCACTATCCTGCCCAGTCGGCCGTTGCTAATCTCAAATATACTGTCTTTGCGAATCTCCCCATTGTACAAATGGATAATTTGGTCGTTCCTTTCGTAAATCATCCAGTGCGGGGGCTTGTCTCTGGAAGCTTGCACGAGTTCCAGCAGGTCTCCCGGTTTGCACATGGTTAGCAAAGTTTTTACCGAGTGAATGTTCAGGTCCTCGTTTTCCTTTAATTTTGAGAATATGCATTCCTTGCGACAGAAAGCAGAGTACTCCGTATCGTTCGGAACGAGGTGACCGACCCTACTGGGGCTCTGGTCGATGTTGTTTTCGGACAGTGATCTGTCTTCCAGTTCTTCCTCTTCGTCCGAGAAGAAATAAGCCACTCCGACCCTCAGTTCGTCCTTTTCAGTCCCCGAGGGATCCCCCGTGGGAAGCTCGCTGTAATTCAGATGGGTGAATCGATCCAGTTGATTTCCCATCGATGTCGGGACAAGAGAGAAGACATATGGAATACTGTTTAAAAGATAATTATCACAAAAGTTGTTATTATTTACAAAAAAACAATGAGAACAGTGATAATCATACTACTACAACTACAACTAATCAGCAATCATAACAGCCTACTTTGAGGAAGAAGAAAAGATCAAATATCAACAGCAGCACTAGTGTAAAATGCTCCTCAAAACAGCACTTATTGAATGAATATCTGCTCAAAATGAATATATAGATTCAGTATATATATTAATAGGTGACACAAGTTAGAGAACGTAAGGCTGGGCTCTCACTGAATGCGGTCTAAAAAGGATGTAAGAATGAGTCAGTAAAATAACACGTTAGTACAGACAAAACATAAGGTATCAATGTAGGTGTCCCTCTGTTCCATACGATGCAGTACAAAACAATACAATTACTGTCCCGAGCGCAAGAGATGCATTAAAAGAAACATAACAGAATATTGAGAAATTATGGATGCAAGTTATTCGTTGGTGGATACCTGAGTAATCTCCCAGGTGAATGGTTAAATATCCTCGTTTCCCATCGGTGTTACTTCTGATGAGTGTCCACACCTCTTTCCTGTCTACACTACACTCTCCCTGCATCACCTGACTTTATGTCGAAACGGAAAACTCCTCCCTGCTAACTAAAGCCCATCCTCCCGGGTAGTTGTAGGTCTACAGATTTCAGCAGCAGGCTACGTTATTACAGTTTTGAAACAGCACAGACGGCCCTTTGGTAGTAATGCGGAGAAATGCGTTCTATGCGTGACATCGTGTGTTTTTCTCTGGCGCGTTCTAATGTTGCAAAACCTTGTTGAAACAGTGCCTTTGTAGTGGAAAGGATGCAATTTGTGGTATGCTTGGGATGTATGCAGCATATTGTAAAATATGCTTACAATACATTACGAACATTTTACACCACACGTTGACATTAAACACCTTTAATGGATTTCAAAGTAATGTTATACGTGTGATACGCGTAAACAAAGACTAGTGGGAAGTAGCGCGGTTTGCTCTAAGTTGGATTTGAGCAGTGCTGGGAAATAACTGCAGCCAGTGAATAAAGCAGATATCTAGCAGATATTTTAGTTTTACTGAATATCAACAGGTTCAGGAAGTTGTACAATTTCCAAAACCTTCGTTTAAGTTTTATTTTCAGGCGAAACTGGTAATTACTGATTCAATAGTAGCAGACCAGTCATTTTGAGGACCATTTCTAAATAAATAATTGGAGGCTGTTAATAACTAATGACCACTAATTTTGACCACAAGACGGTGTTTAATTCCATAAACTGTCTTTAATTCCTTGGACCACACCTAGGTACATGCAATGCAGAAACGTTCCGGAAATTTTGTACGGATAAAAAAGCTGTCTCCCTCACACAGGGTCTTGTACAGGAAATGGCAGAGAACATCTGTTTTGTGAACATGTCATACACACTACAATAACTCCCTCTCCGCTTATGAAGTGGCAGGAAGGTGAATGGCTTTTAAGAATTAAGATAAAAAAAAGAAACATCTCAATTCAAAGCATGACATAATGAAGAACAGCGGTAACTATATCCACTGCTTCAAGTCTACATCAGCGTCTCATTACCTTGTTCTGCAAGTCAGGAATAATAGGTAGAGGAATATATATTCATACATAATGACATACTGAATAAAATTATCCCAGCTAACATTCTGCGAAGCTAGCCTACAGCTTTATGTTCTTTCTTTGTCTGAAAAAAATGGACTGCAGTATATTCACTGAATGACTGTCAGAAATATTTTAAAACAGCTTATAATGTGCTTTATTCTTGTGAATATTAAAACCCCACGGTATTGGATGCTGACAAAAAAAAACAAATGATGGTTATTAGACCGAGCATTTGCATGTTCTTTCTGTGAGGCTTTTTCTTAATGTGCCTGTGCGGAATACGCTGACACAAGGTGAATGTGAGAGGTTCCAGATTTATTGGGAGCGCAAGACAATTTAAAACATCCTGGTGTTGGTTATTTTTTTAAATCAAACAAAATGGTTGACGTTCCATTTGCAAAATCCCATCAGTAATATTGTGGGGATTTATGTGAAGCAGATTCTATCTCTGTCTCCCTCTCTCTCACACACACACATGCACACACAAAACACAACAGTTATTAATATCATTCCATCTGGCCCACGTTGAAGGGTGTGTACAGTTGTGGGTGGGACACAGTGAAAGCTCATGCGATTAAGGTAGTTGTTCAAATGAAAAGCATGGGCGGATGCTCATGTTTGTATCATGCCAGTTGGATTTTTGTCAGAATCAGACTTCCATTGTGAGGGATTTGATAGAGAACACTGAAAAGTGATCCAGGATCAGTTCAAAAGGGAACTAAAGCCAGTGACAGGGAGACAGAGTAGGGCTGGTCGTCTGTGCTGGGACAGAACTGATGAGCTGAATTTCATCAGCAATATTCGGGTTAGAGGTCTGGGTAACATGCAAAATGGAAGCTACCCAAGTCTACAACTGTCCGTGTCCGATCTTGGTCCAAATCCAGAATTAATCCACATCAAGGTTTGAAAAGGCATGGGGTGCAAGAAGTTGAAAATAGCTTTAATTTCCTTTTTAATAGATTTATGTATATTATTTCACAAATTCCTTAAACAGTCAAAGGAGGTAACACGATCATGTATAGTAAAATGTTGTAATACCAATAATCTGGATGGGATATAATCCTAGAAGCACCATCCACCCTACCAGGGTCACTGTTGCCCCAAATGTTTGATTGCAGTGCTCACCCTTGTCATATATATATACTGGTGAAGATAGGGTGACCATTGAAATAGCTATACACACTATATAGCACTGGCTTTATCAAAATCAGAACTGCTAAAACTGTAGAAATGATTTCTGTGCGCACTTTGCATGCACATGTTGCAGTCTGCATGGGTCTTCATTAATTATGAGTAAAGAGGTACCTTCAGCCACGGCTTCAGTTTCAGCCACTCTCTAATCAACGTGTTCTATTCAGAGCCTTTTCTTTGGGTCTGCATTATCAGGCCGGCTCTGGCCATGATTAATTTCCATTACATTAATTAGAGACTGAAGATGCTTCTGAAGTACGCTTCAGAAATTCAGACAGCTGATTATATTTTAAAAAAAAGGTTTCTGGAAGTTGTCATCATCAGGGATGAAGCAACAGAAGTGGGAACCATTTGCCTGGAGCCGAGCTGGTCTTTCTTTCTTCTGACAAGTGCTTTGTCAAGGTGGCCATTACACATTTTGAGTGTTTTTTTTGGTGAAAGGCATGCTGAAATAATATTTTTCTATGCAAGCCATTATACAGTATGGGGCCATCCTCACTGTTCATGTAACATTGTGTGATTATGGTGTTTACAGTTGATAATGTGTGATAGTTTACATTTCTCACGTCTTTCATTTAATATTATTCTCCTTATTTCTCTGACCTACTTAAATCAAAAGATAATTTGTTCTTGTATGTGTTCCTTGGCTGCAAATCAGATTTAATGACAATTTCCCTCCGTTTTTCTCCTTACGGTCGTAATTTTAGTATTTCTGCTCCAAAGAGCTAATCTTATACAGTTCAAAAATTATTGAAGTGAATATTTTTCATTGCACACTGCTATATCACATTTTTTATACCTATCTCACTGTTAGTCAGTGTAATTCTTGTTTGTTTTTCTTCTTATTGTTTTTCCCATGTTGCAACATAATTATCTATTTGTTTTGTGTATTGGTGAGCATGATGTACTCTGGTAAAACATTTATTTTCATGCTCTCTTTCATTGAGTAGATAAACGTATTTAAGGATTGATACGACAATGTGTTTGTTTAACTGCAGCCTGTGGAGGAGAACAGGTAAATTCATTGAAGGAACTGAAAACAAAACAAGATAGTGTTGGTATGTAAGGAGATGTGAAAATGTGCCTGTCTGAGTCTATGGAATATATAAGACTCATTCTTATTTGTAGTTATACTCAAATAGAATAGAATTGATTATCATACAATAACAATTTTGGCAGGTTACTTTATTGTGTATTTAGGTTTAAGACTATTCATAATATAGTGTGTCAGTAAAGAACAGACAGGAGCTGATTATTGTCTGGACACAAACTCAAGCATAATGTAGTCCATTTCCTAATCCAATTTATCCTCAGAGTTGAGCTGTTCACAGTGAGATGGCAATCATGAATTTATGAGAAATTCTAGTCTGATACCATTCAGCCAATTAGCATTGCCCAGTTGCTTATTATCAGCCATCAGCCAATCAGAAGTGTCAATTCCTCAGAAAGGAAAGTTTGAGTGTCCCACTACAAACTGTTATACTACTAGTATAGTCTATATGAGAATAAGATGTTCTGGAAGACAGAGCAGTTGCCATCCTAGTGGACATAACAATGCACCTCCATTACCTGGTCTGGTTGTACATATGGTGACCTATTCCCAAATGAGTCCTAAAAACATTCGGCTGGTATATGATGTTCATCTTATTATTGAAGCTCATGTGTTCCCAATTCTGTGAAAATAAGGTTTACTTCATGTATACAGTTACAAATATTTAATAACTGCCTTATTTCTTTACATTAAAGCTTCATTTGCATGTGGAATGGTTGCTGATTATCTGTAATGCTAGTTGATTTTAAAACAGGGTTTAAATAGGCCACTTTGATAAACTGTATTTGCATTGTCTCTGTGGGGACAGTGTAATTTCTGCCTAATGAGACAAATCTCTCAGCTGTAGGCTATAGCCCCTGGAGCATTCTTTCTCTCCCCAGTCTGCAAAGAGGAGGAGAGCCTCTGAGATACGTTACAGCAGCTTTACAGCAGTGTCCAAGTAACATTCACAGCATTCTGAGGGAAAAACGTAACAGAAACATTTCAGCAGCATTGCAGCAATGTTATAGCAGTGTCAGAGAAATATCACAGCAATATTAGAACAACAAGTCTGGTAAGCGATTGGTGACTACTAGCAAAACCAAAATATCTAAATAAAGCAGCAAGCACTCCTGTGATATATCCAAGGGCAGTCAGGGATATTTTAAGCAATCCCTTTAAACTGGAGAAATGCCAGATGACCTGAAACATGGTAAGTAATTACAGTGGGGTGGAAAAAAATAACGGAAGCACTATATGGGAAAAGGCGTTTAACTTTGCAGTACCTACACCAATTACAAGCGCAGCTACACCTGCGCACCAGGTGAGTCATATAATGTTGAATGTCATTTGGTATTATATGCCATCGCTAAAAGAGCAATCAGCACTTTGATATGCAGGTTTCCAAGGCAACATGAGGCAACTAGTTGAGTTCCATAGAGGCATAATATTTGGTGTCTCAGTTGCAGGTGTATCGGTCACAAAAACGGCAAAATATTAAAATATGAGAAGGAGAACAATGTTGAAAATTATGACTGCACATGAACAGGCTGCATCAGCATAGAGGGACAGAGATAACAAGTTGAAAGTCACTGTCAGGGACTTTATTAGGATTGTTCCAAACACCCCAATACTAGAGCCTCAAAAATGACCACAGAACTGAATCAACACTTCTGTGACCCAGTCTGAACAAACACTGTGAGTCACGAGCTTCACAAAAGTGGTGTTTATGACAGGAAGTGCCATTTGAAAGCTGCTTGTATCCAAGGCTATTTTACAAAGATTCATAACTTAGCATGAGGAGAAGAAAACCTGGCCCTCTGATCAATGGAGAAGAGTAACTTGTAGTGATGTGTCCTCTGTTACTGATTTCCTAAACATGGACAGGTTTATGTCTGGAGAATGCCAAGGGAGGCCTTCAACCCAAAATGTCTGCTGGCAGTAGATAAACATTGTGCTGGATCTGTAATGGTAAGAGCAGACGTCTCATGGAAATCATTGGGTCTGATGATTGCTCTGCATGGTTGTATAATGACCAAGAAATATGAAGCCATTATAAAAGACCAGGCACACCCTGTGGCAAAAACACTGTTTCCTCACGCTGTCCCCATATTCCTACATGGTAAAAAAAACCCTTCACATTGCTAAACTAATTCAAGCGTGTTTTCGTGAACACAAGATGAAGATAAATGGTACGATATTCAGCAAAAAGGACTGGGTATAAATCAAAGGATGATGCATTAAATTAATACAATGCCTTGGTTATACCACACACAGAGTTCTGTGTGCAGTTCAGTGCTTTGCCCCATAAGTAAGAGGCTGGGGCTCCTGAAAGTACAAAGAAGGGCAACTAAATTGGCCTCTGGTATGAAATTTAAAAGTCATGAATAAAGACTAAGAACACTTAAGGTATTCAGGCGAAGCAAAAGGAGACTTAGGGGGGCAATTAATTGAGTTTTTTAAATTCATAAAAGGGCTTACCACGATGAAGCACAAAAGATTTTTCATGCTGAGTACTGTCACCAGAGCAAGGGGAATGGAAATTAGTTAAGGATACATTCTGAACAGATATCAGGCAGTATTACTTTACACAGAGCATTGTCAATGCTTGGAACAGCCTGATTGTAGAATAAGGTAAGGCAATCTTTATGATCCTTTTAGAATAGAATAATAGAATAGAATAGAATAGAATATTTTTTCCAGGGACAAAGTCAAAAGAAAATTTCAAAAGCAAGGCAATAATCTTGTAGTGTTCATGTCCAGGCTTCATCCAGTGCTGGATACTGTAGGGTCACAGTAACATTTTGGGTCACAACAAAATTATAGGAATTATGGGAAAGTTGAGTACACTTGTAATTAAATGTTACAGCTCCCTGTAAATGTCACATTTGATAGATATCTTGTTAGCTAACTTCCAGTGAGGGGTCCTGGAATAACGGAGTTAGTTCTGCTGGTATGGGTCAGATGCATCCATACCTTTAGAAGGCAAGGTAAATGTCAATCCTTACCTAATATTACTGAGCTGCCACCTTCTCCCCATATTAAAGAATTTCTTCCCTGCAGAGAAAGATGACCGTGCCTCTCTCCACAAAGCACAAGTAAGCTTCCCTATGCTTTGATTAGCATGAAATTGACATTATCCATGTCATGACCTTCTCAGTCACCATATCTGGGACCAGTCAAGCATTCACTGGATATTCTATAACAATGCATGCTACAGCATTATGCACTTCAATCAGCTAATTACATGTTCATTGACCTCATCCGCAGAGATTTTTCTCATATTTCTCCAGCAGAATTTCCAACCCTGGTAGGTAATGCCACAGTACATACAGACTGTACTGTATCATTTTGACTATATGCTTGCGTTTTTGCTTTTGCACTACCTGGACAATCAATTACCCATGAATTCCTTTACCTAGTCTATAAATATATATACTGTGTGTTATTTGTTACTGTATGATGGAAATAAATGCAAATGGTAGAGAATGGACTGACAATGTTGTCAATAAAACCATTGGACAACATTATGTTTGATAACAATATGCTTAAGAAATATTTTACTGTGGTCTAAAATAAAAACATATTTATTTCATTTGTTTTTTGACCAAATATCTGTTGGCAAAGTAAAAACAGAGTCAGCGACTGACTCATTTTTAAAATATAACCTCAGAACGACAGGAGGTAAGCACAGATTGTAGAGTGCCACAGTCCACCAGGTCTGAAGATGATTAAAAATATGCATGTGTGTATATGTATATGTATGCTTACATATTTATGTATAAAATGAACAATAAGGTAATTATGTATATATTTTTGAGGGGGGAGGGGGTGGGGTGAAAGAATCTACTCCATGAGTTTATTTTTTCTGTTTATAGCAATATTATTCAAAATAAATTCTATTCTATTCTATTCTATTCTATTCTATTCTATTCTATTCTATTCTATTCTATTCTATTCTGTTCTGTTCTGTTCTGTTCTGTTCTATTCTATTCTATTCTATTCTATTCAATCAAACTTACTGGCGCCAGGAAAAGCAGGTGAGACTGGTTGCTCTTGCATGGAGCCATCCCTGTGGTGGTGATTGATCAGTTCAGGGGCCGCAGGTCTCAGCACCTTGTGCCAATTTAGACCTCCATCCTACATCAGGCACTTCAGTATGCAGTAACTGTAGGATTCTTATCACCTGGTGTGGATGAATTTGCAGCAGAAATCCAATCAGTGCTCGCCAGCAGAGTCTTTAGTCATGAGTCTAAATCATTACCCTTCACTTGATTCGGCTCAAAGCAGCAGGCTAAATAAGCCTTAAAGCCATGCTCACTGTGTGCTATTGTAATGTGTGATTCCCCAGGTTAAAAATACAGCTATAAGCAGGAAACCTGCCAAAGACTTGCTTTGAACAGTTTGACATGAAAATGAATGTTTATTGTATACAGGATTGGAGTTGGTTCTATTGAATTAACAAATAGATGACCAGAACTCATGGTGGTTTTTTTAAATGCATAGGTGTGAAAATGTAATACATTTAAAAATTGAAATCTTGAGGTTTGGTTGTATTTTGGCATCTGAATGTCACGAGCATGATTCCATTAGAACATTATGATAAAACAGCTTCTGATTGATAATCCCTAAATGTGTAGATTATTATAAACAGGTAAAAGGGACAAGCAAAAGCATCATATATATGACTATTGAGGCTGGTATCCAACATATTGAGCACAAAAGAGCAAAAAATAAATCAGCAGCAGAACATGTGAGCTCATCAGCAGGAGCCGATAATCAATGGAATCAAAGCTGAAGAGAACAACATCACGACAACAAAGAACCCTAGAGACAAGGGTGCAACTGTTCAAGAAGACGGAAGTCCAGTTACACGACTGCTCATCACCAGTCACACAAGCTTTGTACAAATCATCGATTCAACTCCGTACGCAGTCACCAAAGATGGGGACCCACAGACCACCGGGCAAATTCAGAGAGGCAAGGTCTCCAGGCCTGTAATGCTGGTACAGTTGATGAATAGGAGATTCTGAACCTGCTCTAGCCTGGGGTTTTGTGTCTCTTCATCTGATCAGGATTACTGTGTAGTTTCTGCTACAAGCTACATCTTGTGCCCAAACTGAGATGACAGAGTTAAAGAACCTTTTTTTAGGGTTTAACAAAGCTGCCATCTTTGCCCCTCATGTGAAGGAGTCCAGGATCCCACTTCCTGTGCACAACTAAACTATGTTTTCACAAACATGTAAGTTTACTTCAGGTACTCAAAGATGGTGATCATGCTATTATGCTATCTGTGCATTTACTCCAGTGCAGGGGAATCCAAAAGATTGTGCACTCACTTGTTTTACACACTTTTTATTACCTTTATTTAACATGGTATCTCAATGACAATTCAATTTGCTGTGATAATCGAAGTTGAAAAGACTTGGAATTGTGGAGCCAATCAAACATAAAAGGACAATTGGATGACTAGGATTTTACAATGACACCAGGGTTAAATCTCACTCTCCACTGAAAAGTACCTTACCTTGGGATTTTTAAGAATCACAGTTAGTTTTAGTTAAACTTCTCCTCCAACAGGTGGCACCTTCTACAGCACAGTGCCCCCATTATTGTGCAAACACATTGCATTTCATTTAGATGTCAGGGTAGAGTGTCCCCTCCTGTCCCAACAATACATGTCCTAGCAGCAACTTATATTTCCCAGGAGGACTCCCATCCAAGGGTAAACCAAGCCTGTACCTGCTTAGCTTCCAGAATTTGACAAGCTACAACATTGTATGGCTGCTGGCTATAATAAGGGCTGCTCCATCTGAAAATGAGAAAACGTAACCATATAAACCAACAAGTGAATCAAAATTCTGAATCACCCCATTATTTCTGAGCCGCCTGGCCAGGCCTGTGTCACTGTCCATTTACAAAAGCCATAACAGTAACATTGCCAAGGATAATGTTATATTATAACTGCCTACATTGTCTGTTTCTCTGTGGTTAGAAATGGCTTGTGTGAATCTTAGCTGTATAGAAATCCTCAGTGATGAATGTTTAGTATGACAGGGTTGTACCATTGCATGCAGTTCTTGCTGCTTCCAGAGAGAGTAGTCCTCCAGAAATGAACCCAACCATGTGTCCACCTGTCAATCTGAGCAACAAACTCACATGAATGTATGAGTTTATCTGGGGCAAGCTGTGCCAAGTAATGATGCAGAATTGGACTTATTGGAAAGGCATGCAGTCCCTCACCATGGAAATTTCCAAACATGGATCAGACTCAATGCCGTTTTGCAGTATAGGGTATTCACTAGGAATCTGCTGGATGTTCTGACCATAGACATAAAATGGAGAAACAAAACAAAAAAAATCAAGAATCTACAGTACAACAATATGGCATGGTGGAATAAAATAAATACTATGTTAAGACAAGATCGGAAGTAGCCAGGCTATACATTAAGCATTAAGTACTGAAACAGGAAAAAAAAAGCAGCAGACAATTTGATATCCCTGTACTAGACCACTCGAGCATACAGGTTCAGGCACTGAGAAGAATATGATGCTGTGAGGAACAAATGATTTACAGACTGCTTGCAATGCCCAATGACTTTGCAGACAACCAAGCCCAATGCCTCATGTATGTATCAGCAGGAAAGAGCAGGCAGAAATGTGGTCTGTGTGTTAGCTTAACACTGACCACTGATTCTGTGTCTGAAAGTCAATCACAGTATATACCTACATATTGTAATAATTCTTGCAATTCACCCTGTCTTACAATACATGGTGTGTGTGTGCAGATATACAGGTTTGCCTTTTTTTGGTCACTACCTGTGTATACACCTGTGTATAACTGTGAGTATACCTTGTCCAGTTAACATTAATCAGCTGAACAATTCGGACAAAAGACAAAGTCTCATTGAAATAATTAGAGTATTTTAACTGGCCCTCTGTTAATGAAGGCTGATTACAATGTCTGTTGTATTACAATGCAAATAAAATCTTTCGTTGTATTACAACACAAGTAAAATCAATGCACTTCCAGCCTTATGTTCTTAGTTTTCCAACACGCTTTGAAGTGTTCCTGCAGAAGGAAATCAGTTTCACATATGAAGTGCTCATATCGGTCAAAAAATGTGAATTTTAATGCATTCCAAAAGTCAGCGATTGCAAGCTCAACCAGCATAAACATGACTTGAGTGTGCATTATATCTTGGCAATATAGTATTCCACTCATACATCTGCCTCAGAGAGTGAATGTGGTCACAGTGCCAGATGATTCAAGTGCTGGTCCAGAGCATCCCTATGGTATACTGGAAGGCTCACTTCATGGGAATAAGGTGGCTACTCCATCGCACATGTTCAGTGCCATCGTTGTGTGCCAGAAAAGCCTGCCTGATGTTCCCTGACATGTGGCCATGTCTTGTCAAGCATCAATATGCAGCGATTGATCAGAGCAAACAAGATGCAATGCGAAACATGAGGAATATCATCCCTACAGTGTCGTGAATTCGATAAGCCAATAAAAAACACTCAATCTGCGGTGTGATTGATCCAAACTCAAGAGCGAGTTTTAACTTGAGTTTTAAAGATGTTTTTTTGATACGGTGTGTACAAAACAGACATTTTACCATTCAAGCTATCATCTGTAAAATTTTCAGTAGAAGGATACCAGCACACTAAAAGTGTGCTGGTAAAGTGTTTAAAAGAAGCAAGTTACAGTTCTCCTTTTTGAGTGTTGACCTAAAACACTGCTCATTAAAGAATACATTTAAAGAATACATGTTTTCAGTCCAGTAGCTTCTATGAATGATTTTTTTGAATTTCATTTTAAGATTGTGATTTTCATTGAATTGCTGTCGTATTATATACTCTGGTACACTACAGAATATTTACCAGGTGCTGCCATATTTCTGAGGTGATCTGACCTAGGGGATATCTACCTGACTGAGCAGGAATTTGTAATGCAGGAGTATGTGAATCTTGAATATGACTCAGTCAAATATACCAGCATGGTACAGGGAAACAAAACAGACAATTTAATTAATATTTCAGTGAAGAGGAGCAAAGCCTCACAGATGTTGAGATGTTGTGAA
Source organism: Albula goreensis (assembly GCA_022829145.1). Lineage (NCBI taxonomy): Eukaryota > Metazoa > Chordata > Actinopteri > Albuliformes > Albulidae > Albula > Albula goreensis. Next base: position 29,573,467 of record CM040749.1, read on the forward strand.
CAAAACAGAACTCCGATCTGGATAGAAGCCAGGGAGTATTACACCAAATCAAAGAAGGACTGGCGCGTCTCATTGATTCTCTAGCATTGCTATCACGCCAGCTGATGGCCTTCCCTGCTGCCGTCGCATATTCGGCGTTATATGCACAATGACCTGAATTATTTATGCACTCGATGACAATTTTTTTATGAGGAGTGCTATATCAAATCACATTTGATTGATGGAAGCAGTACGATGATAGTGTAGAATGGCAATCTGTTTGCCGGCTGAGAAGGAGGTGGAATGGGATTGCATTGTGAAACATTACATTGGATAAAAAATGATAATAAAAAACTTAATATTTTTAGATAAGAATCAATGCATTTCATGTATTAGTCAGATTTTATACTTACCTTTTTGTTTGGTTATTCTTATTTGTATCTGCTTAATAGTAAAACAGAAATAAAGATGGAGAAATTAATAAAATGGCAAAACAGATTGGGATTCTTGTGTAGATATACGGAGAATTTAAAAAGCAACATCCATTTGTTAGCAGTAGTGATAGAGCGACTGTCTGTGCCGACGATGGTGATGTCGTCCATGTACGCCATCACCTTCAACCTTCCCCCCCGGCCACCTGGGAGCAGGTAGCCAGAGATGGTCGGCGCCCTCCGTATTGCTTGGAGGAAGGGCTCCAGGTAGATGACGTACAGGAGGGGTGCCAGAGGGCATCCCTGCCTGACGCCAGACCTGATGGCGAAAGGGGGAGAGGTGTTGGTTGACTACCACTCTGCCCGAGATGTCTTCCAAACACATTTTGGTCCAGCGCAGGAGGGAGCTTGGGAAGTTGAACCTCTCCAGCACCCTCTCCAAGCACGCGTGGTTGACCCTGTCAAAGGCCTTCTCTTGATCTGGGCTGAGAAGGCCAAGGGGGGACCCACGCTCCCCGGAGTGGATGATTAAGTCCCTCACGAGGAGCAGGTTGTCGTTGATGGACCTCCCTGGAACGCTACACGTCTGGTCGGGGCCGGTCACCGTTGTTATCAGGTCTTGGAACCTCCTCGTCAGCGCTTTGGACATGATCTTATAGTCGACTGAGAGGAGGTTGATCGGCCACCAGTTCCGGAGGTCCTTCAGGTCCCCCTTCTTTGGGACAAGAGCTACTAAGCTCTGTCGCAGTGAGGCGCCTAACCGCCCCTCCCCGCACGCAGCCCCAAAGACCTCCGCCACGTCGTCCTTCAGGAGATCCCAAAAAGCCTGGTAGAATTCGGCTGGGATCCCGTCAGGACCGGGAGCTTTGTGTTGGTTTAGGGAGCGCACGGCCCGCGTAAGCTCCTCCGTGCTCAGCTCCTCCTCAATGGTGGATTCGTCACCCAGGCGTCTGTCCAGGCCGTCCAGGAAGGCGTCCATGAGAGCCCCGTCCGAGGGCCTTAGGGCGTATAGACCCTGGTAGAACTCCCTGGCCGCCTCCTGGACCTCGGCCTCTTCAGACACCACCACACCTGTGCTCCAGGCTTCCAGGTTGGAAAACTGCTAATTCCAGGTTTGAAAGTAAGACTGTGCAACTGTGTCAGGACATCCAATCACCAAAAGCTTTCCTACATGGTACAGCTTCCTGACCAATCACCTCGACATGCTGACATTCAAACCTGGCAGGGAGGTGCCAGAGGCTACAGACGTTCTGTCCAAGGAGGGGGAGAAATAAAATTAAAACTTCCTCCCCGTCGGGGAATTGAACCCCGGTCTCCCACGTGACAGGCGGGGATACTGGCCACTATACTAACGAGGACGAACTAAGAAAAATAAACTTGCCCCGTCTCACCTACCAATACCCTGGACTCATACCCCGCCATTCACCCATTTTCAGCCAGGTCACGCCCCTCCAGGACTCGCAGTACTGAACTGCACCAGGTCAGGATGGCCGAGCGGGGATTGCCACCATAAGGCGCTGCGGCTTCAATGTGTCCATTCACGCAGTCTCCCTCCATGAAGCATAAAAAAGAAAAATAGAATAATTCAAAAGGCATAAGACTAAAGTCTTACCTCCAAAAGGTGAGAAAATGGGATGCCTCCAAAATCTTTGGTGTTTCCTCTGAAAATGGTTGAGAATCATGTGAATTTGCTAGGCATGATAGAAGAATTCCCGGGAAAGGATTCCATGGAGAGTAAATGGGAATGGCGATTCACCAAAAATCATCAAAAAAGACATTAGACTAAAGTCTTACCTCCAAAAGGTGAGAAAATGGGATGCCTCCAAAATCTTTGGTGTTTCCTCTGAGAATGGTTGAGAATCAAGTGAATTTGCTAGGCATGATAGAAAAATTCCCCGGAAAGGATTCCAAGGGAAGCAAGTGGGACAAGTGTGTTTCACTGAGTACCAAGGCGGATGACGTTAGTCTTACATCCAATGACCTACAGCTTTAGTTCAAGCTGCAGCTTTCTGGGCAATCACCTCCCCATGTCGCTTTGGGCATGAGGGGCCCCGCCCCTGCTCGATTCCATCTCAAGTGCCCTTAAGAAAACGTGTTTTGCGTGCCAGATTTTCTTGTTACGGGGCCACAGATTGGCCCCTGAGTAGGTCAGGATGGCCGAGCGGTCTAAGGCGCTGCGTTCAGGTCGCAGTCTCCCCTGGAGGCGTGGGTTCGAATCCCACTTCTGACAGCTCTTTGATGTCCTTGTGCTTTAAGATGCCCGAGGCTTCGTTAACTGGACTTTTAATGGCTGACGAGCAACAGGTCACGCCCCTCCAGGTTGGCACAGCCTTCACCATGGCAGGTAGTCGTGGCCGAGTGGTTAAGGCGATGGACTAGAAATCCATTGGGGTCTCCCCGCGCAGGTTCGAATCCTGCCGACTACGAGGTCACCTTTTGTGATTGCCACCATACCCCATGGCAAATCCAACCAGGCTCCCCGTCTCTATGCGAATGTGTCCATTCACGTCTGACGTCTGCCCTCCACTGTCTACCGAGAAGACGAGTCAGCAAAAAGAGAAAATAGAAAAATTCATGGGAAAGGGTTCCATGCAAAGTCAACGGGAATTGCGATTCATCAAAAAAGACATAAGACTGAAGTCTTACCTCCAAAAGGTGAGAAAATGGGATGCCTCCAAAATCTTTGGTGTTTCCTCTGAAAATGGTTGAGAATCATGTGAATTTGCTAGGCATGATAGAAGAATTCCCGGGAAAGGATTCCATGGAGAGTAAATGGGAATGGCGATTCACCAAAAATCATCAAAAAAGACATAAGACTAAAGTCTTACCTCCAAAAAGTGAGAAAATGGGATGCCTCCAAAATCTTTGGTGTTTCCTCTGAGAATGGTTGAGAATCAAGTGAATTTGCTAGGCATGATAGAAAAATTCCCCAGAAAGGATTCCAAGGGAAGCAAGTGGGACAAGTGTGTTTCACTGAGTACCAAGGCGGATGACGTTAGTCTTACATCCAATGACCTACAGCTTTAGTTCAAGCTGCAGCTTTCTGGGCAATCACCTCCCCATGTCGCTTTGGGCATGAGGGGCCCCGCCCCTGCTCGATTCCATCTCAAGTGCCCTTAAGAAAACGTGTTTTGCGTGCCAGATTTTCTTGTTACGGGGCCACAGATTGGCCCCTGAGTAGGTCAGGATGGCCGAGCGGTCTAAGGCGCTGCGTTCAGGTCGCAGTCTCCCCTGGAGGCGTGGGTTCAAATCCCACTTCTGACAGCTCTTTCACAACCTTGTCATTTTGAAGGGCCCTTGGCTATCTTAGCAGGCATTTTAAGTGCTGCTGAGCAACGAGTCGTCCGCCTACAGGCCGGCACGCCAGGAGCTTATACATGTAGTCGTGGCCGAGTGGTTAAGGCGATGGACTAGAAATCCATTGGGGTCTCCCCGCGCAGGTTCGAATCCTGCCGACTACGAGTCACCTTTTTGGGATTGCCACTGGCGCCCGCCTGGCCAATCCAACCAGGCTCCCCGTCTCTGCCTCCATGACAAAAACTTGAGTTTAGGGGCCATGCTGCATTGCACTTTCCAGACTGGACAACCCTGCGATAGCCTCCATTGGCACTGTGACACCAGTGTCCCCAACAATGACCCGCACACCCGAGGGCATCGCTAATTACCATAGTGAAGCATGTCTGCAGTGAGTCTGGCACGACAGGAGAGAAAGAAATCAATGTTCCTACCTCAGAGTGTGGGCTGCTTGGGCCAGTGGGGCGTATTGGCCACGTCAGCCGGGCAGTGCCGGTGCACCAGCAGAAGAAAAAAACATTTGAGAGGCTTTTTCAGTGCACAGGCAGATAGCCATTAGCTGCAATCATGCATTTTCAACTGATTAAGAGTGAGGGTCACACAAAGAAAAGCCTAGTTTTCTTCTCAGAACTTAGCAAAGGTGACCAGGAAAAGCAGGAAACTGGCTCGGGGGTAGCCTGCACAGGTGTGTGTAGCTTTTGGTTGCCCTCTACCCAGCAATCTGTCGGAGCTTTTAACTTCTGCTCAAGGTCCAGTCACGTCAAGGTGACTGTGTCAGGACATCCAATCGCCTACAGCTTTAGTTCAAGGTAAAGGTTCCCATCCAATCATCTCGACTCTATGGCATTCGAACCCGACTGGGTGATACAAGTGAGGTGGATGAAAGGCGTCGGCTTCTGCTCAGGGTAAGCGGTGGCTTGACTCTGGGGGATGAGGGGGACAGTGGGCTCTCGCCGACAGGGTTGTGCTCCAAAAGGCTGAGCAATGAGGATTCTGTGTGTGCTTGTGTGCATGTGTTAGTTTGTGAGCAGGAGGGTGTTTGTGTTAGGTTGAACCTTATGGGCACCTGTTTAATCAGGGAAGGGTGTTTTGTGTTCTTTGTGGTGAAAAACAGATAAAGTCAGGAAGTGACACACGAACAGTTCATCAGCACCCTGCCTGGATAATAAATGTATGCGTGTAGGCGGTAGCCCTCCACATCGCTGGCGCAAGGAGTTTTTCGGGAGGTCACAGGGTTTCAATGGTTTGGGCTTGGGTTCCTGGGGTTAGGGTGAGGGTTAGGGTTTCAAGGCTTAAGGATAGGGTCTCTAGGGTTAGGGTAACGGTTAGGGTTAGGATTCTAGGGTGAGGGATAGGGTTTCTAGACTTAGGGATAGGGTCTCTAGGGTCAGGGTTAGGGTAACAGTTAGAATCAGGATTTCTATGGTTAGGGTTTCAAGGCTTAGGGATAGGGTCTCTAGGGTCAGGGTTAGGGTTAGAGATTCTAGGGTGAGGGATAGGGTTTCTAGACTTAGGGATAGGGTCTCTAGGGTCAGGGTTAGGGTAACAGTTAGAATCAGAATTTCTATGGTTAGGGTTTCAAGGCTTAGGGATAGGGTCTCTAGGGTCAGGGTTAGGGTAACGGTTAGGGTTAGGGTTTCTAGGGTGAGGGATAGGGTTTCTAGACTTAGAGATAGGGTCTCTAGGGTCAGGGTTAGGGTAACAGTTAGGGTTAGGGTTTCGGTGGTTAGGGTTAGGGTCTCTAGGGTGAGGGATAGGGTTTCTAGGCTTAGGGATAGGGACCTTAGGGTTAGGGTAATGGTTAGGGTTAGTGTTGTAGATTTATGGAGAATTTAAAAAGCAACATCTAGGCAACAGAGGGTGATGGGGAAGAAGCGTACATATGCAATAAAATGTTATGTGAATCATGAATGATAAGCTTGCAAAATAAGATAGTGTGCTGTGCAATGATATTTGGGTAGTAAGAAACATTACAGAACAACAGTAGAAAAGTCCTGGGGAGGGCTGGTAAATAGAGACATAATCATGGGAACACAGGATAAGAGGAACTCACGAGGAGATATTGACAAGGGGAACAGGAATGTTTTGAAAGAAGGAAAAACGTTATGTACTGACAGTATAAAGGGAGTGACAAAAATGGCAGATAGGAAGGTGGGATAAGGACATGGGTGCGATGACCATGTATGTGTAAAGATAATGAATGATGTAAGTGCAAGATGGTTTGTGTAAGTTGAATTGTTTAGAAAAAGGGACTGCCGCATGTCACAAAGAGGAACTGCCGGATGACAGGGGCGTGAATGAAGATAGGAGTCAGATCAAGGAGCCGGTCAGAAGAAAGAACTCCCCAGGAAAATATACCATGTTCTGTATTATAAAAAGACTGGGTCAGGGAAGGATAGTCAGTCAGACTTTGCAAACTGTCACACTCTGTTGTTTGTGACAGGAGGATCTCAACCCAGAGCTCTGTATGCTTTATTCATTTACTGCTCAATAAAACAAAGGATTAATGACCGAATATCTTCTCCTATTGCTTCATTAAAAGAACACGTGGATTTCGCTCCCACATAGAATAGAAAGAATGTTGAGTAGAATGGGCGGAAATCCAACAAATGGATGATATGAGAAAATATTATGGACTGTAGTAGCGGGAGGAGGTGAAGAATTATATATTCTTTTCTGTTTGTTTGTATTTTTTCTCACAATATATTGTTTCTGGTGTGACAAGAGATGCCATTGTGTAGTAAATGTTGAATGTTTATAAACGAAGTGTGTAGCATGTGAATTATATAAGGTGCATGTGTTGTGTATATGAGAAAAAACATTGCAAAACATGACAAACAAGTGACTCCTGATTCATTCATGGTCACCTTGACCATGGCATTGATTTGTGTTGTTGCACAAAGGGGACAACAGTAAGATATCACACATGTATGACAAGAACCTTGTTTGTTTGGTTTGCCTCTGAATTATCCCCCTACTCGCCAGATGAGAGCTTTAACATTGATTATTAACATGGGTCAATCTGAGAATGAATAGGATAGAGTTGTTTTCATTAGCAAAGATGTTCTAGGTGAGCCTACCTAAAGACCCTACAGTTTGAAAGACAGTTAATGATGAATGCAGATTTTAATGATGTAATGGAGCCATAAAAGCAAGCAAGACTGGAATTTGGAAGTGACAGATGGTTTTTGAAACAGCACGTATTTTGGTTTGCCCTTTGACCTCACAGTTGAACCAGGAAACTCCCTTAGCCATTTTTTAAATAAATTGTGCTGACCAATTGTCTGGGGTGAGGTTTTTCTGCCGTAGTTACGTCCTTTTTTAAAAATCTTTATTTTTAATCTTTAATTTAATCCTTGATTTACATTTTGAAATGCCAAGTCTTGACAGAAGGCCTGTACGACCGTTACTTTTCACTCTTCCTCACCAGCTGATCCACATAGACGTTGGGCCTGAGGACTGCATCGCGCTCACTGCTGGCACAGACAGACTGCTGCCTCCTAACAGACCAGAGGAGATGCTGCGCAGTCAGGACACAGTTGACAATATTTTTTAGTTCTATTTTTAAGAAAAAAAATTGATGAAAATTGGATAAAAAATTTGGCTGTTTAAAAAAAACTGATTACAGCCTCCAGATGGCAGAAGCAGGGGAGGCCCATGTTTATGGTTTGAGTTCTGTTACTTAGTGTTGAAGTCCCAGGTGCACAATTATCTGCTGGGGCCAGAGGTCAATGTTAGCGAGGCAGAAAATTTGCTCAGCTTTGCTGATGGTCTAGGCAGTATATCAGGCATTATGTGCTGGTTTTGCATTGTGGAAGGATGTAAGCTGTCACAAGGAGACACCTTTCTGACACACATGTATCATTTTCCAATTATTCATATTGGTGAGATTCATGTATGTATGTTTGTATGTATGTGTCTTATAAATGTTTTATAAGAATAACAGCACAAATTTCCAGGAATAAAATGTATGTTAATTCCAGACATTGGTTTTCAGTGTTGGATTTGTTAATGGAGCGTTGATACTGTGAATTTCAGGTGTTCAAACCTTAGCAGGGGCTACAAAGTGTTACATCCTGTGATATGAATTTCACCAACAAAATATACAAATAATCTTATACAAACCAGAAATGGTTTTTGTTGCATGAAATCCAGACAGAAAACAGTATTAGTACCCAGGGAATTTTTGTAAAGAATAGTGGTCAAGTCTGATAATGATGAGTTTATGGATAGTGTACCATACCTCTGTAACACGGGCTCCCATTTAGTTTCATATCCCACCTGACAGCCTTGTTATGTCCTTTGAAAGATGTCAGAAAAAATGAAACAAAATGGATGCCAAATAAAATAAAGATGGTGGTGGGGGGTATTGTGATTTTGTCCCCTAATGAGACGAGAAAAACCGCAGGTGGTAACTACCCACATACTTCTTAAATCTCCAGTTGATACATAAAAGCATTCCTGTCACACACGGGTCATTCATCTGTTCTCCGGCTTTGTAGCATCTTTGTGTTTTATTCTCCAACATAAATTATTCATTGCAAGCGCTTAAATCTCCCAACTTGCCAGCTTAGTGCCCTGGAAAATCGATTGCATGCTAAATTTGGTTAGATACATGCCAATAGCCGAAGACATGTTGTCCTTCACACATGCACAAACACACAAACACACTCATTCAACCCATACACATACACACAAGCTTACGCCTGAATGATATATGCTACAGAAATATCATTATGATACAGGCTACACCTGTATATGAATGCGGAAAGAAAGCAAAATGTAAAAGGAGGGAAATGGAACAAAGAAAGAGGGATGAATACATTCAACATGTTTACAGCTGCAAGGTAAAGATTGAAAATGAGGAGGGGATGCTATACCCATACACTGCTGATTCTGGCAATACAATGGGCAACGTAATACAAAGGCCTTTGGTTCAACCACATTGGTCTTAATCAAGTGGAAGCTTGTGGACAGCACATTTTTTATAAAATGAAATCTAAAATCAGCACTGTCTGAAAATGTCCTTAGTGGGTAAAAAAGAGAGTTAAACTGAGAATGATACATATTTAAATAATTTATAAATTAAGTTAAAAATATAAGACAAGTTTTTATTTAAAATGTCAAATCTCAATGTTTATACATGTACTGTTGAGCATTTCATTATGTCAGCAATGAATTAAAAATGTTCTATGAATCCAACAGCTTTTTAATAATAGTCATTGTTTAAGTAAAATTGTATGTTTTTGGCCATTATGAGAAGAAGGACATCGAACGTAATGGAATTTCCAAGAATTAGCTGATCCATTTAAGCTGTTTGGTTTGATATGTAATGGTAATTCAATGATTATACATTGAATTAAACCCACTTAATGACAATGTCAACTGAATGCAAAAATCTTAAACAAGACGCCGTAGGATAAACATTTAAACCAGAAACCTCAGGACAAACAGACACTAAAATAAACCTCCAGTCAAACACATACCAATTTGACTCATTCAGTAAACAAGTCCATGCAGGGCTCAATAGTCACAAATTCAAAACTCCCTTATGTCAAATATACCAAATATGAGTGAAACTGGTCTACAGTCCTCCAAAGCCTCACTCTACCATGGATTCTCACAAGCATCAAAAGGTGGGTGAGGGTGGGTTAAGACCCATATTGACTCATATTGACCCATTTTGACTTATAATTAACTACCGTGCCATATGGAATAGAATAAGTACATTCCATCTCCATTTTAGTGCGATTTCTTTGTCTGTCTGTTTTTGGCTTTCTGTCAGTGGATGAGACATTAAAGCAAGGCCAGCTAATCATCACCCCGTTCATTGGGCGTAATAATTCCATTCCTTCCCTCCTCAGCTGAAGTGTGTGGAATGTTGTGGTTCGAAATGCCTGCTCTGCAATAGCTGGGTGGGTCACATCCTTTTGTGCTGAGGTGAGTTACCCACTTAACCTCAACACATTTTAAGATTAGGAGATGAGCAGCATTGTATAAATCCCACATTATTATTATCATTATTACTATTACACTAGATTAAAATAGGGGCCATATATTGGTCATATCCTCTTTGAATCTGACTATTGCTGTTCAAAATCTGATTCAAGCCCCAATGTCCCTGTTGCCTGGAGCACTTTTAGCTGGATGTGAAGGCCGTCGGTCTCAATCCATGTGTCAGGCTGTGAAATGTCGACACGTTTCTCCCAGAACGGCACGAGAACATGTTCAGCCGGAACAGAGCCAAGGGTTGTAGCTTCCCCGTGATGTGATTCTTAAGCCGTACAAAGTCATCTGCTCCTCCTAATCAGCGCGGTAGCACACGGGCCGGCTCATCCCACAGGGGTGAGAGGCGAATGAATTACGCTAAACCCATATGCTCATTTACCAATGCAAATTAGAACAGACCGGAGCTGCTTAGGGCCATAATCAGAATACAAAATATCAAAATACACTGTTTCCACTGGGTCTACAATTATTTTTAGGTATTGCAATTGGTTACAAGGCTCTCCTCAACCTGTCAGACAGGCTAACAGCAAAATACAGCATTTGCAATGTAATGCAACTACAACAGATGTTGTCACAGAAAGTGTTTAGCGATTGTAGTGTAATAAATAACTTCAATGTGATTGTGACATTTTACCATCCACAATAAAACTGTGGTTAAAACAAACACAAATCTGGACCCACAGACATTTCTCACTCATGGGATATTTCTTAACATGTAATGTTGGAAGTTTGAGCAGTAGTGAATGTACCAGATGAGACAAGATATATTAGTATCTGTACTGTATTTTTATGTTTGATTTTATGTTATCTTTTATACTGTTTATATGGTCTTTACAGGACCACAAGGAGAGCCAATGAAAATCTGCTCTTTTATAAATATAGTATAATTATAATGCCAGTTACATTTCATAGTGTTTCCTATCCCTGATAAATTAAGTGCATATATGTAGCAAACCAAATACCATACACCAGATATGCAAGGATGATAAATCATAAAAAGGCGAGCCTGTCCTTCGCCAAAACCAGGCTTTGAGCCATAGAGGTTTCATATTCCACTCTTTCGCAAGGTTGCACTTCAAAAATATGAGGCATACAGATGGAATATGTATTTGCCCATTTGGATCAGAATGTAACAGGCAGAGTCGTGGTCTGCCTCTGAAATTGTCCTACAGGTTATTACTGTACAGGGGCAGATAATGGAGAGTGTGTGCTGAATGCTAAGCACTGAGAGCTCCAAAGCTCAACACGGGTCAATAGGTTTTACCGACAGGCTTCAGCAATCCCGGGATTCCATGAAAGTTTAATCATTGATACCTAATTTTATTCTGAGGAATTGAAACTATCATTGCTTCATCTATATATGCAAGTTAAGCTGGGTTGAAATGTTGGGTGGAACCAACCCTGAAAATGTGCATTTTCATTTTTTACCTCTGAACAGAGCAGAAAATCGTCTTTATCGTGAAGAAAAAGGCACTTTTTTCCACCATCCTCCAGCTGAATCAGCCTCATGTGGTAATTAGGAGGTGTGATGGGCATCATGTTTTTCTGATCTTGTATGGCAGTTACAGCAGGCCTATTACATGGTAATGTTACCGTTGTATATTTATGAGGCTGACAGAACCGTTTTGTGGGTTTTGATCATTTCCATTTCCATTGTATAAGTTTCTATTTCACCATATAGACACAACATGAGTTGTATCTTCAATATGGATATTGCACAAGTTTATTCTTGCCAGAGTGTGTCGTGCGTGTATTATCATAATTACTAACAACTATGAATATCAGTAATTAATCATTTTAATCTGCTGAACTCATAGCATAAATATAACTGTGTGTATTTATGGTAAATTGGGGTCACTGTGTAAATTTGTGTTTTTTAACATTCAGATGATCATTACTGAAATATACCACATGATTTGATATATCAGGTTAGAATGTTGTGAATCGAAAATAATAATAACAATGACATGAACTCATTAAGAATGAAGTGTAAACTTGACACATTTCTCAAATATTCTGAGATATTGAGAAAGCATGAGATTGAGAAAGCACACAGAGGTATAATACTGTGTGGCCCTAACCTCAATATTTATGAGAATCATTATGTGAGTGACAGAAAATAATATTCAAATATTGCTTTTAAACCAACATGTCCGTGAGGTTTCTGGATTTCCATAACACGAGCAGCCATCACAGACTTTTAATATGTCATTCACATGAACCATTGAAAATATTGTGACTTGGCAAAAAAGCAAATTATTGACAACACTGGGTAGGAATATCCTTAGCTATTGCACTATTAATCAGTCATATGACAACTCCTATAAAACAATCATCACACTTTTTTCCTCAATGGAAAATACTGTGATTGATTCAAATAAATAATTGATAACATTTGATATCAGTGATAGAGCTCTTGTAATCTCTCCTTCATCAATAATTTAATTATTCTAGATGGCTTGCCCAGCTGTATTGATTTCAGCATAACACATAAGATTGAGGTCTTTCAAATTATTCTGTAATAATTTATAATGTATTAATCCAAAACATGAACCTACATAAACTATACATACACCAGCACAGCAGAGCCAGTAGCTATTTGAAATTTGCTACAGTCTGGGCTATTTTGAAAAAAGATACTTCAGTTGTGAGCGCGTGCAGTTGAGCTCTCAAAGCATGCTGGGAAACAAATGTTCTCTCGCATTCTCAGAGCTCTCTCTGCAAGAGTGATGAAAAAGTCTGGTGCTCTGTAACACAACAAAGGGAGGAATATTTTAAAATTCATCGCACATAACTCCTCTGAACTCATTGCATATTTAGAGCACTGTGCAGAGAAATGTAGCGTCAGTAAACCTGAGCGATACAGGTATCCAAACTGATGTTTACAGTCCAACACTTAATCCTGCTGCGTAGCTAATAAAGCATGTGTTTTTCCGATGATAATTAAAACATGGTCCTGCCACCCCTTCTCACTGATTTGCAAATTATGGGGTTGAATTACTAAAGCATTTATACATGCAAAACTGTTTTGCTGGTGCGAAAAGAGAGCATGTGATTGGTTGAGGTAGTTTTTTTCCTCCAGTCACAAACTGTGTCACTGAAATTGCATGTGCATACATTTTAAACAAAATGTAACAGTGCAAGCATTTTATCATGTGCTAAATGCTTTGACAAATCTGGCCCCATGTCTCTCAGGCCACAACTGCATTTGATGTAATAGCTGATACTCTGATATTTCTGTTTACATGACCATGTCCACAATCAAGGCCACAGAAAACTACAGGAAAGCTGGAGTGGACTGAAGGGAAGACCTTGGGTGTCTGACCTACCCTATACAAGGCAAGATAAAGACAAGGGTGCCCCTTTGCTGGCATGCATCCAATTCCAGTCTAATAAAATACAATATCATGGGCTCAAATCAACACTGAGACATTGTCTGTCACAGGAGAGCCAAGATTTGCAAGAAGGAAGATGCTCTGACATAAACATGGAGCTTACTTCCACAGTACATGTACTGTTTTGTTCTGACAGACAAACAGAATATTGTATTGTATTGTTATATATAGATAGCTTTGGACAGGAGTGGGCGTTCTGTCTAAGCTTGAAACTAGCACACTGTAACCTCAGTGTGAAGTCTAGGCATTTATGTGGAAATACCAATGAGTTGAGGTTGCGTTCCAGGTAAACCTATTCTCCATAAGGCATTCCTCTACTGATATTAAAACCCTTTTAATGTAACAAGGGATGAGGACCATATAAGTGGTTATGCCCCTCAGTTATTTCCTGACTCATTCACTAACTCTTTAACGTCTTTCCACCAAAGTAACAGCAATAACCTTATTCTACGACTAGAGATTAAAAGACCAGATATTGGTGAACATGCATTGTTTACAGATTATTTCTTTTTCCAGACAACAGTAAAATTACATTATAATATTATAGATTTCCTCTAAAAAGCGGAAAATTTGATCCACTATGGTTATCTTTTTGTAGCCTTTGATTCAGTCCTCTAAAACCCCTCAGAACTGGAGTTATACCCTTATCCAAGCTATAACATTTTAAAAACCTGTAAACAAATTCTTTTTATAGTATGTGGAAGAAGTAATGTACAATCTACATTTAAATAGAAGAAGAAAAAGCATACATGACGAAGACACAGAAAATACAGGTCTGGATTCGGGCCTTATAGTCTGAATATGTATTTAAACTTTTTTTTGTTTTGTTTCTGAGTAGACATTTATTTTTCAGAAAGGAAATGAACATTGGTTAAGAGAACCAGGCTGCCTGTAAATTGATTGTCAAAAAGCCTGGAGTGTTCTAAAGAGCAATTCTTATTCCCTCTGTGTGTTCTGTGTGTGTTCAGTTGGGTAGAACAGGTTAGCTTTGTTTGGGTGTATTGAAGTGTCACCCCTGACATACCTCCAGAGCTTCCATTATGAGACACTCCGCGGGGACTTTTTATGTCGTTGACGCATGACCCACACTTAAGTCATTTTCACCGCTTTTCAACAGACTCTTTTGTCTCTCTCCATAAGAAATTCCCTCCAGGTACAAATTTTTTTGGTGAACAAAGGCAGGGAGCTAATGGCTGAAATTGCGAAGGTGGCACTACACAACTGCTTTTTTGTGTTTGTTCTTGTTATGAGGGGATTTTCACCCCATGCGTTTATTTTAACTTTTGTCGCTCAGAAACAACGCATACCTGGCATTGACTTCCTACTGTCACACAGGTCGGTGTAACATAGAATTAATAACCAATTTGTAAGCACCATGCCATGTAATTCTGGGAAACTAGAACTTCCTGTACTTCTTACTTAGGACAGATTGAGCTCAGATGTCTAATAACCACTCTGGTCAAACACAGAACTGATTATGTATACACAGAACCTAAACACTTTTCTGGGCTAAACAACTTATCTAAAAGCCTTTTTTCATGAATTTCAATTCGATAAAAGAGAGCAGGTATTAGCTCACTATTAGATATTATTAGGACAGTTAACCATTATAATGTTAGCATGTATTGCCTGCAGCATACAAGAAATTGGCTCATCACCAACACTCAATAATGGCCAACAGGTCACTTGCATGGTACCCTACCTGTTATAGAAATATGCCAGTTTGGTGAAGCCATCGCTCAAATACCATGTTCTTAACTGAACTCTATTTCATTTATACATTTTAAAACAGGAGGCATTCTGCATCGACTTTTCTTGATTTTCGCTGAAATGCACTTGTCCCCATTTACTTCCATTGCAAAAAGTTCTGGCTTTTTTATCATAAATGGTAAGTGCACCTGATTTTCTATCATTTTAAGACAAGAAATCATATACTTAGGAAGAATCACTTTTCCCCAAATCTGAAACCTTTTCTGGTTACTTTTTTATTATACTTTGTAAATGGACATAATTTTCCATAATCGTAAGAGGAAAAAATAGCAAATTTAGGAGGCATCCCATTTGTTGACTTTTTGGAGGTATTATATATACAGGTAATGTTGTATTTTCCAGTCCTGATTCATAGTTATTATGAGAAACAACAGTCTCTGTTTCCAGGTAGCAAACCATGGGCTTAGTTTGGATATCAGAAAGGGACCAGGGGGAACTGACATCAGTAACTACTACTAATAACTACAGGTAAATTGAATTAATTAGTAAGTATTTTCCTTAAATTTACATTATTTACATATTACCCTGTTATTACAGATCTGTAATATAAAGTGCTCCCACATGCATACCAAATTTCAACATAAGTACTTAATTTCTTTTAGAGGAATAAGACATGATTGGCACAAATAAGGACCTCTTTTATATAGCCTATCTGCCATTCTTTACCAAGATATGCTTATGTTCACTATAAGCCTGTAAGAGGAAGTACAAGTGTTATTTGTTCAAGGTCCTGACTGAGACTCTTCTGCATCACTGAAAAAAATCTAAACTAAAAACCAACCTCATTTGAACCCAGGCCCTAACAAAAATTTTAATTTATTGAATTAAGTTTTGCTAATGGATATTCAGTTCGCATTTCTGAGATGAAACGAGAATTCTCCCTTTAAAAAAATGTTTTCAAGAAGGTGAGAAGGCTTTGATATGATGCAAGGCCGGTGTGTTCCTAACTTGTGTTTTGGACTGAATGTTTAAAGCAGATGCTCACTTTATACTGACCCTGTTCAGTGAATCGCTCGCTGAAACACACTTAGGAGCTTAAAATGTGTTTGTGTTTATGAAATTGGGAGATTCCAGCCAACACTGTGAAGCAACAAACAACATGACATCTCCTCAGAAATTTGGTTTTGAAAGCGCGGTATGAAACTTTTCACCCTGTGACTGCAGAAGAGAATAAGGAAAACATTCACATTAAAATCAAAACACGGGTGATATTCTTGTTTTTCAGAACTGATGAAAGCTCATTCTTATTGCTCTGGACAGATAAGAGGGATGGTCAAGTCTGGACCTTTAGGCCAAAAGTACTGCTGATTTCCATTCCTCTCATATACACTGAGACTGATTTAGACCTGGGACACAAGATGAGTGGAATTTCCCATTAGCAATCACTTTAATTAATCAATCCATTATCAATTAATGGACCAGTAGTGTTGCTGTCCTCAAGGTTCAGGTTTGAGTATTATGTGTCCTATGAAGAACATAATTCAGATACTCAAACCTGGGCATTAAGATTGGCAGTACTATTGGTTTTCTTATCTAACTGATTATTGATTGGTTAACACAACTCTTTGGTGATTCCACTCACAGAGTGTCCCAGGTCTAAATCAATCCCTGCTAAAGGGGAAGGAATGGAAAACCAACAGTTATAATTCTCCAGATTTGACCACTCCTGGTTTACAAGGTCTTTGTTTGAAACCCAGAATATACAATGCAAATGTTAATTGAGCATAGACTTTTATTTCGCTTAGAGGAACACCTTTATATATTTGACAAATTACTGTATGTCTTTAATAAGATCAACTGCTCTGAGGATGGAGCAAAACTGCCTTTTTGATAAGACAAAATCACACGAGGTGAATTTTGTGGGTCCTCATGGTGATTTCTACAGATCAGAATAAAGATTTAATACATTTTAGGCAAGCTGTAATGTAGATCTGGTCAAAGTTAAACTGGCAAAGGACTACAGAAACCCTCTTCACATGAAGGGGCTGATGGACTGTAGGAGTGTGGAGTTCATCACACATCTTCCAGAAATCTCTATATCTGACCTGTAGCTCCTATATAACACCCTACATGAAACATACATTTGATTTCGAGAGGGATATGAGTCAAAGAGGTCTCATTTCCTTGAACAGCTTAATAATAACAGTGTGATTAACTGGACAGTGGAGATGTGGGAAGCACCATAAATACACCACCAAAGAGATTACCTGTAGTATTGACTGGGACTAAATATAATGATGGTATGAACAGAGATCATGAGCAGCATGTCTCAACATTGGGATTTGTGAGCAAGGCCATTTGTAAGAACCAAAGTACGTTATACGGAAATCAAAAACCCGCCATTCATCGGGGGAATCAATATGCCACTGCTGGCGGTGACAAAGGAGTGTGCCGGGGGTTTAGCTGTACGGATACTCCATCTTACAGGCCTGCGTGTAAAGTGCAGCAAGATGAATTTCAAAAGCCTCATTCCGAGCGATATTGGCAGGTACACCCAAGTCTTCTTCCAAAGAAGGCGCTCGCTCAGCTCTCCAGAGACACTCAGACATCCCGCAGCAGCTATCACGCATGTACAATGAGTGCTAAGTCTTTGTATTTTATGGCTTGTGTCCAGGTTTGAGGGGACTTAACATCCAGGTAGCCCCCCAGCCCCCCAGCCGGAGATCGAAGCATCCTCAGAGCAGCCTGCACGTCTCTGAGGATTTAAGAGCCAAGCAGAGGTGATGCACCAACATGTGGATTATTCTGAAGTTATCCCTTAATTCCTAAAGCCCTACTTGTGGGAGAAGCGACAGTGCTGGCCAATAAGAGATGTTCTGGCCCTCAGCTGCCCCAAGGGAAGGTGGCTCAGAACCAGACCTTAATAGGCTGCTCATCCCAATGACGAACAATTGGCAGCAACTTTGAGGAAGGGAGCTTTGGGATGAAATCTCACAAATCACGATGGATTTCATTCTAACTGATGCTTTGAGCTGGAGTCACCGGCCACACCCCAGCCACGTTTTAACCTACCAGAGCTGAAAAGCTGAAATGAGAAAAAAAGCATGAAGATAACCAGCATAAATAAACAGACTATTATTCTCCCAATTAGTGCATTTCAATCCGTTTGTAAAGTTCATGATACTGTCCTTGTCTCAGATCCTCCACTGGAAAAAGGAATTTTTCAAAAACAAACAGATACCAAAGTACCCCATTTCATGATTGCTGGAGCAAATGGCAGTATCCTTTGGCTGTATCCTAAACTGATTTGGCTGGCAGTGACTTCAAAGAGGGGAATTTAGCCAGGTGTTTTATCCTTCACAAATAAGGGTTAGGAAAGAAGCTCTCTCTCTCTCTCTCTCTCTCTCTCTCTCTCCGGTGAGGCGGTGCTGCACCAACACCACCCCTCCGATCGACGCAGAGCCGGAATATTTCCCAGCATCTCCTGCTGCGTGCCTCCAAAGCCTGTCCCTTTTCTGTTGTCATGGCAACAGCCCCACCACTCTCCTTCTCCTCACAGGGCGCAGCACTGCATCTTACACAGTTCGCATGGAATGCTGGGATGCAATTGGCCTGCCAGCAGGTCCAAGCAACCAATCAGAAGACTGGGAAGGGGGAAGGCTGTAGCTGAAAGCCTGGAGGCTTGGCAGGTAGATGGGAGGGGTAGTGGGGGGTAGGCAATGGACATCTGAGCAGTAATGAACAAGCCTCATTCACTTCTTCCTGTATGTACGCTGCTCTGTTCCTCTTTTTGGCTGGGTGATTTCAGGCACCACACCCCCCTCATAGGGGTGGAGTTTTTTGGAATCCTATCAAGGAAATTCTTTACAGAAGCTTTGGTATAACAAGCTGAGGCATTGATTGCTTCTGTAAATATTATTAATTCCCAGGTTGCCAGAACTGGCCTTGTGGCACTTCTGCTCATAGCTGGATTTCTGTTTTTCCCAAAACCACTTGAAGACCATGTGTGAAGAGGTAGTGATGTGATGGAGGCAGAACGCCAATGCAGACTGGATAAATTCACATACTACATCATTATTCAAACCTGTTATTTCAACAATTTTTTATGTCACTGTCATTTACTGACTAAAAGTGGACAATAAGCTCTCTATCCCCTGCTTTTGATTTTTTGCCAAATTTGGAAAGCCCACTCACTGTTAACATACTGCAATGTCCTCCATTAGATAAAAGGAGAGCAGAGACATGCAGTCAGGAGTTTGGTTCACTCTGGACTCCACCACAGACTACACTCTCTCAGTCATTCAAATCTGTAATGAGGCAGAGAATATCTTGCAGACTGAAACCCTCTCTCCTTGGGTGATGCTAGCCCCCAGGGATCCTCAGGCATAGCTGGCACTGGCAGTTGGCACTGACGATGACGTGTATCCTTGAGCCCGAAGAGTAATATTTTAGCAGGATATTCCATAAAGAGGAACAAAGAAGGCTCCAATGAATTTTCTTATTTTAGCAATGCCCTAATAGGCAATTATTATCTCCATTTCTTTTTTTGCCTTTTTTCTAAAAGTGAAATCATCTATCAAACACTGTTTCCCTCTTAACTGCTGACCAAATCTTTTGTAGGTTTGTTTCTCTACAGCTTTCTGGCCCTTACTAGAATTGGCGCACTGGCATAAAATCAATGTTCTGTAACGAATTCAGAATATCACACCTTATATGGAAACGACAGTTAGGCATCAGTTAATCACACTAAGCACATACACACACACTGAGATTCATAGCCTGTAGAATGGAAAATGGTCCCTGGCATGTTGGTGAATACATTATTATGAGGATTATTATTTTTCCATAATTCTCCATGCAAATCAGCCAGCAGGCAGAATGGATCTTTATACCTTGTGTCACTAGAAGTGAAACTAACAGGAAGGTGCAAATTGTATAATTGCAGATAAGCTTTTTAGGTCTGAAAACAATGTGAAATGGATGAATTCTACACTACCATGGCTTATGTTTTTAAACATGAATTAGTTTGTCAAGCAAATAACTACTGATAAGTGTCCACGAATGTCGCATTTCTTACCCCTTTCTGAAAAATACAATTATTAAGATGTAAGTTATAAATATTGGAAAGCTGTGTAAACAATTGCAATCTCTGAATCACATCACTGGCTGAAAGACTGATGGTGGAAAAGCAGTTTTAGACAGTAGTTAAATTTTCTCTAACTTCTCTGAGAAGACTACCACCTGCTGGCAAACATACTGTAACTGCATTGTAATCTGACCCCTGGGGAAATGACTACTAATAGAGTGACCTCTTCAACAGAGTCTCTCAGCCTACAGACATGCACTCATACTGCACCACTGTTAGTGAGCACATTCACTCATACCCTGCCAACACTGCCAATTCTTCCAGTATCAAATACTTTTGAAATAGTATAGTGCATGGGTGGATGAAATACTGGGTGTGCAATCTCAATCATTTTTTTATTACAGACACGCATGTACATACATATTATTACCATAGATTTACTCACACACAGACATGCACACATCCAGTGTAAAGACAAAAATATAAATACAAATATACATATATATAGAAAATAGCATAGCATATTTGATATGAATATTCAATATATTAAACATGTATATTAAATATGCCAATACAAAAGACACATATGTTATTTTCAAAATCTGACAAAGTAGAAAACAGGATTGCAGCATTTACAACTGAGAATTAATGATCTTTGTAAGGCAGAAATTGTTACAATAAAAAGGACATGAAATTGCAAATGCTGTAACTGTGAAAATGTACCATAGTGCAGAGGTTGACCATCACAATGGCCCACAATTCTGTGCTGTCATCTAAAACCGTTCTCATGTCCTTCTACTGAACAGAGAAAAAGGGTTTAGCATGGTTTTCTGAATGAAATGCACTTAAGGGAAAAATGTGTCTCTTAAAACTATTTGGACTGGTGCTTGTCAGTATGGTTCCACCGATATTGCTTTGTAGTCACAAAAATGTGGCAGAAAGTGACATCATTACATTATTATGTCATGGAAGTGCATTATGGGAAGTAAGCACATGCTTCAGAGTCAGCTGTTGACAGACAGAAGCTGTGTTATTGCTGTGCATTTCTTTGCCTAAACAATTCTGCATGCGCATTTTTGCTTAGTGCAAAACTTAAAAATAAAATAACCACTCTAGCAAACTAACAATAAAAGAAAAATGTTGTACAAAAGCAAAAAGCACAACAGACAAAAGTAATACATGTGATTGTCTGAGGGTTCTTTGTATCTGTATTTGTATCTGAGTATTTGTAACTTGCTGCCTAGTGCATGCTGTGCAAAAATCTTGAAAGGTCAAACTCCATGCCTCTTCTCTTCCGTTTGGGGAAAGCACCCTTCACCTCACAGCTTTCCGATCTGGTGCCCGATGAGTCTCTCAGCTGGACCGGTCTTGGATGTTCATCATGTTGCCATGTGATATTGCTCGCTTGGCTGTGACGGGAGAAGACATGGAAGGATGAAACACACACTGGGATGAAAGACTGGCAGACGCTCCCACGGCTAAACAGGCAAATCTGCTCTCCGTTATAGCCTGTTAGCTTATCAACTGGTGTTTGCTGGAGTTCTTCAAAATGAAATATCCAAAAACAGCACATTCACAACACCTCAAATGGGTACACTTAATTAACCAAAGGAGGTCACAGTTCAGCTGGTGGAAGCATTTCTGGGCACAAAGAGCCTTCAGTAATGCAGCTAGAGGTCTTCTGCCGTCTTCTGACATTTTCTAACTGTGAATGAATTGAACTGAAGCAACTTCCCCCCCAAAGTCATCTGTAATCTCAGGGGGCCATATTAGTTATAAACACCAGAGAAACAGACACAGTCCTGTCTAAAGAGCGTGATCGGTGGTAAAGCTGGTCACTCACGGAGAATCAGTTTGCGCTTCTTCTGCTCGGAGTGCAGGAAGCTGCTCAGGTAGAAGATAATGGGCAGGAAGAGCATGAAGCTGGACACGGCGATGACCGGCACCGTCTCCGCCCGTGGGAACGAGCAGTTGAACTTCTTGCTCCACAGCTTGCGGGTCATGTTCATCTGAAACAGGTCAGCAGGAAGGTTTATTTATTCTGATGCTTTCTGCCCTGCGGTAAAATCATTACAGTATCTGAACTCCCATGTGCCGCTGAGTTGAATGGAGTTGAAGGGGAATAAAAAGGGGTTTAGTTAGAAGCATTCACCTAACGCACAGACTGGGCCTAGTGGTCTACATTTGAATTTTTATTTTTAGGCATTCAGCAGATACTCTTATCAAAAGCAGCACACAAAATTAACATTTCTATACACTGTCCATTTATACAGCTACACAGCAAAATGTCTAGTGTTTTTAATTTAACCCTTACAGTGCACATATGAGAACAACTGGACTCATTTGTACACTGTCAGTGTTAAATGAACACTGGACATTTTGCTGTGTGGATATTTAGTGAAGTGATTCAGATCAGGTGCCTAGCTCAGGGGCAGAACAGCAGTAGCTTACCTGGGAATCAAATCCACAGCCCCACTGAGAGGGATGCCCAGCTCTCTGATCATTATGGTACACTGCTGCTTTAGTAGTTTCAGTGTCAAGCTTCTGCTGTTACAGTCGCCAAATGGTGCAGAGCAAAGCTGGTGTGAGACGGTGAAGGCCAGTGTTATCTTATTGGGCTAACCAAATGCTTACCGAATCTTCGATGTCGATGCAGAGGTTACCGTTCTTCTCCATCTTGCTGTACAGCTCATTCACTCCTCCGTAAGTCGCTTTGCACTCTTTACAAAGGACGGAGTGGTTCCCCTGTTCAAAATGAAGCACGGAGAGGTAACTCTCCTGCATAAACTGAACATCCATGCATGCATGTTTCACCAATTCTTTGAGAAACAAAGCAGATCATACTACAAAATGAAACACTGTTTAATTGTAACATGTAAAAAAATCCATAACCAACATTTTTTTACAATTATGTATTTCTGAGTTATTATGGAATATGGTAATTTATGTTACATGAAATAAATACAAGATATGTTAAGGGTGTAAAAATATTGTGTCAGTAATAAGAGAGGTCTCATTCTCAGCTCTCAAAATGAGCTATTTCGTCACAAACACGGTACTGTACAATACTATGTAGTCCTATGTTTTGTATTTTGCAAGTGTGATAAAACATTTTGTAGGGCTCAACAGAGCCCAGGTGGTTTGTAATGGGATATCTCCGGTATACACACCTCCTTGTGTTTCTCAAAACAGCTGAGTGATTGATTCAGCGTGGCCATGTAGTAGAGAGTCACATTTGACAAGCTGTGACTGTCTTTTGATAGGCATGCTGAAAAGGAGGAGAAATCAACATTTCATTCGCTCTGTGAACCAGTTCCCGTTCTGACTCGCAGTCGTGTCACTGAAGCAGTGCTCCCATGCTGCCTTTCACACACACACACCGTTTCTTATCTCAGCCCTTCTGTACTCTGGGATTCATCCAACAACGAGCGCAGCTTCCAACTGCAGCAAACATGTCAACTTGACCAAACCAATATTAACATTAGCTAGCACTCACAGGTAAGCTGCAATGTAAATGTTCAAGAGAAAGAGATACCTGCTCATGATAATACATGCTCCCAAAAGTGGTTCAATGTAAAAAAAACATTGTTTTGGTTACAAGAGGCTTTTATGTGATCAAGAAGCTGATTGAATGATTCACTTGAATAGAAAAATTAGGTAATGGGTGGGTTTTGATGCAACCTGTACCAACGTCACACCCTCTGCAGATGTAGTGGTCATTGTCATGAGTCACAAGGTCATTGTATTTACATGGTAGCTTGCTAACATTAGCACAGTGTAACAGGTAGGCATCACAAATAACTTCCAAACTACCTGTATTCAAGGGGTGTGAGCTCTGTCTTGTTAAGCGGGGGAGAGAAGTGAAGACAGTTTTCCAAGTTGTGAGTGTAACTCCCCTTGCAGTGACAGGGTGGAAATGCTGGAGTCTACCTTTAGAGGTTGACTGTGCAGTTTACTGCATAGCAGATTTAAACATGAATACTTCTCCTGAGACCAAGCACTTAGCTATTCCATAAACCTAGCTTCAGTGTGTGGACTGTTTGTGTATGTTTGTTGCTTATTTATCCCAAATAATTACAAATGTGTCAGTTACCCACAATCACCTGCAAGTGTTTGCAAGTGATAGTTTTAACTGTTGGCGTCTGTTTTAACTGATAGCAGGCCCCTGCTACCTACTGTCCTACATGTAGCTCTGTAGCTCATCTAAGCTGACACTATGCAAGCAGTAGGAGATAAAGCAGCTTTTCCATAACTTCATAGGAAAATGTCGATTTTGTATTGTCCTTATATTTGTGTGACACACTAGCTGATATATTTTTGAGCCTCCAATTACACTATGTTTGTTATTAAATTTGTAGTCCTGTGCTTTGTTGCAAAAATGAAACAAAGTAATAACTTTCACAGTCTGCTCCTCTGACTGGAACTTTGCTTATAGTAAGCATCTACATTTATTCACACTCAAGGAGGTTGCGCAGTGTGAAGTATTGTTTTACGTCAGATTGTGCTACCTTCCATTCCTTTCTTTTCAGTGTTATGACATACAAAGGCCAGTTCAACTGAATCAAATAACAGGAAGAGTGAAGTACACTAACTTTTATGGAGACGATCACAGTGTACCTGAACATTCAACATAAACGCTTTAAAAAATTGTCTGTTTGTACACACCTGACATGACTTAGCAGTTACTGGGTGCTATTTACTTGGAGCACCTGCCCCCTAATGTCTGTACATTAACCTGTTAATCATAGAATGATTTCTTGAGTTGCACATATCAACAGGTTTTTTGACGGTTTTACAAACTATAGGCTAACATATCTATGCAAGTGTTTCTGTTTGTGGAAAGGTTTGGAGGTCTGTGAAGTGCTGGCTTTGTACAGTGAACACACAAACTGTCTAAGCACTTGGGGGTGGACTCATTTAAATATCTTTAAATGAGCACTTTGGCACTGTCACTTGCTTGGTACTCACAATCACACTTGGAGATATACCAGATCTGATTCAGGCCATGATACAGCTGAAAGACCAGCATCAGCCTGTCGGACTTGAGGAGACTCTTGTGACAGCTCGAATTGTCAGGGCCGACCTGGAAAACGACAATAGAAAACTGGTGACCACTTCTCCTTTAACTGCATTCACAAATCAAACCATACCCAATCAAGCCCCTCGTGACACCTTTATAAATACTTTAATAAAACAGAAATATTAATTTCATTGGAAATACCAC
The DNA here is from genome assembly GCA_022829145.1 of Albula goreensis. Classification (NCBI taxonomy): domain Eukaryota; kingdom Metazoa; phylum Chordata; class Actinopteri; order Albuliformes; family Albulidae; genus Albula; species Albula goreensis. Next base: position 29,598,595 of record CM040749.1, read on the forward strand.
TTTAATTTGACCTTTGCCTAGTTAACTTAGGTTGTAAAAATAAAAACTTCCAGATGTACCCGCAATTGCATGTTATTGTATTTTAAAATGTATTGTTTCATTTATAGATAGTACATCATAATAGATAAAATTACAAGAGATAACTGTGGTAGTAGCAGTACGCACCGAACTTTACATAAGAATAATCCCCAACACAATCACAACTATCACATGACAACACATATCATAAGACTAGCTAACGGGTAGTGAGAAAACTCATCTGATCTTGACTCACTTGGCTAGCTTTCCGGTTGGCCTCACCAGATAACAACGGCAAAAGTTTCTAAAATCTTTTTTTTTCTGTGAACTAGTTAATTTTTTTTAAAAAATACGAATGAATGAACTAATTTGAGTCGTGATAAACTAAATAGTACGACATTCAGAACGTTCCATGTAACATCAAAGCTGTCATACCTGGTCCGACGATATGTTAGCGTATATTTCTTTCAGGTTGTTATACTGGATGTAACAGTTTTGGCAGATCTTTACGGGACGGGCAGAGGGAACGAGGCAGTTCACATACGACACGTATCGCTGAGAGAAGATATGAAGAAGCTCTCGGCAGTAATCGCTTAATTCCAGGTCCTCTGGGAACGCTGACAGTTGACTAAAGAAGAAAGAACCTTGCGCCGGACGAGGCAGTGAGTACGGAACATTGCTGGAAAGAAGCGGGGCGCCATCGCCGCTCACCTCTGGCTCCCGGAATGTGGCGTTAACCCCAAAAATGGAAGCATGGCCAAAAGGCGCAACAGTAACCAGGCATCCGAGAAAATTTAATAAAATCATTTTTTGCTCTTGACACAACAAGAGCGCTTATCGTGTGCCCGCAAAGAATATTTTAGCCTACTTCCTGTTTTCTCAGACAATATCATGTGACTTGCATGTGTATTGGTGGCATGAGCGGGCGCTGCGAGTACATCCAATTAGCTATCTCCTATTTTTGACAGTGACATTTATGTCTAGTATTGGGTCAATCCATATGTTGTATCCTTGCGTGAAATTCTATAGGATAACGCAGTAAATCGAAAATGGGGTAGACAAGGCTATATGAAGGAAAACTTGGCATGCACTGACTAGTATAACAACGGGTGTGTTAATTTTCCCTGATATACAACAACTAAGAAAAACATACAAAATATAATAAAAATCTCATATATGATTCTTGATCTGTAGCTTGCTCACTTGCTCCGTGTTTTTGTGCAATCTGGAGACTTTAGTAGTTACTACTGGTAAATTACATTAAGTGCTTTGCATAGAATAAAGCAGTTTATTGTCTATGTAGGGCTTCACTGCAAAATAATTTTGGTGATTTCCAAAGCAACTGTGGAAGAATGAGATCACTTGTTTTTAAACTTCTCAGAACACCAAGACCAAGCCTTTGAAAATCCATAACACCACAGATCTTAGTAAAACAATCTACAATGAAAAAGCAATTCCTGGGATACTTCAGAGAAAACAACCAAGCTCCAATAAAAAGCTAAGTCTTCCAGCATGACCAACAGTCCTAATGAATGAATAGGTACTATAGTAGTAAACCAGGACATTTTCATGCTCTTCACTTTTACATTCCAGACTGCAAAACTTGTAAACATAAGGTCTTGTGATTTCATTGGAGGATTTCATTTTTGGCTGTTCCATTTTTTTCAGAGGGGGAACCAGTGTAATACATGAAAATGCCATACTGTCAATTTATGTATTGATGGGGTTTGTAGGTGTGCTAGAGGTATGTTGTCCTGGTTGTTTCCTTAAATGCTTTTGAGAGTTAGGATGATGCCTGAATGGACAGGCACAAGATTCAGTTCGTTCCAGGCAGAAGGAGAACAGAACATGATTCTATGAAGATACACCACAGGTATGGAAACTAGAGTTTAAAGTCTTACCAAAGTTAAATGCCCCTTTAAGCATTTAAAATGTGTGTGTATGCTATGGAGGAAGCCTGTTGCTTGTATTTTGCCAAAAAATATGAATACTGTTTTTGCTTTTAGGTAGTTATCACTTTAAATATTGAGATTGGGTAGGATAGAGGATTCAGTGACTTCTTCCTTTTACAAGAATCATATTAGAAAAAGCATCTATGGAAAAATTCCAGAGATTTCCAGAACCACAGACATGCCCAACTGCATCTCTCTATGCTCAGTATCATACCTTAAACATCTCATTTTCAAAGCCATGTTTTACCTCAGAAAAGCTCCAGCTTCTCAAGTAATACATTTCAATTTGTTGAAATACAAAAATCATGTAATAATGAATACACACAGAAACGATACAATATTAAAAAAAAAAAACTCATGATAGTCTTTTATCATGCATACAACATTGTTCCACTTGTTTTATTGGAAAATTTTAAAGAAAACATAAATGGCACAGCAGTGTACAAATTTTTAAAAATGACATATAAATTCTCTTATTGCCTCAGTGTTTCCTCAACAGAAATTAATATACAAGCTTCAAGTGCTGGTAGACTGCGCACACACAATATACATCTTTAAGTGAATGACAGCTGTGCAGGCAGCCAAATGAAGAACAAGTGAGGCTGTATGTGGTTTAGACATGGTAGTGTAACTTGGGTTTTGTTCATTAAAAGGTTATATTTTGAAATATAGAATATATATTTAGAAAAATACCTTATTGGTATAGACAATATACCACACTGTGTTTGTGAAGTAGATCATATACTAACCACACTGTGACTGCTTCAGAATTCAGTCTAATTAAGGGTTTAAAAAAAACAAAACTGTATTAATAAAACAAAATAAAGAACTCTGATTTGCAAAGTGTTTCAAGTGTGAAGCTTAAAATAGGTCGATCCAAACTTTGGGATACACATTTAGGACATAATTGAAACAATTTGCGACATAATTCAGGCCTGTCTGACTTTGGAGGGTGTGTAATTTTTGTCCAGCGACTCATCTTGCAAAAACATGTGGAGGCAGCGTTCGTTTTGAGCCAAGGGATGTCCAGCCACTCTGAAAATGGAGAATCAAAAATCAGCCAAGACCGAGACCACTGACATAACACGTCAGCCAATACAGAACCACAGACAGCATTATACATAAGACAACACCACAGGACGAATGACATCACCACCAAGTCAACAAATAGTCTCCGACATTACAATCAGTCAAGAACACATGACATCATACAAAAAGAGCATTTATGGTAGAGCTGGACGATAACGGAATTCCTCAACTGCTGTGACCTGAGGAATGTCAGTGACTGCAGTAATCACATTGTTATTATGTTACCCCTGTTCTATAACCGTTCAGCACCACAGCAGGGACAGATAGATTGACAGATTTGGCTGCATCCTTGTTTTTTTGACATTCATACAGCAGCCACTAAGAGCTACCCTTGACACAGAGCACTAATTTGTTTCTAGGCTCAAAGTGTAATGCATAAGCTAGTCATTGAACTGGAGGTCAATAATAAACAGGGTATTCACCAAAAGAAACTGAGTGACAGCAACAGTTGGAACAAAACTGAGCCAAAATTTCTTACAAGCCATATTTTATAAACTGTCCTTGCATATTTATCTTTGTTTACTTGAAACCTCAATATTTGAAAAAGACATGTGCATCAGTCATCCCAGTGTTTATTTATTAGCCTCTGCATATACAATATACTTGATAGGGTTCCAAATCTATTTGCATGATGTGTGTATATATAGATAGAGATAGATGCATTTATGCTCATGGGGTCTCACTTGGCGGTTAGGTCTGCTTGTTCTGTTAGACCATCTCTCTTTCTTGTTTAATTGAAGTGAGGGGGAAATGATTCTCAAAACAATAACCAGTTTTTCATAATTTCTTCATGATATAAAATATGAAATGTGAAATGGTTAATATATCATGACCCTAATTTACACAGTGATTTCATTTTTTAAAAATTGGGAAAGACACATTAGGCATCAAAGGTATTGAGCCCATTTGCCGATTTTTGTTAAGCAATGGCCTAAGGCTATGGAGAGACACTGCAGGCCACTGTTAATGCACACGGTAGCAGATTAAATCATACAGAAAGTCCTGATGATCGAACGCACTTGTTTATAAACTGCTCCAGGCCTTGTCGTCGTTCTTCAATGAAACCATCCTCAAATATCCCATCATCTCCTCTGAATGGAAGTTGCCGGAACAAGGCCTTCCCAGGGAGAGGGGGAACCACAACCTGGAAGTAAAAAAAACACATACTTTTAAAACATACTGGCTATACATGTCAGAGATGTGCTTTGGGTCTGATGGCCATGTACAAATTCCTGAGATCTCCATTACAAACACTTGCAGATAAGCACTGCAGAACTGCACTCTGATATGTCTGTATACTACTACCACTATTACTACTAATTATTAATTAGTATTATTATTAAAACATACAAGCCATGCATATAACAGTACTTTCATTGGAATTTTAAAACACTTGCCACTTACCTTGCTTTCTCTCTCCAGCTCGCTTCGAAGCCATTCAAAGTCACTGTATCGGCGTGTCACACGGGACTCCTTCAGCTTAAAAACAGGAAGGTTTGTCTGAAAGAACAGGGGTGCTGCTGTAAGGCTTGAGGCATGAGCAAAAAGGATCCCAATAGGAAAATACATATCTCATGTGCTGCTCATATGCACTACTGGATTCTGGTTCAGGCAAGCTATGCAAGACATACATATGCCAAGATCCTGGAAATTCACTGAAATTCTAGAAAATTATTGTGTCTGTGTGTATGTGTGTGAGGGGATATGTGTGTTTGTGTAATGCTGGTGAGGTGTGTGTGTGTGTGTGTGTGTGTGTGTGTGTGTGTGTGTGTGTGTGTGTGTGTGTGTGTGTGTGTGTCTGTGTGTATGCGCTTCTGTCCAGATGAGAGCAACTTGGCCACAATTATCACCCAAGATAACACATAATTTGGGAATGCTTTATACTGTATTCCCAAATATATAGCCTATATGTTTTATGTACAATATGTAACCTTCTAGTGATAGGCCTAAAACAAGTGACGTGGAATAGAACAGGCAGAGAAATAGAATCTAAAAATGCAGCATTACCCCCCTTCACAACTAACATAGTGCAGCTAATAATGTAGTCTTCCTATCATGATACAATGACACACACCCACTAGTGTCCGAGAACTCAGCAAAATCCACAAACACCAAGGCAAGGCCATTTAACTTTTTTGCAATGGTGCTGATGGGAAGTGAAGTCCATATTTTATGGTTGTGTGATACAATTTATGTCACACTGGACTTCAATTCCCATGAGCACCTCACATGAACACTGAAGAACTTTCACTCACTGACCTCCCCCCAGGACAACATTCACAGCTCTGACAGGAACTTCTCGGAGAAAAGCCACATATCAGCAGAAACAGGGAATGTCACTGCACCAGATAGGCTATCGTATGCATTCCTCTTCAAAAGGTCGCCAAAAATAATTTAAAAAATAAATATGTTCCAGTATTACTGTGGTAGCAAATAGAAAAGTCATTCAAAGAATTTAAAAATTACTACACTGCAAGAGTCTAAAACTATGTACTTAAAATCTTCAGGTTTAGTGTCGATGCAAATTCATCCGATCAACTCCTGGCCATCCGTGGCTTTAATCATTTGACATTTCACAGGACACAACAAGGCGGACGCAATAAAGTGAAAATGGGAGGGGGTAAATATAGCCATTCCATCCTCACGAACGAAGAAAACAACTTTCGCCCGCAGTTTGTTGCGGAATTGAGCCAGTCGATCTCGGTTTCAAGATCTTTTTAATATGAAAGCTAAAGTATCTCAACCACAAGAGAAAGTTTTACTTCCCTTACAAGTTCAACAGAAATTCCACACATTTGGTCTGTGTTATTTACGGACGATAAAAGGAAGTCCCTCGTCAGGGGAAAAATTCTCATTGTTTTTACTCATTATCCGATTAAATAGGCAAACACTGTGTGAAATGCTTTCACGGACATGTTTAAGCATAAAAAAAGGAAGCAGATTAGCCTAGATGTTTTGCTCTGGAGTGCAATGACAATGCCCCACCCGGGATCTGTAACAGTAACCTGGTTACAAGAGTGCCATTTCCTATTCACGAACCACCACTGAAACCAGATGTCAGATTATACTCGTAGAGAAATATTACAAAAAGAGTACAGAAAAGCACACTAGCATCGCCGTTTTGGACACAAACAGCCAGTCCGAACCGTGTTTGCGTTTGCAACATGTTGCTGTCAAGATAATACGTCCAGTCTTGGTTTACACTGGTTGCACAATGATTCAACAGCTCACTAAAAGGTATCTATCATAACAAGCATTCGCTGGCAAATAATACTTGCTTTCAGTTTTACACAAGATGTTTTCAACCAAATTAAATATTTAAATGAGACGATTTTATGGTGTGTAAATTATTTAATGTTATCATGCTATCATAGCCACTGTCTTTCTTTGCTAACGTTAATGAAATGGCAAAATAACGGTTACAGCTGAATGTCACTTCAACAACCATTTGACCGTTTTATTCACAACAATGCTAATCATAATGGCATCAACGTACAGCCCAACGCTGCTAAGAAAAACACACGTAAAACGTAATGAACTGAAACTTGCCAACACCGGCTTTCAAACATTTCAACAGCTATCAAGCTAACGTTACAGCTAGCATGACAATTTGCTTACTGTGACTCAAGCTCTCGACTTCAGCGCAGGTGGAACAAAAACCTTAATCGTCCCTGCTAGCGATGTCTTTGGCCTGCTCTGATCGTTCGCATTTTAGTAACAAGAAAAGGCAAAGTGTCAGGACATTCAGCTTTTAAAGCCACTGATAAATGTAAAACTGTATACTGTTCCATCTCCCAGCGGCAAGCTAGCCTGCTACCAAAGAGCTAAGGTAAACGTTATGTCTGTGGGCCGGGTACAGTGCCCCGCTCCGGTTTTACTCACCTTTAATTTAATCTCATACGTGGTAAACCTTCCCCTACCCACGCCAACCGTCTGTGGGTTGCTCACATCAATTTCTAAAAAATTGCTTGGTGGTCCATAGGCGTCATTCAGATTCTGAGGCTTGGAAAACAACCTCCTTGTATCAGCTATGGCCTCCGTCATTTCTCGCTTCTCCCTGTCTTACCTCGTACGCTATCGGGACTTAACCAACGAGAGATTTCTCTCCCTCGGTTTTCAAAGAGAACGCGCGTCACGTGCTTTCACAATCCCAAATTCACGCGCATCTATCGTACATTCGCGAAGTTGCGAAAAACTCTCTAGTTTTGATCGTTGCGATTCTCCTGGCTAAACAAGACTGGCCTATAAATTGCTGTTAAACGTTATGATTGCCTTGATTCTTGAGGTACGAAGTCAGTAATCAGCCTATGTTTAGAGAGCAGAAGTCAGGAACTGGAATTCCACGACAGAGGCACCAGAGGTGTAGGCTAGCTCGAGGCAGTCCCTTCCGATCATACCATTACAGACTGTGACAGTAGTGACATTGTTAACGTTATTGTTTTGTCTGTTGCGTTTTTTTTAATAACTTAGTTCTCTGTCTAATGAACCATCAGACTAGTTTCTGGAGAAAAAAAACGCTTTCCACCTTTCTGCCTCCTCATCTCATTTAGCAAGCTGTGGATGTACCTTGATATTGTGCTTATGTGCATGTTACCTCATCATCAGGGGAATGATTTTGCATGGTCAGCATGGGTACAGGCTGCATGCATGCCCGCAGCTGCAGGTGGTATTTATAAGTCCTGAATAAATAACAAACATCAAGCCTTAAAAATTATTATGGTTAAACAAAAGATATATATAATGCACAGTGTAATGGAGGAGGGTAGTTTCAACTGTACTACTTTTAATGAAGCATATGCTTCAGATAAACATACATAATAAAGTATATACAGTAGAAAGTTCATATTAGGTATGCAAAGCTCATCTGGTGAATGGCAGCCCTTGTCTAGCTTGTTTAAATTGTACTACTCTGCAATAAAATAACCTTTTCAGCGAGCAACATTTATTTAAAAGATTGGCTACTACTTTTGAAGACATCATGGCCATATATATACAACCATACTGCACCCATTTGTGTTGGTGTGTTGTGTTTTTATGTCACTTGCACAAAACAAATGTAGTGTACACTTAACACAGCACTGGGGCCTTGGTTTGGCTTGAATGGACTGGGCATTAGAGAGGCAGTTTCCTGGAGATGGTATGAGTCCGTTATTACTCACCCAACTTGGTTGTGGGGCTTCTTCAGCAGTTTCTGTTTCATTTTCTTGTGCATATACACTAGGTTAGGCATGATCACTTTATAGCTACTACCTTTGTTCCTTTTTTAGAACCATGTAGTTGGAGGTCAAGGTTGTGCCATTTCACTAGCAATTCCCATTGGCCATGACAAGGATCCAATCAGCACTTAGACTGAGTTTTTGCTAGTACTGGCGGCCATAACCTGACAGTGCATGTACTCCAGACTGTTCTTACAACCAAGCCTGGAAGCATGCCACATTCAGCAATCAATAGCACTACTTGTCCAAGGTGCATTACAAACAAACATTTGCTCAAGAGACAGGAGAGCACCAAAAATGGGCAGAATCATAGTCTTCAATGCTTTATGGACAAAAAAAAAAAAAAAAACTGTACAACAAAGATTCATAATCTACTATACTATATATATCACAACCCTGTAAAGTCATATACTGTAAAGCAATTGATATGCCTTTTTTGATTATAAAACATGGAAGTTAATTGGTAGTTAAATACATAACATTTTAAATGCATTTCCTTTTTGAACTAGCTAGCTCTAAGGGTCTTGCTATCAGATTCATTGAACCAATATTTTGACTTAAGACATTAAGCATGAACGTGTATAAGTTATAATTTACCTCCACTAGCTTCAAAAAGCAGCCTGCATAAAATACAAATCCCTGCCCTCTCCTACCTGCAATCTATTATGAAGCCTCCCATTTCCACAAGACAGCTCTGCACCCCCTGGTCGTTTTGCCCCCTCCTCTCCTTCACATCTACTCAAAGCTCGCCAAAAAATGGAATGAACTTGTTATAATAAGGCCAGTAGACTCTATCCCCATCTTCCAATACAAACTGAAAACACATCTGTTTGAACCCATATTGTCCCATCCAGCCCTAAACTCAGCATCTGTTTCATCTAGTTCTCACAATGCACTCAAACTAATGTACTACTAGTCCACTTATATTGAAGCAGTGACGACTTGAGATCCTCTCAGCTTGCTGTTCAAGCCTGTCATATGTACTTTTGTAGTCACTTTGGATAAGAGGGTTTGATACATTTAAATAATGTACATGTTACCTACAATACCTGCTGGAAAGAACCAACACAATGAGACCCTCTTCGACTACATTGTTATCTCGTTGGACCATCTCTCTCTGTATCGTGTATAATCTGTTTCCGGTCAGATGAATTGCAGCTGACATTTGTGGCAGCCGAACAACTTGTTTATATATCACAAGGTATGATGGGACTCGTAGTTTTTGTTGAGATTGAAGAATATATGTCCTACCTAAAGTATTTCTAATAAAAATAAATGTTGAATAGGTATTTGTCTACAGATAAAATAAACGGCATCCTGAGATCCATATATGCCACCAGTATTCTTACTTTCTCAATCATTGTTTACTATTTGTTCATTCTTAACCAAACGGCTGCGTCCTGAGGTGTCACTGTTAACTCAGCTAGTAATTGTAATAAAGTTGCAGCAATTTGAAAGGAAGATGGCAGCCTCTAGGTCGCCCTTGGCTGTTGGTACTATCCGATGTCTCATTAGAGATAATTTCCTTTTGTCCCGAAAGAAAATATGGTTTGTAGCGACAAATTTAAGCAGAGGTGAGACTCTTGTGTGTCACGAATCTTTGTTGTCTCAGCTTGCTAGTCGTAATGCTTGTCAGCCGATGTTTACTAGCAGGAAAACAAGCTAGCTCCTTTTTGCAACCTAATTATTTTAACTAGCTAGCTATATCTGTTGAACTTTGCAGGGTTTTACTAATCATTACCTTTTAATAGTTATGGTTCTAAATATAAAGCTGTTGCATTTGTATTAATTAGCACTGCGAGGTAGTTAGGTTAGCCAATTTTGCTGTCAGTGTTATTGTGGTTAGCTAGCTCCTAGGCGAACAGTAACCAAGTCAGCTTGCTAGCTGCTCATAGCGACGACGAGGAGTGAGAGCAAGTGTAAATTGTTAGCTAGTTAATTTTAAACGAACCTCTTTGCCAGCTTACTACATAGGATCTTTCCAGCATCCCTGTTAGAACTACCTGCAGCCAGCTAGTAAGCTAATGACCCACCCATGTACTATTTGTCAATAGCTATCACTATGAAGGGCAGAAGTGTACTGTAATGGGCTTCCAACTGAGATGTCCGACTGAGGGTCCCTCAGTAAAATACCCAGCTGTATAATTGGCATGTAGAAATGTAAAACTGTGTCAGTCGCTCTGCTAAGTGCCTATTATGTAATGTAATGAAACTTAGTGAAGTTTAAAGAAATGCATACCTCTTGAAAATTCCATTCCTTGGCAATGATTTTAATTTAGTTTTTTTTTGGCTTGGATTTTCTTTTGATTTTAAACATATACTTAACCTTAGGCAACAGTAAATGAGGAGTTGTACATATTTTAAGTACATATTCACTTTATTATACATATGTATGAACACCTCAGTTACTATTCTTCATTTGAATGGTGCGTGTTCTGTCTGATATGGTTGTACTGTGGCCAAAGCAACCTTGGAAAAAATAGATATTTTATTTATTTTAAATAGACCCGATTCAAGTTAAAACTGTTCTGTTGTTCTAAAAGAAAAATAATATACTAAATTATCATTTGGCTTATTTCACATTAAAAACATGCAAAATAACACATTTTCATTGTTATCACTGCAAAACAAGTGACACTTTTATTGTGAAAGGAAGGTCCAAGTGAACCCAACACATGGGTTAATTGACTGAGTATGATAAAGGATAAAGAGGGGAGGGGATGCTCTCATGGGGGAGAGCTTTCATTTCGGGTATGCGAATACGCATCCTACAAGGAATACCCTCCTGCAAAGCTGCTCCTAGCGATGTCACAGTCCATGACAATACTGACAGCGTTATTTCTCTGTTCCAGGGTGTATTGTAAATGCAGCCAATTTAACTTCAGCAGTTGCTGAAAAAAACAAAACCGATGACAGCAGCTGTAGTTTCAAAGGGCCTCTAGAACACTACAGAAGTCTGATTCAGGGTGGGACATTGCGAGAGGACCAACAGCAGAAAATGGTGCTCGAGCATCTGGATCAGCTACAGAAAACTATGAACGATTACACCAACAGACCCACATCACTGTTTTCCAAGGTGAGAATTATTTTGAGTTCATATCAGTTTCATATCACAATTTTAAGTTTGTCAGCTGGCACATGGCTTGGGCTTAGATTTTTAATTCAGCCCAGCAGTTCTAGTATTGTCTTTCTTAGGGAAGATGCAACTCTGCGCTGTGCTTTTAGACTAAAAAACATACATTTAAGAGATGTCAGAGCTGAAGCTTAAAGAATTTCAGGGACTGTAAAATTCAATGTTATGTATGGAGTCAAAATAGATTCTCACAGTTCATTGACAACACATATGTTTAGAATGAATAGGCTGTATTCTCATCATGAATGAGTTTGTAGTCTGAATAAAGAGGTCTGTTATTTCACTCGTAATGGGAATACTGCATGCTCCATATTAAACCAATCAGCCATGGACATGTTCAAGGACTTTACATAAAATAAGTCATTATTGTAGCTTTTTTTTCTTCTCATTATTTTATTTTTTAATTTTTTACAGCTTTTCTCAAAACCCAAACCCCCAAAAGGCTTTTATATCTATGGTGATGTTGGTAAGTTGTTCTGAGTCATGCTTTCTCTTGCTTATTTGATAAGCTACTGTACTAATAAAAATGTTCTTTTATGAACTCTGTGAAAATTGTTTTTCATAAACTGCAGTGGATCTTGACACTATCTTGTCAGTGTCTTCTAATCTAATACAGAGGAAACTATTTGGAATATAATAATTGTGCATTACATTAACTCAGAACAAAAGTTGTAGAAACTAAAATTTCAAAAAAAAAGACTTTGCTGATGCGTTTTTATTTTTTTCAGGTACCGGGAAGACCATGGTAATGGACATGTTTTACGATCATGTAGAAATGGAAATGAAAAAGAGGGTCCATTTTCATGGGTTCATGTTAGATGTGCATAAAAGTAAGTTTACTCAATAAAAGTTTGAAAACACCTTTGCAGTTCAATGCTGATAGTAAAGAAGAACACTATATAGGTATATGCCAGCTTTGTAAATCAGAGGTGGCTTTGGATGTGCAGTCAGTGTTGAGATTGTAAGTCTTCAAAAGAGGTATAGATCTTAAGGTCTTAGAGATATTGCACCCATAAATGAAAATTACATGACTGTCTACTTACTTTTAATTCTGATTGCTGTCCATCCAGATATTTTGTAAATCTTCAAATTATTTGAGTTTCATCCTGATCTGTAAGACAAATGCAAAGGATCTCTGTGGTGAATCAGTTTCCATGCTTGTACCACAAACATCAGTGATCTCCCAGTATCCTGAATTCATCTCGTTAGGCTATGCCCAGGTGTGCATGTTTGAATCGACAGGTGAAATAATGTTTAGCTTATTTACTTTTTCAATTTCCACAGCGAAAGTTTCAAGTAAGTCTTACTGTAGATAATCTGAAAATATAATGATTGGCTTGTTACGGTGGTTTTCTGTAGGAATACACCGTCTTAAACAAAGCCTGCCCAAGCGGAAAGCGGGGAAAATGGCTAAGTCCTATGACCCAATTGCACCTGTTGCCATGGAGATCAGCCAAGAGGCCTCCCTCCTGTGTTTTGATGAGTTTCAGGTGAGTTGGAAGTTCATTTTGTATTTCAAGCCTCACAACCTGAAATTGAGAAGAACACTCCTTTTTAAATTTCTTTTGTCTTAAAGGGATGCTCCATCCAGTTATGGCGATTATAAGATTGTTTACTTACTGTACTCACTGAATGTTGTCAGTCCATTCAGGTAGGTTTTTGTAAATGTTCCAAATATTTGTTATATATGAGTAAATGCCTAAATTACATAATTTCATCTCATGAGGCTAGGTATGCAGTAAATCTACAATTTATTTTTGAAAATGTTGGTGCAGAAGTAGAATGGGGTAATTTTGAAAATAAGATAAGCCATCAATTTAAACATGCGCACATGGTAAAGGAATTATGTGGCCTAATTAGATGATTTTCTGCTTCTGAAATTGAATCTAAGTCAGTAGTTCAAGTGTTGAACGTTCTTCACCGTGGACTTCCAATATGTTTGGCTTAAGGGATCTTGCAAATTAAATTTAAACTTAAATAATGTGAAAGTTTCAGAGTAAGCAGATGATCGTGAAATGTTCATTTTTGATGGTGTACCCTTTTATAGTGGTATTTCATCAACTGTTGTCTTGTAGGCCAATGATAGATCACCACTCTCCCGCTCATAGGTCACTGACATTGCCGACGCCATGATACTGAAGCAGCTGTTTGAAAACCTCTTCCTGAATGGGGTGGTAGTCGTTGCAACATCCAACCGGCCCCCAGAAGGTGAGACCCCAGTAGTTCCCTTAACATGGCCCCTCGGATGTGTCCTGTTGACAGAGTCTCTCTCTTCTGTAGTCACTTAGGGAAAGAAATTAGTCTCGCCTGCTCGGGGGAAGGAAATCTATGTGACGCATTCCACATGTCTGTCTTGCTCTTTCCTCTTTGTCAAAGGAGGCTCTGTTCCGTAGGTCACAGTGTAGCAATGAAAACGTTATGGCTAAATGGCAAATCTAATGCATGTTTCCTTTCCTAGATTTGTATAAAAATGGCTTGCAGAGGTCCAACTTTGTGCCATTCATCGCTGTGCTGAAGGTAAAGAGATTGTTGTGTTTTGTTTTGGTAGAGACAGAGTTGGGGCTGGTTTTTTTTTTTTTTTTTTTTTTTTTTTTTTTTTTTTGGTAGAGTTGACTTTTTCTCATATTTGGAATATGACTGATAACGACATTATAAACTCTAGGAGTGCCTGCGCCAATCAGAGTACAGCCAGTCGTGTCCCACCTCTAGGAAGGACCGGTCATTGTCAGCTAAGGGTTTAGCCCACAATCAGCCTAGCAATGTCTAGAGTGTATGGCCTAGTCTACTGTTATGGTGGGTATTTTGCACAAACAGTCAGTCTGGAGTCTTGAAGTTATCATCCTTTTCCTGTATTTCCATCCATTATTAATATGAGAAAGCAGAGCCCTGTGTGATTAAGTTCATGAGACTTATTAGACTGAATTTAACGGGGTCAGAATAAGAGAATAAAAGGTCATTAGCCAGCGATGATATAGGTATTGGAAATTGCTTCTAATTACAATATTGTTGTATAATGTAGCTAAATAAGTTCTGTTGTGGTTGGGTTTTGTGCTTTCTTTTAGAGAATTTTCAAAGCATTAACAGATTGTTCACAACATACTGAAGATGAAAGGGAACAGAAATTAACCTAACAAGTGGCTGCAATGTAATGGAACATAGTAATAATAATAATAATATAATTTATGAACTATGCTAGGCTACATAATATAAACCTTTTAAACTTTTTAATTCCAGGAATATTGCAGAACCTTGCAGCTGGATTCTGGGATTGACTACCGCAAAAGAGATCTCCCTGGAGCGGGAAAACTGTACTACCTGTGAGAAAAGACCTCTTCACATTAAAGACACCTAACAGAGAGCTCAGCCAGAGCATGCTGTAGCTTGATCTTACCAAGTCCCAATAAGTATTGCAGTAAAAGCTTCCTTGCTTTTCTCTTGTTGGGGCACCGTAATGGGTTTTTGGCCCCCAGGGTTGCATAAAATCCAGTCAAGATTTGCTATTCTTCACCATGAGTTACAGTACTGCAGGAGAAGTATATAGCCATTTGCTAGCCTATGACCACTTTGCATCAATTAATTTGTGTTCTTTAAATTAATTTTTGTATGGATTCATAGGAAGTTGAAAACCAGTGCATTATATGAACTGGAAACTAATTAAAATTTTTGCCACTCTATCTAGCCAATGCAGCTGAACTAACGGCTTGCACAGAAACATCTCAATCCAGGAATTTAAATGCTGGAAAAGTTTAAGCTCATCATAGAACACCAGCTGTCATAAAAACCTGCCTGCCCACAGAGACAAAATGAAAAAGCCTTTGATTAAGGTAAAATGTGTAGGCATTGGAGTTTGAAATTATACTGTAGTTGCTATGAAACTGCGTACAGTGTGTATGTTTGTCAGGCAGATGTTACAGCTGTGTCTCTCTGAAAAACTCCGCTCCTGAAAATTACATTATAATAATATATAAATATGTACTCTGAATAAAATGTGGGTTTGGATCAAAGTCATCTATTTAATCTTGAGATTGGACACAAACTGTTTCCCTGGCAGATTTGATGGTGCCATCCTCCTTTAGGTGCTCTTAAATTGAATAATTTTCACATTTAATGTTTTTTTTTTTTTCTGCAGCACAAGTGAAGCTGATGTGGAGAGTGCCTTGGATAAGATGTTTGACGACATGGCTCAAAAACAGAATGACAGTACGTGAGTCCCCTTTACAGTAGAATACCCATCAGGTTGGGAGTCAGTTACAGTCCAAACTGTCTAAATTCCAATTTAGTTAAAATTCGCAAGGTTGCCAGTTTTACAATTCCAGTCATAACACAAATTCTTTTTACAATGCTATTCCCATAGTTTAAAGACTCTTATCCCACATAAGCATCAGTATATTCGAAGTGGAATAGTCCCATGAACTTGAAATTGGCCTGAACCCTGATTTTCTTGCAGGAAATTTTCAGTGTAGTGTTGAGTAGATTGTAGGTTCAATTCCCTGGTGGGGCAGTGCCTCTATACGTCAAACAAAATAACTTAACCTGATTTGCTTCAGTAAATATCCAGCTGTACAAATGATAAATGTGCTTCTCTAGTCACGCGGCCTCGGATTCTGAAGGTACAGGGCCGCAAGGTGATCTTGAACAAAGCCTGTGGGACCATTGCAGACTGTACTTTTGAAGAGTTATGTGACCGGGTAAACAACATGCTTATTTCTCCTCTCTTTTCTCTCCTGTTCTCTTGCACTCACTCGCCCTCTATAAATTCCAAATGAAAGAAAGTGTTTTATTGTCAGCGTATTGAAAATACATGAAAGAGATACTGACATTTTAGCAGTTAAGCTGTTTTGTTTACTTGCCAAGAGTAGAGAAGTCCACAGGTACCATTTCATTTTTTTTTTTTTTTTTGTGTTTCCTGGAGCCAAGGCAAAGGGTTTTGCTTACAGAATCGTCTCTAACGTTTCATCTTCCAGGAAGAGGGAGCATTTCCTCACTTTTGATCCAAGCAAAGTAATCATTCATAGATTCTATTCTAGGAACTGAATAGAACTTCCCTTAGACTTCCATTACTTGTGCTAATGGTCCTTTTCATTGTTACGGAGATTTCTCCAGAATGTACACACAGAAATTAAAATAGTATCAATGGGTGTCTCTACTCTTGTTTTATCTTGACAGAAAGGCTTAATATAAAAAAATGAGTCCCTATATATCCAGGTAGCTGCAGCTTACCAGTTAAGCGTTAGCCTCATAAGACTTGTCATTCTCTCTTTACCACCTCCTATTCACATACCCCTCAGTTTTATGGTGCATATTAAGGTACAAACAAATACTTGTTGAGCAGCTCATGATCAAAATGATACTCTACAGAGAGCGGTTAGAAGCAGAGTAAGGAAGGAAATGTCAATCATTTCAGCCACTGGGAGCCAGTGACTACTTGGAGATTTCCCGGCTGTTTGACACGCTCTTCATTCGCCACATTCCACTTCTGACCCTTAACCAGAAGACCCAGGCCAGGCGCTTCATCACCCTCATCGACGCTCTCTACGACCACAAGGTGAGAAAAAATATCGGCCAAGCTTGGTCACAGCGCTGTTATCTTACAATGTACAGTAGGAGGTCAGTCATTTAAACTGTATCATCATGGAGATTTTACCCAGATTTTATTAATGTAAATTATCTGCATGTGTGATGTGCATAAAGTGTGCATGTAAATCTCTCTTCGTATTTCTGTGGATTAGTGGGTGCCTGTATGAATCACTGGAGCAGTCAATTGTTATCTCATCAGTCAGAAAATGATATTTTGTAAGATAGCTTGGAAAAAAGGAATATTAGAATTTCAATTTGCATTCACACTTTTGGATATTACACATCATTTGTTTTACTTTGTCATTTTGTTTTATTTGCATTCATGAATGGCATTACCAGAAAGATGTCTGGCTCAGAATGCACAATGTACTGTCAACTCATAAGGGTGCTGAGTTGTGTGTGCGTGCGTGCGTCTTTGTGGTTGGTGGTGTATGAGCATGTTTGGTCATATGTTTGTGAGGACATGGTTAAACAGCTGATGGGTTCCCTCATCTAATGCAGGTGCGAGTGGTGATCCTGGCCGACACGCCGTTGGACAGAATCTTCGTTCATGATGAGAATGATGAAGATGATGAGCATCACCGGATTCTCATGGATGACCTGGGACTGAAAATGGTAAGAAATCTCCACTGCACCTTAGACATGTTCTCATTAAGGCAAAAATAAATCCGTTAATCATGCAGTGATGCGTTTATCCAAGAAGCAAACATGAGCGCCTCCTCTGGCGATATTGGCAGCATATTTTACTTATGTTTCTGCAGTGTGGAAACAGGCTGAATCGTCACATAAATTGGAGCAATCAAAGGTCATGCTTCCCCCTGAGATGCTGGGGGAGGGTTGAGGCGGATGGCAGAACAGTTGCATTTGGATGGGCAAAAGCTGTCACCCCTCCTTAACTAAACATGGGTGTTGCTCCTCTGTATAGCAAGCCAGTGGCATGACATCTCTGTACATATGAAATCTAGCAGCAGAAGCACTGTGTTAGGTAATAAACCCACCCAGACTGCTCTGTTGATCCACCTAGTCAATGACTAAATATGACATTAAAAAAATAATTGATTTCTAGTTAATCATGGCTCATATTTACCTCACAAGCAGTATTTCTTTGCAATATCTCATTGGTGGTCAAGCAAGTAACCTTCAATTTGAGAACAGTGGTCAAAAACCACGGAATTGATTTTGAAGACAGATTAGATTGAACACTGCAGACGTGATTGATTGATTTCTAACCAGAGGAACCACAGAGCCAAATATGTTTTTAAGCAAGAGAAAGAAAACACATAATTGTGAACACATTTTCCACTTTGAATTACTTTCTGGAGGACTGGACTGTAATCACTCCCAAACAAACATATTTTGTTTGGCTTTGTAAAATGACAGGAATTTCTCTGTCCTTTCAAAAAAAGAGAGGAATGAATTGCCTGATTCTTTGTGGCTTTCTAACATTGTCCTGAAATAGTATGTCCTGTCAGAAATAATCTGTGGATATTTAAATTGTGGATAACCCTATGAGGGTAATGCTGGGAGTTTGTCTCATCCCAAGTTTGTGTGCCTATGTATTGTGCAGGTGAGCCAGTGAATGCAGGGGGAATATTTTACTGTAGATTTTACCTTTTTAACTCTCGAAGACCCTTTTGAGGTTCTTTATGTAAAAACAACATTGGTGGTACCATTGGAAATTGAGACTATTTACAAACAAAATAATCTGAAGCATCTTATGTATTGTATTAATATTGTATGACCCTTCATTCCCTTTATCCATATTATTCTCTGGGATGAGTGGTATAAATTCCCATTGTACTGAATGTGTTATTTCCCATTTTCCATGGCATATTCAGAACTATAGGCAAAAGTGCCTTGGTGCATGTTAACTTAGTATTGAAACAGCATTCTAGTAGGAAATCAGTACCGCTTTTTACAAGACACAAAAATTTATTGTTTGACTTCTCTTAACACTGAGATAAGAGACTAAATAGTGTATTATATGTAAACTAACCAAATAGAAGATCAAGCACACCAATACATTAAGCAATATGAGAGCTTGTTGCTACAAACCCACACGTGTTTATTTTGTAAATATTTCACACTTTAATGGCTAAATACATTTTTATTAGTTTATAATTGTATTATCAATACATTTGTAAGCTAATGATTGTAACAATATGTGTTGTGAAAATTTCATAGAGGAAGGACACAGAGAAGTTCTGGACCATGTCACTCTGGTTATGCTAACTCTTTAGAAGTGAAAATGGTATGTAGTTTGAGTATGACTGGTCCCTCACTGTTTGATAAATGCAGGATTCGGCTGGTGGGCTGTCCATCTTCAGTGGGGAGGAGGAGGTCTTTGCCTTCCAGAGGACGGTGTCCCGGCTCTCAGAGATGCAGACGGAAAAGTACTGGACAGAAGGCGACAGGAGCGCCACGTAGCTCTGGGACCCATCTCCTGCCCTCTGGCATTACCCCTTAACTGGAAATGAAACATGAGCAAGACATAGTGTTTGAATCAATGCAAGCTATTTATTATCAATGACTTTTACCAGATCTTAATTCGCTCTG
Organism: Albula goreensis; assembly: GCA_022829145.1. Taxonomy (NCBI): domain Eukaryota; kingdom Metazoa; phylum Chordata; class Actinopteri; order Albuliformes; family Albulidae; genus Albula; species Albula goreensis. Next base: position 29,618,136 of record CM040749.1, read on the forward strand.
GCACTTTTAGGCCTGACAGAGCCTTTTGAAACTACATGGTCGCTGCCTCGTTTTATTGAAGTTTGAGAATTTTAATGAGAGGATACTGTGGTGTGATATGAAGTTTAGTTTTGGTAAGGTATGAGGAACAAAGTCTATTTTTGTACTGGTGTCAGAGGGATGCTGCTAAAAATGTGCCCGAAAACAGATGTTTTATACAGGGTGGTAATAGCAGCTAATTTTATTTTTATTTATTTATTTGATCGTTGCCTTTTTGCATGTCCAAAAACAAGAACTCATTCTCACAAGTAAGACTTTTTCGGTGTAAGTTAGATTCAGCTCAGTAATCTTCACATACAGCCTTTATTGACACTCTAGAAGCAACAAGAGCTCTAAACCAGGGTTTCCAAACTAAATTTCAGTGGGTAGGCATGTTGCATTCCACCCAACTTCCCAGGTTAATTGGTCAACATTATTGAGTGCAATATGATTGGGTAATTGGCAGAGTGAGTGAAGGATGGCCAGGATTCCTTGTGTCACAACTGCCTTATCTTCTTCCAACTAAATTCTAGCCGCAAGCCAGCTGTCATCAGCGAGATGTTTTTCCTCCATCTGGCCTTAACACTCTTACAGTGTAAGGTATGAAATAGTCCTTGAATACCATGTGATTTTCTTGGAGTTGTTTGCAGTGTGCAAACAACTCCAAGAAAATTTGGTGCTTGCATGGGGTGGAAGGGTTCCATCAGTAACTTGGAATACATGGTTACTGAGTCAACATTTTAGAGGGAAAAATAAGGGACAGGTTGCTATAGACATGACATACATATGTAGTGTATGCCTGAATCTATTCATTCATCAAATCTCACAGTGTACATTTCCTTGGTTGTAGGGCATGGATAGGAACATTCAGTATGATTTAGAAACCCGTTATACAATCATATTAATTTAGGACGGAGATGGAGGGAAAAAAAACTACCATGGCCATTTCTCTGATTGCCATTCTTAAGGGGCCAAAACAGTATTAGATTCTGCTCTAATATGGTGCTGCCACCACCTGGCAGTTTGATAAACAAGCAGCCAAACCTTTCTCTCGCACTGCAGCAGATATGGTCAGCCCTGGTTCTTTAAAGCTGTGTTGGTTTGTTGCTCTTAAGAACTCAAATGGGAACAATTAAATTGCAACTCCAGCAAAAGCTATGCCTTTTTATGGTTGCTTTTTCTGTTGCTTTCACCCTTCTCCTAAGTAAATATCTGTGTGTGCTTAAAACCAGAGGTCTTTATGGTTGTTTACACAGCCAACTCACTCACCTGGAATTTTAGGTATACATTGGTTTCTCTTTGTAAGTATACATAAAATAAACACTAGCAGACCCTGTGGCTCTCCAGGACCAGTTCTGTCCAACGTGATCAACAGAAACAACCGTACAGTAATCTCGTTTTTACATTTGATTTGGCCTTGCAAAAAATCTGTGGTTATTTTACAGGTTGGTGCTCTCCACAGCTCTGTAGTTTAATCAAAAATATAAAGTACTTTTAAGGTATGTATGTATAAAAACACTCCAATGAATTTATCAGTAAGTTATTTATGCATTTATAAATTTTACACCAGTGCTACCATGACCTATGCTTCTGTTCTGTTTTGTCGGTATAAGGTAAAAAAGAGGCTTTTGTAAATGCAAATTTTATGAAAAATGTTTCCCTGAATGGTCAACCGTCATTTATAAATAACATTTGCCTAAATCAAAGGTCAAATTTTAGAAACAAAGTTTGAAATGTACTTTTGGAGTGTATTCAAGTGTAAAAACATATCAGTTGATTTTTTCTTTAGCTCAAATCCTACTGTGGTCGGCAGAGGGTTAAGGATCAGTAACACATCATTAAAATATAAAATGTATTCCTTTATTAAATGGTATTTTTCTCTGTTGCATAAAAATTAGACTATCAAAAATAAGAGAAAACCAATGGCTAGCTTCAGTCAAAAATAATGAGTCTTTTTGAGGGAATATGCAAATCAATTAAAATGGACTTCAGTCTCTTCATGGGAGTATGCTATACAATTTTGAAATAAAAAAGAACAAATTCCAAAGGACATGTTTGCTTGTCCTTTGAAATATACTCAGAGACATGCTGTTTCTGTGTGAAGTTCTTTTTGATTGAATTCAATATATCCTTAAAGAGACTAAATACTTTTGAAGTAGCCCCAACTTCCAATACCTACATGTTAAGGCACGAATGCATATATGACTACTCTGGTACCCTCGAAATTAAGTCTTATGACAGATGATGTTGGCCCATATTATATCATTAAAGTTGTGATATTCAAGACTCAGGCTCTGTTTTGAGTCCTGAGAGAGATGACCAGGACTTAAACACAAATTGTGGTGACTTGTGTTCTGGTGCCCTTGACATTCAGTTTGGACTCTAGCTGGACTATGTGACAATATGCTTACTGTTGACTGTGGCCCTTATTCCATTTGCTGATACTTTATTAGCTCCATAAAAAGTGAATGTGCAATGCAGTTTTGAACTTATGCATTTACACCTGACCCATGTACTCACAATACAGGTCCTCAGGGTAGCAGTTCTCAGGCTGTTTCTCAGTCACTGTAAAAGTTTTAATTCAATTAAAATTGATTTAAATAAGTTCACTCTAAGAGAATGGAAAGACCCATGTGACCAAAGGAAATTGTGAAGCGCCACATAATTTGCAGTTGCAGAATATCACCTTTAGAGCTGCTCAAGCTGTTCTTTTTCCTGTAATTTTTGACCTATCAGCCATCGTTGACTTAACACACTGCCACCAGGTAAGAGAAACTGTTATATTTGTCAACCATCTGATAAAATCACTGATAAGTAACAGACAATAGTGGGACAAAACACAAGAAAATATGAGGTATTTCTTTCTCTGATTATTTGAAATGCCTGTCTTTTTATTCATATATCCTTTTACCTTTTTATTTTAAACATTACTCAGACTCTGTATGCAATGAACACCCCACAAATTCAAGCCCTGCCAGTACAAGATTTTCGATAGCTCAGACAAATTTATCCTTGTGATTTTTAAAAAGACTTGACTCGTACGGTCATGATATTTCCTAACTGTTGTTAAACCCACATTTTTTGGAGTTCACTCACTGTCATTGCACAGCGCATTAAGAATATAGGACAAATCACCATCTGCAGTCCTACCTAACAAGGCTTGTTCGTTTGTATCGGGTTCCTGAGCTCTTCTTGGATCCCATTGAATAAAAGTGCTTCTGTGGGACCCCTTCCACATGTAAATACACCAAATGTTGACACTGTGGCTCTTAAAAGTCCAAATGACTTTTGAAATTTCTTCCTCTGAAGTATTTGGGAAAAGGAGAGAAAAATATGGAAATGGTGCCCAGTGCATCAGAAAAAGTTTGAGAGCAATTAATGGAATTAAAAATATTATTTCAGAACATACGTCACTGTGAATCGCAGGTACATTTGCCAGTTCAGTGTTTAGTCTAAGCAGGTAGAGGCAAAATTACATCTGTGTATCTTGCAAGCCACATCAATTCCCCTCTTAGCCTGCCAGTGAGGCCCAAAGGACAGCTTTGGAAATATTGATCTAGATGGTAGTTAAAGCTACAGCTTTTTTAACTACCTTGCTCAGAGTAAAGCACCTTGTGTAACAGTATTGAGTATTTTCCAGAAACATCCTTGTGCGCAAGTCCACCCGCATCCAAACCGCATCAGAGGAGCCCTTCAGAGAGACTTGGCACTGCAGTCATTTAAATAATCCAGCCACTCAAGTAGCTAAAGAGAAAAAAATCAGTTTACAGCTCTGGGTGGTACTGAACCCACAACTCTAAACCCCAGAAGTGTGTAATATTTGTTCACACAAAACCCCACTGTGAAGCAGTCAAGGAAAGAAATATCTCAATCTAAAGAGTGATGTACCATGATATAAAAACATAAAAATCCTCTATGGCAATATACAGGCTTATTTCAAAAAAACATGCCAGATACATCAATTGTCTTTAATCCCTTTAGTAAGGCTGGGTAGTGAAGTGTGAGTGGTGGTCATCTCAAATTATGTTCGATCTAAGACAAGAATGATAAATATATTTGTGAAGTAATAAAGAACAAATAATCAGCCATACTACATGGGAAAGAATTGTGTGTTTGTGATTGATTAAATGATTATTCAGGAAGCACACACTTTGCTGGATTCTCATGACACTGTCAGTAAAACAGTTAGGCATAATTTTTATTTTGCTTTTGTCATCTAAACTGAATTTTAATTTTCCATTATATGTTTATGAAATTATTGTTTATGTTTCCAGTGTTGTCCACAAGAGGGTGCAACTCTCCTAGTTTTCCCCTTTTGGATAATAATCTAATCATGTAGGTATTGGTTTTTAATATAAACATTTTAATCAGCAGTTCACAGCTGATGCTGAGTTTACATTTTTTGTTTGGGGGTGTGCATGCCTGTGAATTTTGGGTAATTAAGTAAGAGATAAAAAAAACTGAACACTCCAAATTTAGAATGCAGAACTTGCCTTTTCTAGCCTGCAGTTTCATGACTTTGCAGCTTTTAGCGTGATTAATTTTGGAAGGGGTTGTGGAATGGAGAAGTGAATCAGACATGGCATGAGTAGTCATGTGACTTTGTGGCTTCTACCCCAAAGGCTCCTCACCAAAACCAATCTGCTCAGTCAAATCCTTGGATTTTCTCCCACTCACCACAGAATGAAGCAAATGTTCCTGGGACAGAGTTCATTGTTGAAAATGTGTCAAGATGCCTCTCCTGGTGGCATTTCAATGATACTGTGACTAGTTGGGAAGCTGAGGTCATAACCATGCATGAATCTCAGGTGGAGCTCTGACTGTCGCACGACACAGATTCTCCTGGTAGATTAGTCATGTCCAAACTAAAATGGTGAAGAACCCCTCACTCAGTCACAAGGCATGTTTCAAGTCGCTAGTCCACATCAAGCTCAGCAGCTCTGAAGTTGGTCTTGTGTGACATTGTCTTACGCTTTCAAATTTATGAGCACACAAAGCAAAGAATGTGCATAATTAAACTCGCTGTGGGCGGGGTTCACCCTATGGATATACACAAGTGTGGAGGAATGTGAAAAGCTACTGTATGGCTAACATGTGAGTGCTGTGTCATATTCGACAAAGAAGTTCTCCAAAGAAGTGCAAAAATATGCTCCAAAACATCTATAATATGTAAGTAATGTCACTTGTACTCAGCATGTACACTGCAGTATGATAGAAATCAGACCTCTGTTGCAGTGCCATTGTTTTATTGTGTGTGATTTTGACAAAATATCCAACAACACTTGATATTTTGCTGACAGAGGATGTATTGTGAACATTAAGCACCATACCTGCTTGGTCCAGAGATAATTTCATTAGCTGCCATCACCTGACCACCCCCACTCCGCAAGTAAGAGAAACCATTACCTGTGGGGTACCTTTGTATTGAAGCAGGCATTGTTTTAATTTGCAAGTTAGTCCTGTCATGTGACCCATAACTGCACCCCCTCAAATTTGTATAGGTGATACAAATGCTTAATTTTGGTACACAGATTTAAAGTGAAGTCAAACACTGGGGACAAGCATGCTATGAAATTGCCCTTTTCCTTTCCTGTACTATAGTATAGTTTAGTATAGTTTAGTATAGTATAGTATAGTATAGTTTTGTTATTGGTCCAATACTGGAGTAAAGTATGTGCAACACAACTAACACTGATATGGTAGAAGCAAAACTTGTTCATTGCTGTGTGTCAGTAATTTCCCTGCGATTTCCATTTCATTGTAATTTGGCTTGCTTTAAGTGTAACTCAATCTCTGTCCATACCCTAGGAGCAGGTAACAACAGACTGACCCATTCAGTTTAATTGAATTTTCAGAAGTCCATTATTAAAAGTCACAGAACCCATTGAAAAGATCTCATTTAAAGTGCTAGAGTAATGTAATGGAGTTCGTCAATATGAATTAATACCTATTATTCTAAGTCATATATTTATATATTACCCTCTCAGAAAAACATTATATAAATAAACATTTTTTTGCAAAACAGTGCGTTCCACTTGTCCATGCATGATATCATCATTGTCCTGTGTGTATCTAGCGTTCCGTTTATTTTGATATACCGGTGATACATTGTAAATTATTCATAGATTATTTCGTTCTTGTCGAACAAAGGCACTAAAGCCACATGTTTTTCCACTCTGAGAAGTCGGGGGGTGGGGGCCCGGACTGAATCGTCACTTTAAGGGTGAAGCGTGCCGTTGGATTCCTCCCATCTTGATTCACAAACGAAATGACGTCATTTGTTTGAGATAGTCGCTGTAGCCCAAAGGGGGCGTGGTCTGCCTGTATTTGATGGACAGCACATAGGGAAACAAAAGAAAACCTTAAAGGTGTTTTTCTAGACTACTGGCATTTAGGTTCCACTTTACAGACTCTAAATATATGCGAGTAAAAAGATGACGGCTCAAGATTTGGCGAAATCACCAATCAGTACAAGTAGTTGATGAAGATTACTAACGTTTCAGTGCAGTAGCTTTTCGTGGCTTACAATTAATTAAAACACTGATTGCATAGTACAGTCACACATTTGAGTTTTGAATTATCGAACAAGAATGGAAGTGTTGTTTTTTGCCACTGCTGTAGTACTCTCTTAGAAGAAAATGAGGTCGTTGTTTCAGGGGTCTTAGGAGCTAGTGAAGTGGATATTTAATCAAAACCTTGACCATGGTGACCTCAACATTAATTTACTCACAGTATAAATAAATAGAAGCCTAAGTAATAAACTAAGCAGGGTTTAGCGTGCCTTAAGCAAATACAAAGAAGGCCTAATGGAAATGACCTAACATATTTGAAAATTATAAAAATGGAAAGTTTCATAATCGGCAAGTTACGTTAACGTTGATTTCACAGTGAAATAACATGCGAAAGATGGGATAAATGTAAAATATATATATGTAATATAAAGACAATATGAATATATTGTATGACGCTTTTCTGCGTTCTCAGATGCTAGCTTTGTTCGTCCTGACCTGCATTAACACTGCACTGTGCGTTTTTGACCGTGTCTCTTTAAGGCAATCCCCACCGTGGAATCAAGGGGGCAGGTCCTTTCTTTCTGGGTTGGGCTGAACCTTCATTCTGTGCAGTATCAGGCTAAGTTTGCGCTTGCTGCAGGATCAGTGTACGCCAAATGGGGGTATATCGTAATAATAATTTAGCTTTGTATGTAATAGAGGCAACATAGGTCCAACAGGCTGCGAAAGAGATTATGTTTTTTCGCTGGCTTTTCAGCGCTCTCGGAAAGGCATTGAAGTGATGACAGATCTATCCTTTGCTAGCTGGCTAGATCCATTACTGGCGACTGGTGTCTCTCCGCTGTGCGCTTAGGAAAGGACTTGGAAGGAAATTGTCAAGATGGCACCAGCTCGAGAAATGGAACGTGGAGGCATTACATTTTTCCGAATGGATTTTAAAGATTGAGGCAACCTTGTGCATAACTACGTGCGAGGTGTGCTATTCCCGTTGAAGTGGCTACTTTTTGCATTTGCATATTTTCTTTCAGTATGTGTCGCTACTTAGCCGATGGCTGCATTGCATCAGTGGTGTTGGACTTGCACGCAATTCTAAGAACTGAAGATAGTCAATGATGGGCAAATACCGTAATACCGCATTACGGGCACCAGATGTGTTTGGTCTGTTGGAACACAAACTGCAGAACGAGGAGCATGTCGTAAACGTCCAACCAGGAATAGACGTAGCTAATCCGTTTGTATTGCGATTAGCTATAGTTGGTTAAGAAGCTACATTGTACATGGAGTGCTGTACTAACTTGTAATATTGGCTAAGCGTGCAGAAATACAGTCAGATTAAACCTGATGTGCAAAACTAAATACTTTAATCATATCCCATTGTATTCAATTTAATGCATCGATGTACTTAATTGTTTTAATAACAAACATTTTAGATTGATCGTTAACTATTGTGCTGTGCAAGGAGAAGACATAAAGTATAATTAATGGAATGAATCTTTGACAGTGAGCTAGTTCTGGTTTAGCCTGGTTCGTGTGAGTGACAAGTGCAGTAGCTGGGACGAGTGACAAGAGAACAGTGAACATGGAAGAGGCACCGTCACCTGACCCCCCTTCCTCTCTGGACGTGGAAATAGACCCAGATTTTGAGCCACAGAAAAGGCCACGGTCTTGCACGTGGCCTTTACCCCGACCAGAGTCCAATGCAGGAAAACCGGGATCAACTGACAATGAGATTATACCCGAGGAAGGAGATGATGGGGACGATACTACCACTGCTGTCACAAGCGGCGCAAACGGCATAGTGAGCTACACTTCCACTACTGGGGATGATGGAAACAGCCCCAGTACCGTCCCCGCGGAAGGTATCAACGCCGCGTCCGCCATCCTGCACAAATCGGGCTCGCCACTTTCGTCGCTCTCTCCCGCCGCGGTTGGTGGTGGCCAGGGGTCCCAGCAACCGAGAAAGTCGTCTTCGCGCAGGAATGCCTGGGGTAACCTCTCGTACGCAGACCTTATCACCAAAGCCATCGAGAGCTCGCCTGAAAAAAGACTCACCTTGTCCCAAATCTATGACTGGATGGTCCGATGTGTGCCGTATTTCAACGATAAAGGAGACAGCAACAGCTCGGCGGGGTGGAAGGTAAGCCAGAACCTGCTGCGCTTCTAAAACAAAACATAAACAACCCACTTCATGTTCCGCATTCAAAGTGCATGCCATTGGCACACAGTCACGCGAAGACACTGCATACAAATGGCTGATTTGGCTCATTACCTATTTCACTGAGGTAAATATAACCTATGCTTGTATTGTTTGATTGAAACATTGTTTCCAGGTCGTCACTTGGTGTCTTTGTAAACTCCCATTTACCTAATAAAGTAATACATTCTGGACATAATGTATTCAAGGTAAGGCATTTGACTTGGTGTTTACGTGTTTAAAAAGAAAACGCTTTTGAGAGATAAAGCAAGACGCTCAATAGTTTAGCAATGAAAATATTATTTAAACATTTTAATAAATAGTATCGAAAATTTGTGAATTTAATGTCATTCAGTGAGACGTCCAATTTGTATTAACAATATTGACAATGTAACCCTTAGTTGCAAATAATTTTGTGTAACCTAAACATATTTGTTCACTGATATTTACTCTCAGTTTTATTCACAATTTATACTTGCTCACTTATTCAACTGTGCACAGTTCAAGAACAGTGTTATTGCATTGCTGTTTGTATGTATTAAAATATTATTACATGTTCAGTTTTTTTTTTTTTTTGCTATTAAAATTACTACACAGGGTTGATAGGTTCATCTTTATGGTGCAGCTGAACTGTCCTTAAATTATTTTATATTGAAAAAGAGTTAATGAAAAAAATGTCTGCCCATCATCTATTGTGGATGGAGCATCTCCCGAAAGATAATAGTTGTATCTTCATTTCACCATTCATGAGAGGTGTTAAAAATTGTAGTTGCAGCTCATTCTCTTGCTGTCATTCAAGTACACATTCCCCAGCAATGAGAATCAAATAAAATAAAGTTTGCACAGAACAAATATGCATGCATACTATTGCAAGAGCCAACTGCAAACATCTCAGCTGGTGGACTGCACATTGTAAATAAGTGGTAGCTGGCATCAGTAGTTTCGCAGGACATTCATGTTAGTATACACTCCTCTAAAGTAATACAGCATGTTGCGGCAATGTGATTGGTTTACAGCTAGTTGGTCTCTCTAAATGGGGGTTATATGAAATAAAATATCTGTGTCAAAAAACAATAACTGCACTGGCTCAAAAGGGATATCCATCCTGACTACAGTGTCCAGGTCAGTGATAGGTATTTAATGTTGTAGGTGTTTATTTACGATCCTTTTCCTTCTCCTGGCTGTTATAATTTTTTCTCTTCTGCTGTAGGTCATGCAGAACCTCTTATAAATGCATTAATAATAACACTGTTTTTGAACTGAAGATTTGAAAAAGTGGACTGCCCAGAAAAATTCCAATCCATCAGTCCATCAGAGTTTTAATGCTATTTAAGATCTATTCATTCTTGTCTCACAGTGGCTGTCACAGTGTTGCGGAAATTTACCACAATGGTGTAATATTCCTTAAGTAGTCACGCTATGTCATAAAATATCTGTGTCATTTTGGGCAAAACTGTTCAGCCGATCATTACATTACCAATCAATCACTTGCATCAAAGCTGAACAAAATTTCATAGTTCTCTTTATCATAGTTCTGTGATCAGTATTCATGAAGGAGATCCCACAACCACAGCACAAAATAACATAATTCATTGATGTTCTTAATTATTCATTTTCCCTCCTGAAAGTGTGACTGAATGCGTTGAGTCAGTATTTATACCAAAGAAACCATTGGGTCTTGGGGGGGGGGGGTGTGATGCTTGATCTTGGGAGCCGTATAATATTAGAATGTCAAATTGTTCAAAATGTGCATCTCTAATAATGTGCGAGGGATGGCAGCCAGAATGCATGGCTTATTTTCGTCAGGCAGTATGCAACCCTGGGACACGTGCCATCTGACGATGAGCAATGACAGCGACAAGCACTGCAACCTGTCAACATTCTGAATTCCGATCAACGTGTGAGTGTGTGTGTGTGTGTGTGTGTGTGTGTGTGTGTGTGTGATTGTGTGCCTGCATGCATGTGTGTTGTGGGGGAAGTGCCTCAGAGCAGTGTGGGTACGGGGTAGGTAGCGGTAGGTTTCTGTCATTGGTAGATGTCGGGGAGTGCATTGCGTGTGGAAGCTCTCTGATAAACGCTACGCAGAGGAGCTTCAGCACCCAGATAAGGGTACGGGACTCGGGGGGTCCCCTGATAAAGCACCCTGCTCTATCCATCCTGCTACAGCTCAAATTAGTTTAGTTTGTCACACCGTAAGTAAAGGCATCTTGTGGTACTGTTTTATAGTGGAGGGGGATTTTTCTGCAAAAACAGAATACATCAGTAAGTTGTATTTAAACTTTAATATATTTATACATGTTTAGAGTGCATTCACAAAATGTATGCAGTGCACCTCAATGAGCCAAGATAAATTTAATTGATGGTTTTGTCATGCTTGCCAGCATCGGGATTGTAAAATGTGAGGGATTTTAAATAAAATCAAGGGGATGTAAGTTGAGGCCATAGAAAACAAGTTTAACATTCCTACCACTCTTGGTTGCCAGGTATTGTGAGACAGATTCTGTGTCTGTTGTGTAGTGTGTGAAGAAGATTAATCAGGATTCTTAGTCCAATTAAGGAACACCAGGTCTGAAATAGGTGACCAGATTTCATAAGTGATTGTTCAACACGATTAAAAAAATACAAACAATGCTCTACACTTTCACAAGTTCATATTTACCCTGATGCCACGTGTTGTTTTTATTTAACGTCATCTCTTTTTCAAGACAGCAGCAGAGAAAGTCAAAGACGTATACAGTCATGTATCAAACAATTCAAATGAGGACAAAAAATAAAAATATATCTCTATGTTGATATTAAACGCATAAAGAAAACTGTAAAGCCAAGCAATGACTCATACATGGGTGACCTGCAGTGGTTGAACATAGCCGGCAAAATTTCCATAAATACATTGGAAGCAGGTTTTTTTATCAAAACAATAGTGATTTTTGTTCCATACATGACTGTGAATTTAGTGCAAATTTGTTGCTTGTGAACAAGACTGACTCTCATTTGCTATCTTGTTATAATAGGACCTGAAATAAAAATGGTAGTGATAAAAACGGAAATCTCAGACACACTATATGTTGGAAATCAACCTCATTTTATTGCTGTGTGTAGCTACGGTTAGGCAGCTGTGCTAACCAGAGGAAATATGAGGAAGGAGACATAGCCCTTGAGCAATTAGCCAAACCTGAATTACTGGTAATTATCCAGCTGCAGAAATGGGTAATGTGTAAAAATTCGAGGTACTGTATGTACTGTACTGTGCGTGGCTTGCGATAGGGGCGTTAGCTTAGCTTGAATAAATAATGTAAAACTCAGTGTGTTTGGATACGCTGGGGGCTGTCTGTGCGGCAGACGCACACTTCTGGGTTTATGGGAGCATGAAATTCGCAGCGCTGCCCCAAGGCCTCCTTCCTCGCCGGACTACCCCTGCACCGAGACGCTGTCTGTTGTGTGGTTCCCCATCAGTTAGGAAGGGGAGAATGTAAAGAGCATGGTTCCGTCTAGGTGCTGGTCTTCCTCATTTTCCTAAGATTTGGGGATGGGAACGCTACCTTTTTGATGAAAATCAGCTCCATTCTGGCCTTCCGAGAGCCAGGTGCAGCTTGTGTGCAAACCACAAGTTGGCCACAAGTCAGCATCCATTGAATCTAGTGCTGCTGATGCATTGAAGCTGAAATACATTGAAGGCAGCTGTGTTGCTTACTGCTTGCACCGTTTATGTGGTCAACCCTTCCTCATCATTGACATATCGTGAAATATTTAGTCAAGACAAATTTATGGAAAGATACTTTTTGTACAATTTTTCTTTATTTTATGGAAGTGGTAGCCTGCATGTCACTGTATTGATAATAGAGTTGAAAATTGCTTATATGGAACGGAATAACCCTGAATCAGAGGTAAACACAAACACCCAAAGAGTGTAAACCCAGAGGTACCATTCAGGGTCCAACAGTCACAGTGGCCTAATATCCCAGGACCAGTAAAAAATTGGGTCAGTAAACACTACTGCACTTGCAGGCGCTTTAGTCTTGATTACTCTTGATTGTTATCCAAACCGTCTTGATGGTGGTCTTGTACATAATGTGTGAATACACCTGCAGCAGAAAGCTTTGAGGGAAATTCTTCCTCCTGCTAGGCTTGACTGGGAGGGGGTTTATATTGCATCATGAATAAACCTAGCTATTTTGCTATTATTTGCTGAATTCAAATTAACTGTTATTTAACAAACGTGTTGCTAGGTTATGGTTGCTTAGTGTTTGTATATAGAATTTAAATGATTAGTTTGCCTTGGGTAAAAACAAGTAACTTTAAGCATTCATTTTTGAGTCCTACAGTCACAATTTTCCATCCAACCAAGATGTATTTTGCATGACAGAAGAATTGATATTATTCTCAAATGGGTCCTTTGTCCTTTCTCAAGGTGACTTATGTATCTTACATTTTAACAAGCCTGTCACCTTGGCTTTGTTTTTTCACGTATTTCCAGTTCACCAGCCTTCACTTTACCTTCTGTAAATCCGGTTGTAATTGTCTTGCTCAAGGCTACACAAGCTTTACACCATAAAAGCTGTAAACCAATGATTACAAGTTCGGTGCTGCAGAAATTCTTGTTGTACACATATTGTATGCCCTGAGTGGTTATGTGTAGTCCCCAAACACTGACAATCTGTTTATTTACCCACAATTCAAGGAACAGACTGAGGTATGCAAATAGCCGACTATGACTGTTTGGAGTCCAGTCACAATCGTGGGACACAGTTGGACTCGTTCCACCTGGTATCGGCTCTGCAGGTCTTCCAGGGTTTGTCCTTGGGTTATGTCTGTGAGTTCTTCCAATCGATACACCTGCTACCGCTTAGTTTCCAGTTTCCACCTTCCAACCAATGTTTTCTCTTGTATTATGAGGCCTTTAATGTGGAAATCATGACAGGCTCACAGGTTAGCGCATCGGAGTGAGCACCCCTCAGCTGCAGTGCTGCAAGACCAGCCACAGTTAGCACAGCAGAGGATCGAGAGGCGCAACACAGTTGTAAATTTGAAATCGTAGTGAAAGAAAGGGGGCAGAGATAATTATAAAGAGGACCCAGAGAGGGATCTAGGAGTAGGAGAATGAGAAAGCTGGGGGTCATTTATTGTACCATGTACTCTAGGGAGCTTTCTTTGCTTTTTCTGTAGCCAAATCTGTGGGTGAGATGAGGTGATAGAACTCCCTGGACCTCAGTCTTAACCAGAGCAAGCGAAAACAGCATTACCATATGTGCAGTGGTTTGGGCGGACTCCAGATAGCAGGGCACGTGAGACAGGATGGAAAGCGTCTGTAAGACCTTGTTCTGGGCAATACGTCGGCCTGGATTTAGCTCTGTGATTAAGTGCAAGTGTTAGGCTACTTTTTTTTTTTCATAATCACCAAAATGAACATGCTAGAATGAGTTTGTGGAAGAAAAAGTAACACTTGCTTTTAATTGTGGGTCAAAATTAAGGACACATTTTGTCTAAATCTAGGCCATTGTTTGTAATGATTTTCCTTGTAGACAAGTTTTAATGCCCCTCATTTGGCATTCTGTCAGCTGGAAGTCCACTGTGAAAGAAATGTGCTGATGTAGGTATATTTGTATTACTAAAATTTAAGTGGTCTATGATCTTATTTATATTTCTGTGTGTCACTTGAACATACTTTGTGTGATTAGTTTAAGTTTAATAATAAGTCCCAGTAAGTTAAGCTGAATATCTGTGCTAAGCTGTATATGAGGAACTAATGAATATAAATTCAAAAAAGCCCATGACTTTGTCAGGATGAACACACCACAGACATCTTATTTCTCAGAGACCACTTACAGAAGATACATTTCAAATGAGAGATGAAATCCACAGATTACAGTTCAAATACCTTAATTAATTAACTTTAATGAGAGTGACATACACCGAACAGAAACAGTGAAGGCTGAGAGGAAGAGTTTCTGTTTTCACAACTGGCTTTAAGTGCGCCATCAACATCCAAAACCAGCATACACTTATACTTACATTCATATATGTGGATGGAGGAAAAATGATACTTTTACTCAGCAAAAATATCAAACCCCGTCGACCAGCTTTTCCACTTATACCTGTGTTGCAGTACATGTAATCACCAAAGGTCATTAAGATGTAAAGTGTAAAGGGGATGTTTTGAATCCTGTGTTTGTAGAACCACCACTGAAACACAGTGGCAGTATATTTCAAATGTGAGTGACCTGTGTGTTAGTGTTTCCCTGTAGACTGCCGATGACATTGTTCTACATCAGCATTTCATTGTAGACTGCACGTGTCAGTGTTATGTGTATCAGTGTTTCCTGTCAACTGCGAGCTTTCAGTGCTCCATATTCCAGTGTGCTTTCTTGACAATGCCAGATCTAGGCAGTTCTGTCTCCCAGCTATGCCCTACCCAGCATTCCCCTGTGCTGTCTGCCACAGGCCATGTGATCTGTGGAGCCTGACTGTAATGGTGTCTCCCAGGGCTGGGTGTCAGGGATTAGTCTGGCCTGGAAAAGCAGCTCATCTAGAGCTTCTCCTGATGAAAGTCTGTGCTTTGCAGGATTTACATAAAAAAGTCAAACTCAGGAAAATAGGTTTGTAATCCCTTGTGACCTTCCAGTGAAAGAGTCCAGGGGTCTGTGGGAATCTGAGTGACATTTCTCTCACCATTCTAATCAGGGTTAGGCTAGAAGAGGAATCATGGGTAGAGGAGCAGATAACAGTGGGTACCCTGAATACAACACTTCTTTTTGATTAGCTTTTTCTGTTTTTTTTTCCAGATTTGGAATTCTGCATTGTCAAGTCCTCCGTCAATTCAGGATAGCTTAGCTTAGCAAAAGTTTTTCTTCCAAAGCCAGCAGCCAGCTCTTGTCATCTAGTAAGCCATAGTTTAGCTATGCAGTTGGTGTTGGAGGAATACACTTTATTTGCAGAGGAGAGGAGTCACTGGTGTGCGCTGAGATGCAGACAATCCTGATGATTGAACCCCTCCCTCCCATGGCAACACCATAGCCAATTAAACGCCACCCCGCAGGGCAGCCTGCCTCACTTGACATCGGCACAAGAGACAAAAGAAGTAGCAGCTAGCAGGACGCACTACAGACAATGTGTGCTTCTTTGTGCTCACTTAAATTAATGGAGGAGGTTGTAGCAACAAGACAGGCCTTAAAATATATGTATGTATTACCCAGGTACCGACACAGAATTATGGACCATCTCTTCCTAATGTATGAAAGAGGGTACATTAAAGCATCTTCAACCTTGAAGCCTCCCGGGAGGGTGGTAAAGTAGGCTTTTTCTTGGGCTATAAGTTCAAAGGTCAGATATTGGGCAGAAATCCATTTTTCATGCAAGCGTGTTTTTGAAATTGATGCATAATTCATAGAGGTCCCCATATCCCCCGGGACTATACGATCAGCCCCCACAGAGGGCAGACTGTTAGTTATTGCACCGTGGTGACATCACCGAAACGCAGACAGGCTTTTAGTCTGATTAATATACAGCCGAGAATGGCACTCCCTGAACGGGAAACGCAGCTCTGTTTTGGACGACCGCGGCCGCTCTCTGTGTTCGTGTGGCTCGTCACGGAAACAGATCGCCCCGAGTGATGGGCGTTAGGGCTCGGGCTTGTTTAAATTTGCTTTCGTTTATTTAAATATGGGTCAGTGTGTCTTATTGTTCTGGAGGGAACTTGGCAGTCCTTCCTACTGCAGATCTGGGGCTGGAGATTTCTCTAAAGATTCCTTGCTCACAGCATGTGCAACACCAGTGAAAGTGCAGTGTTATTTCCCTTGTTAATGGATTTATGTCTGTTGCAATAATAATGTAATGTCATAATAAGTGTCCAATTAACCTAGATATCTTTGTACCTCAATAATCGTCATTTGTTGGTTAAGGCAGTTCTGTTCATATTGCACATTTTTGTTTGAATAGATTCACTGGTTTGTTCAGATACATTGGTTTGTTTGGTCATGGTAAAATGGTAACAGAATTGGTAAAGTGGTTATCATACAGAGTAAAATCATTGTTTGATTTGTAAGACTGAAAACATACATGCAGGTGTGACAGCTGTATGAGTATTGTGAGGGTATTGTACTTGGGTATCCCAGTCTTAGCCACAGAGCATCTGCACTGTGCCTAGTGATTGTTGAGAACCACGTTTCTGGAAGCTGCTGCCATTGGCTAACATCTTCCCCACCCCTGCCTCCGATTGGCTGCTGACAGTAGCACGGGAATCAATCGGCTGGCTGGAGGAGCATGTAGGTCAGTGTGCAGCGATGTGGGAGACGATAACTGCGCTCGCTCCGCGAACGGGCTGTGCTTCGGCTCCTAGCAACAGCTCCAGGAGGGTCCTCTGCTCAAACAGGGGAGGGGTGTGGGCTTGCGTTTGGCATTGGGCACTATTTAGTGCGTGTTCAGGGACGTTCTGCCTTCTGGAAGTCCAAGCACCACACTAACACTCCCAAGTGGCTCCTCATTTATTTTCGCTCTGAAGTAAATCAGGCAACATGTTGCGGATCTTCGTCAGATCCCCAGGGATCACAATTTACTGTTTTACTTCCATGCACAAATAAATCAAGGGCCACATGGAAGCAATAGCATCGTGTACAAAGTGTATTTTTTTGTATTTGTCCCTGTGCTTGAAAAACAAAAAAGTGTGTGATTATCTGTTGCTTTTGTATCAGGCCTCAGTTGGCCCAGTGTTCCGGATGCGCTGGCTTTTCTTCAGGACGTGAGAGAATAGGGGTTACTATACGTACCTCTACAACAGACTCACTTTCTATGCAACCCCAGCCCTGTGCAGATTGACGATCTGAATATAATCTGGACAGGCTGGGACCAAGCACCAAGTATGAGTTACACCAGACAGACAATACCTGCCCGTCTGTACAGTAAGTGTGATAATCGCTGCGGAATGTTCTTTCCAGAATAGTGAAAGATAAAAGCAAACTGGAATAACAATGATGCATTTGAAATACAGACCCCCAGCAATATGTCTTATTTCATCAGGGGGCCCCCATAGCTGTCACAGAGAGGGCCTTTGAGTGTTTACATGGCCGCTGATGTTGAAGTGTAGAATTGCCTACCTTTCAAACTCTGGCACAAAGGCCAGTTGTCACAGCTATGCTGGGGTGTAGTAAAATGGAAAGTAAAAAAGAATGGCGCGTCTTCGGTTTTTTTGTCTTGGCCATCTGGACTTCTCGGGTCGATGAAAGGGAAACTTGGGAAAAGTGAAGCCTTTTTGTGGCGGTTGCACCCTGAATCCTACACATACACATGTGGGTCACGTGACATGAAAGGCACCTTCTCCACAACTGTTGTCATGGGAAACATTATGCACACCGAGCTGCCCGGCTGCAAACAGTCAGGTCGAAAACTGATTTCTTTTTTACCAGAAATGCCCCCCCAACCCCAATCCCCAACCCCCCCACACAAGCCCTTGTTCAGCAGATTTGTGGGTGGACTGCAGTGGGGAGACAGGATAGAGGCCAACCCGAACAGGAAATGCTGACTTCAGCATAGTGCGCTGAAGGTTCGTGTCCAGTCCAAAAGGTCATTTCGTCAAACAAAGCAATGGCAGGTCTACAGCTGGAAAGAGAGCTGCATTTTGAAGAAAGTCAGACACTGAATTGGATAACAGCTATCACTATAATTGTCATCATTGCACACAATAACATGTCAGATTGGTCCAATATTCCGTACAAGCACTGTAAAATATGTTGTTTTTGAGTGTCACCAGTTTGTCCCCTTCCTCACTTGATCAAATTGTATCTAAACTGAAACGGCTTGTGTTTCTCTGTTCTGACAGTAAATGTCTTGGACTTTAGAAAAAACTACTACTGTACTTGTATAACAAATTCAGTTTGCACACATTGCTTTGGAAAAAAACTAAAACCTCTGTAAAGATAAACACCAAATACCTAAAGAATGAATTAATATTCTGGAATACTCAAAATCTTAACGTACTTTAAACTGTAAATTGTTTTAGCAGCTGAAATATATTTCACTCTGGAAGATGTTTTTGGCATAGCAACGTTTGTTAAATGTGAAAATGTGACACCATTCCTCAGTTAATTACTTCTTTTTTTCTGTGAATATATCATCATAAAAAAGTTTTCATGATGCCAGAAATTTGTGGAAATGCCATATGCTACCAATACTTGACTGAGCTGAGTCAGTCAGTTTTGCTGTGGAGAGTAGTCATTCAAATCAATTCAACTGACAAATAATTGTAGCTCCCCCAAATAATGGGGTGTTTCAGATGGAAGGAGGACAATACCTCAGTCACTTGCTGGCCCATCACCTGAGTGTTCAGCCAGCAGGCCAACAGTCACCACATGTGAAGAGAAGAGAGAAGGGTCTGTGGCACATTAATCAATTTCTACGAGTATGTTCAATGTCTTAAACATGGAGGTGTTACATACATGTGCAGCCTAAGGCTCAGGTAGGTAAAGTGGTGGGTGTGAGGTCTCACGTCAGCAGTATGGATATGGCCGTAAGGTGTCTCACAGAGAGGGTTGATGGTGGTGGAAGTGGTTAGTCTTTTAAGCTGGGCACAAAGCTCGCCGTTCTGTTTTGCGCTGTAGACTAAAGGTTACGACCACACTGCACCTGTGTGTGGGTGGATTAGGCCCGGCTTTTAAAAGTAGACACACAGGACACACTGTACCACAACACTCAATCTCTCTATGCTCCACAAAGAACAAGAGGTCGGCCTTTCTACAGCTACAAGGAAGAGCTGAGTGGTTCTATATAGTGTCTTCAGATTGACGTCTGACTATGCTGTATTGGAGTTCTCCCACAGTATTTCTTTTTTGGCAATGGTCATCTCATGTAAACCTTCCAAGAAACAGGCCCTCAGACTACCACAATTCTTACCAAATCAGGTCTTTTGTTTCAAAATTTTTATAGCTACTGTATGTATACAGCTATAAAGCATTCATACATTGCTAATAAAGAAATGTTTGTGCTTTTTTAAATCAGTAACTAACAGGAAATACATAGTCTGTTTATTAATGTTTGTTACAATGACCATGTGTCCCTCAGTTGACCGTCAGTTATTTTCTGCCATCTGTAAACTTTTCTTGTAAATTAAGCACTACTCAAAAGAGACAAATTACATATAACTGCTTTCAGATCCACTACCTCAGCCAAACATGACCGGTAATATTGGAAATGTCAATTTGCGGTTTGCACGCAGATTTTAGTTCTTGGCAGCCGTGCAACACCACAAAATAAGCAACATAGTTTTGGCTGTTCTGTAGCTGCTGTTGGACAAATGCCAGTATTGATGGCTGTTGTTTTTGCCATTGAGCTCTGAATCAGTCTTGTTACTGCAATGTTACCTTCAACGCTGTAATAGGTGTTAATTCACTCCTCAGTTTTGAAGGCTATGGTGGTCTTTTCTAGTTTTTCTGCTGCTGGTGATCTAGACCTACTTCACAAGGGTTCCATTGGGCTCAGTAAAGTGTGTTCAGTTGTAATTTATTCCATCCTATTTTATCCTAAAATCTGCCAATTACCTGCCTGTTCGTAAGGTTGGTACCTTACTAAGGTTGCTTGAGTTGCAGTTCATGGCACTCCAAACTTAACTCTGTGACTTGTGTTTGGCTGAAGATGAGCCGCAGTTGGAGGCCTGTGAATTTTGAGTAATGACCCTGTCCTCATAGAGATTATTTAAAACAGAAATTGAAACCCATGGGAAGGTGTATGGTTGAAGGTACTGGAAAGTTTAAATCAGACATAAAATTTGCAGCTAAACTTATCTTTTCCTGTGGGTACCGAAACACTCTCAGAAAAGAAAGGTTTTCATGAAACAAGAATGAGGAACACGTTAAATAATAATGATTGTAATATGCTGATTATTTTTTAGGGAGCATCCCTGGGTGCCCTTTAGACGAACCCGAGTGGCAGAGAATGGGAACAGGAAGAGATTAATGAGGGAAGAATCCGTTAAGATGATGTGAAAGATGCTGTAAAATGGATTTTGCATGTTGTTTTTAGTTGGCTAAGCTGACCATAAGGAAGCACCTTTGGCTTCGACTCCACTGGGGGAATTTTCCGCTCCTGAGAGTGAAAACTACATCAAGACAAAGTTGCTAAATATCAAGCACTCTTTCTAATGTTGCATAAAATGAAAGAGGCCCTATAAAGGTTTTAGTTTGTGTTGTAAAATCCTTTTATTTGCTGGGGCATCGTAGCTAGACGGTGGTATATTATTCAAACATGTACTTAATATGATTAAAATAATTGAAGATTATTTTTACTTTATTGCACATAATTACTATAAGCAGCAAACAATACGTTGATCTTTGTTTTCTCCTCATTTAAGGCTTGCAACAATTGTATTAGGATTGCCTTACAAGTACAATTATGGTATTAAGATTTGATTCAAAACTGTAATTGTGAAGATATATAGATTGGTTCACATTGTTTTTTCTTAACCTTTTTTTTCAGTGGAATATTCCATTTCTTCTTTGGAGAATTCCCTGCATAATACATTGTCTAAAGGACAATGGCTTATACCGGGAATTTGGACTGCCACATTGTCTGAAAGAATAAATGTTTCAGAAACTCCTTTCCTATGCATTGCTAAAGAGCAGTGAAATTATTCTCAGTATACTGACAGGCAAATTCAATTAGTGAACGGTACAGAACACACACACACACACACATCTTATTAACTGAATATTCTCTACCATTGCAAAATAAAACCCATAAAAGAAATATGTTATAGTTTTTTTAATAATGTTTCTGTTATTATGTGTATGCTATGCACTAACAAAAGCTTGTCCAGACATATGCCTGAGGAAAATGAAGCATTCTCAGAGACACAGGAGGTGATGCAGGACATCTAGGGGGATCGTATTTATTGTAGAGGGTTTTTTAATCAGGGAAAAGTCCTTTTCTTGCACACATTTTCAAAGGCAGTGCCACTGAGGCTCTTCCAGAGCGATGTGGTGGCGTAGTCTCCCCCAGGCCTCCGCTCGGGTCTCTCAGCGGGACGCTCTCTCCCAAGCCCGACGCAGGAACCTGCGCTAGACAATTTCACTTCCCCTTCATGGAAATTTGCCTCGCACATCCAGTGGCGTAGGGACATAATGTACATATGATGAAAATACATTACACACCAGCAGAAAAAGAACCCTTGCATTTTGAAATTAACTTTAAATCCTGTTTGTAATATTAATCATCACTACTACTGTAATCGTTTGACAGACACAATTGTTGCACTTAATATAGCTGTAATGCATGACGTGCTTTGAAGAGATGCAGTTATATCATCCCTTTGGACAACAGTTATTGTTAAGATCTTGTGGAAATTGGACGCTCTGCTTGCTCTGTCTGTTAAAGGTTAAAAAGGTTTGATGCTCTGTGCGAGAGGATGACTGCTACATTTCTTTTAACCTACTTTTATTTGAAAAGTGGAACTTATAAATAAAATTGACATCATATGTAAATTATTTGGGATGAAAAGGACTAGCCATAAAGTGTGTTACTAACTTATTACTTAATTTCAAAAGAAAAACCTATTCGTGTGAACATCTGCAGAGTCTTTTTACCCAGCAGTAACTCTTACTATCTCTACCAGAAAAAAAATTGCAAACTGATCCGGGGACAGTGTTTTTATCCAGGTCAGTGGTCTAACAGCCTTGATCTTAAAGAGCCAGAGGGTCTACTTGCTTTGGCTTTTTCCTCAAAGCCAGCTACTAATTGAGGCACAAGAAACCAGGAGATGTAAGTTAATGGTGTAATCACCTGCTTTAATGGATTAGTCAAGTGGCTCATCTACAGTTTGTTTAGTCTACTCTGATATGTTTTTTAATGTACCAAGATGTCAGGCTCTTTAAAATTCCATTGTGTCTAGAAATGTAAAGAAGTGGCCAGTATTTCTTTTCCCTGTGCAGCCCCTGCCCTGACCTTAGCAATGTACGCCATGTAAAAAAAAAAAAACACTTTTTAGGGAAGTCTGGCAGCCCTCTCCCTCAGAGACTTGGCAGTGCCCTCTATTGATTTAAAAAAAAACAAAATAAAATTTGGGTGCGAGGAATGGAATGTTTAGTCTCGCTCTCCAAAACTCACAAAGGCTGTTAAAGAGGCTAGTGGCAAACGAGTACGTTTTACTGTGTAAGAAAAAAATCCCCTGAAGCTGAATGACAGCCTCAGATTTACTTCAAAACCACAGATCACATGTTGAACATGCTGCACACTTTTGGGAGCGATGACCATGCTTTGATTGGTGGGCTATGTTACAGGGGGTGTGGGGTGTGTGTGTGTGTGTGTGTGTGTGTGTGTGTGTGTGTGTGTGTGTGTGTGTGTGTGTGTGTGTGTGTGTGTGTGTGTGTGTGTGTGTGTGTGTGTGTATGCGTTCATTAAACTTCGCATGTGCTATGGTCCCTCAGTAGCAAACCTCTCTTGGACCACATGCACGTTGTGGTGAATCTTGGCAAAACTTCTACCATAGTTCCAAGCTGACCTATTCTAAGTGAGCAGAAAATAAAAACAATAGCTATTCCTGGATGTTGCTCTTTGTAAGGCTTCAATTTTCCAGCGGCTTTAAAATTGAGCCCTAGCTCACCCCAAAGCTGAAGCACAAAGACCAACAGGTTATATTGTGCTTAAAAAGCATTAAATGACTAGCGTTTATGATCATGTTCCATGACAAATAGAATGTGAGGACGTAATCTGCATGGTGTTGTGATCACCAGGAGGAACAGGCTATCCACTGATAGACAAGGGGTAACATTTATTTAAGGCTCGCTTGAAGAAAAATCAATAATAACCACAAGAAAAAAGTACATATAAAAAAGCAAAGTAAGGAAAAGTTCAGACCTCTGCCCACACAGACCCTGGCACTGACACTGCAAGGAGTGGCATGGTTTTGAGGTACATCATACCATAAGCAGTAGGAATTACTGAATACATTCGGACATGAAATGAGCAGTTTATGGTCTGAAACCCACACATGCCTCTGAGTTCGGAGGAGTAGGACAAAATTCCTCCAAGATGACATGAGTGACTGATCAATAACTACAGTAAAAGATTGGCTGGAGTCATTTCTGATAAAGGTGGCTAGTTATTGAGTTTCAGGGATGGTACATTTTTGCAGGTTTTTTTACTGGTGCTGTTGGAGATATTCCTATACCTCCTCCCCTGGAACCTAACGCAGACACACGTTAGTAGCGCGAAACAGGATATCAGTCACATACAAATGCATGACATAATCAGATGTAATAAACCCAAAGATATACAAATGCAAATATAATGGTTTAATAAAAAAACAGATTTCACTATCTATTTTATGACACATGGAACTCCCCCACAGTTTTCTGCGCATGCTGTCTGCCTCCTGGAAGATCCCATGAGCTGTAGGTGCACATTTCTTTGTTCTCTGTCTAAATACATATATTACAAGGATATCAGAACAAATATCAATACACACAAGACATGAAGTAATTTGTTTCTCTGTCACGGTCCTAAAATAAGCCACTTGCAAAGTGATATTGAGTTGAGATATAGCAGTAAAAAAAATCAGCTTTTCATAAAGACAATATGAAGAGTTCTCTGAGATAGTGGTTGCACTGCAATTCTATGAAATGTTCCAGAAGCCCTTGTTAACGTCATGTTAAGGACTTTAAGAGGTGGAGAAAATTATTTCCACTTTCTCATATTTGATCGTCTTTCAGTCTCCGGGAATGAGGTGAACACCCCCACCCCTTCCCCACCTGCCTCCATCCTTTCATCCACGGGGAGCGTCATGCACACAGAGGGTGAGGCGCCTCGTATTTGAGCGGTAGTGGGTCGGGTTCCCTTTAAGCAGCGCAGCTGTACCGGGCCAGATAGCACGGCTTTCGCCATGCAGGAGAGCAGAGAGCATGCCAGGACAGCGCTATATATGTCACTGCTTCCCTCACACCGGCATCTCTCTGCTCTGTGTCCCATCTGAGGGTAGATATGACTGTTATCACAGGGTTTCAAGTTGACCGATATGCAAAATGTCCTGGCCTAGCTGGCATTATCATTAGTTATGACACCTGAAGTGTACTGAAAGGATGGTCATGCGGTATGCACAATGTTGGCTCCACAGTTTTGGTCCCACCAGTTCATCCCTCAAGCGATCTTGATCATGCTCTCCTCTGTTAAGTTTTTATGTGCTTTCTTACAAAGGTGCACCATATGGTCTCCTTTCTCTATTTACACACCCATTACAGGACAGAGTTACGACAAGACTGAGCTCAGGAATCAGATACAATACACGTTTGTATGTGACCTGAGGGATCAACCGAAACAACTAAGCTCCTTTAGACTTAGACCATATTCTGGCCCAGCATCAACTGTCCTTCGTTTTTCATTAATAATTGAAATTCCAGGCAGGTTCCCCACCGGCTGTCAGCTGTTGGAAATAACCACTGGGGGAGTGTTTTCCCCTGGCTGTGTGAAGCCTCGCTTGTGGTGCTGGCAGGAGCAATGATTCAGTGGACCAAAAGCATGCAGCCATTCAATCCCCCACCAACACTGCAACACCACGATGAAGGAACCCCAGGTCACCACAGGGAGAGCCGTGGTTTCACAATGTAGACGTGAACAGAGCAGAATAAGCAAAAAATACGGGCAATTTCTGAAAGTAAAGTCTGACAATACCAACCTTAGGATAATGAAGTACATGCCTCACTGTTAACGTTCAGAGTGTAGCGATAGCAGATTCAATGAGTCACAAGCTAAACAGTTTGCAATGTTAAAGAAGGGACATACATGCACTGTGGCTAGTAAGCTGCCCAGTGTATGGAGCAATGTCTAAGAATTGTAGAAAAAGAAATCACATTGCGAATGACTGCAAACGAAAGTAGTTCCAGCTTATCAATCTTGTTGACCTTGCCCACATAATTAGGAGAGGAGACTGGCACACTGTATTTTATACATTAACTCTGTTTAGAGAAGCAGCAACAAATCATTCACCATTCAGTAGTTTGCTCTGGCATGCGATGTTAACAATGATCCATAAAAACCAGCACCATAAAATATGGATCAGTACTAAATGTGAATGGCCAAAGAGACACTGCAGACATAAGTCAAGATGGTGGGGCAAAATGAATGGCTTAGACTTTGCAGTGACTCCCATCATCACCTCACATTGAAGGTGCCTTAGTTTGATAGGTGATGGGAAATTTGATACATTTTCAGGTCATGATGACATCACAACATCCTCCTCTCTCAGTACCACATATAACCAATCATATGATGACCTGCTGCCCGTCAATCATCTGCGTATCATTCACCATATCGATACTGAGCCAGCACAGATGGCTATAGCAGACACGTCTACGGAAGCAATTCTGGCACAATTTTACCAGCAAGGAATTTTATGTTTGCCAGGGAAACCCCGCAACTCTGTCAGTCCTATTCAACCACCTCCTTTCTGCACTTCCATGCAGAGGGATAAAGTTGTCTGAGCTATTGGCTCATTGGAGAAGAGCAGTGTCACCATCAGTGTCACGAAGCCAACAGAATGAATCAGAAACATCTTAATTGTTGACAAACTAGGAGAATTAAACATCGAATTGAACTGATCTAATTGCTTTGAACAAATCATTGTGCATTGTGGAGGTTCCACAATTTTAGAAAAGCAGTCATTGACTTCCTCACTCACATACCTTGAATGAATACGACTCAAAACAACCACTCACCCAAAAAAAGGAGGGATGAAAAACAGAGCAATCCTGCTGGCACTGCCCGCAGCAGTAAATTGGATGCGCGTGTTGCTTTCTGGACAAGAGGTCTGCTGTCCCAGAGTGACTCCTCGCAGCTGGACAGCCTAAATGGTTAACACAGGCCTGCACAGTTCTGCGCAGCTGAGGCAGGCAGCACAAAGAAAGAGATTGGTGGGGGGAGGGAAAAAAGGGCTTAAGCGATCTGTCAAGTAAACGTGAGGCATGGGCTGAGCTGAGGAGAATAACGAGGCCTTTGTCCCCCGTGTGCGAGAGCGGGCAGACCAGCGAGAGGCTGCTCAGCTCCGGCTGCAGCACAGAGAGGGGGACTTCTGTTTTTCCCCCTACTGTACTTTTCAACATTTTATTTGCCAGACCTTTTTCACTCTCTTGAACACAATTGTGTTATTTGTTTTGCCCCGTCCGAGGTCCACTTACATCTTTAATTCAGGATGTTTACCATTAAAATCAGGTTAAGCACCATGTAAGTAAATTTAGTAGGTAAGGGAAAAAAATAGGAAAATAAAATTGTGGCAAACATTCCCTCACTGTTACTTTCCGTATACTAAGCGCTTTGCTACAACAACATAAATAGCAGCCAGTGGATATACTGGAGGAAATGTGAAAAACTGAGCTACACTTCAACTGAGCACAGGTTACTGAGAGTCAGGTCTAGTCAAAGGTGAGATAGCCACGATGGTTTTGTGGATGACGGCGCTGTGCTGGTCCACAGACATTTCTGTTAGCCAAGGCTCAAGCCAGTTACACATTTGATTCAGCTTGAGTGTGGACCTTTCAGCAGCCTTTCTTGATGTCCAGCCAGTCTCAAACATGTATGCTATTGTAATATCACTGCTTATAGTCCGAAGCATGGTTTCATTATTAATGATGTGAAGAGCATCTCAAATTAAAGCAATGATGCCAGAGCAAGACCAAGTCTATTTTAAATGACAGAATCGTGAAAATTCCATGTGGGGGAAAAAGTATGGTGTTACCACAGAGGCTGAGATTTCTGCTGTACGAACCAACCCCCGCTTTAATTGGTTTCTGTCTTTGCGCTCCTTGGGGATCGCTCGGATCCAGTCGCTAAGAAGAGTAAGAACAGGCAGTAATGAAGCATCGGGAACATAAAGAATAGAACCGTTAACAGTCACGGTTGGATACAGACACTTTATCAAGTGGGCTGTAATGTTGTTAACATGTATTGTGATCCCCTGGAGAACGCCATCTTCCATATTTATACACAGAGTGAAACTGTTCTTGGAATGGATGAGGGATAGCTAAGCATTCAACAAACAATCCTGCGAACAATGGCAAACAAAGAAAAACAGGAAATCTGCAGTGGAGCATCAACACTCCCAACACCTTCTGTATTGTGTCTGAAACAATACCCACAAAAACTCATCTATATCAAAGAGTTTGTCACAGATTTGCAGAGTAATTGCTTACATTACGCATATGCAAAACTTATTTTCATAATTATATTTACAAAATGATATTCTTTACATATGGTATGTGGATATGAAAATATACATTGTACACACAAGCAAAATATTGATTTTATATTTAATGATAAATATTGCAGTTACTCTAAATACAATGTTGTACTTAATGATTTACATATTTCTTGATAATTGATATTTCATTACCATATGGGTCAGTATTGACATGACTTCCCAGATTATTTTTTCTATTTTAAATTGCTGATCTGCAACACATGGTAGCATTCTGCTGTTATGTCCATTTACCTACAGCACAACATCACACACATGAATAGTGGGGACTGTTCTCATTTTAGTAGCACTAGGGATCGTAATTCCCCTGAAAATATTTTGTAATACTGTGGTTTGTGTCCTTCTCTTTTGAATATTTCATTTTATAAACGGAATAAAATAGGAAATAAAACAGAAGGGAGGCAACAATAGAAGTCACTACATGATGATGTCAGTCATTCGAATTAGTTAAAATTGTACCCAGAGCTTCATCACTGAAAAAGGATTGCTTTGAAACTATCCTTGAAAATGTTTGTCTGTATGGACCTCAAAATTAATTATTCACACTAATTAATTAATCACAGCATGATAATCATTTAAAAGATAAATATTGTATTGCTTGACTTCCTCCCCTCTTGTAAGGGAAGAGGCAGCACTTCCGAAGAAGACATACAAAGGCTTCTTTATCGCTGAAATTCACTTTACAAACAGCTTTGAAGTGCATGGTAATGTGGTAATGTTGTTTTGCCTAGTCTGCCTTCCTCTGAGGAAGGGAAACTAGCAGAACTGTGTAATAAGACTGTGAAACAAGACTTTTGTCCGTCTGAGCCACTGTTTTTGCGAATGCTATCTCTTCCCATTTCTTCAATTACAAGAGGTGGACTAAATCTGATGATTTGTCTTTTTGGGCCTGGCATTGCACTTGAACCTTCTGTGTGCTGCACAACTAATGTATTTTACACGGAAGATTATACATTGTGTGTCGTGTAATAATGTGTAATGTGAATTTAAGGCTTCATTTATTCATGGTTGTGTCTAATAGGTCTTGACACTGACTCAAAGGTAATGGTAGAAACAGAATAAAAAAACCAAATCTGCATATTGTTTTGACTACATTTTTAAGGTTCAGACCCCTATTACTCTGTTCATGGAGTTAATGTGAACTCACTTCAGATATCTCAGATTAAAACTTGCGTTGTGCTCATCTTCTCTTCTGCAGAACTCTATCAGACACAACCTGTCACTCCACAGCCGTTTCGTGCGGGTACAGAATGAGGGAACGGGGAAGAGCTCCTGGTGGACGATCAACCCAGATGGCGGGAAGGGGGGCAAGGCTCCACGGCGGCGCGCCGTTTCCATGGACAACAGCAGCAAGTACACCAAGAGCCGCGGCCGCGCCGCCAAGAAGAAGGCCGCCTTGCAGGCCGCCCAAGAGGGGGGATCTGAGAGCCCCTCGGACCCGTCGAAGTGGCCCGGCAGCCCCACCTCGCGCAGCAGCGAAGAGCTGGATGCCTGGACGGACTTCCGCTCCCGGACCAGCTCGAGCGCCAGCACGCTAAGCGGCCGCCTCTCCCCAATCCTGGCCAATCCCGAGCTTGACGGGGTGCCGGATGATGATGACCCACCCCTGTCCCCCATGCTTTACTCCAGTCCAAGCGGGACGTCCCCATCTGTGACTGCGTCCGGGCCCACCGAGCTGCCCCGCCTCGCTGACCTGACCGGCACCATGAACCTCAACGACGGTCTGTCCGACGACCTCCTAGACGATCTCCTGGATGATGTGGGCTTGACCCCGCCCCGCGAGCCGTCGCCAGGAGGAAACGGTGGGAATGGGGACAGTCTGACAAGGGGCTCTGGCCTCAGCCCGGCTGGCTATGCCAGCTCAATTTTCGGACCGCCTTCGCTGGCCGGCCTGCGCCAGTCCCCCATGCAGACCATCCAGGAAAATCGGCAGTCCTCTTTCTCCTGCACCACCCGCTTCGGGGCCCAGACCCTGCAGGACCTACTCGGCTCTGCCCCCCACGGTCACGGAGACGTGATGATGACGCAGTCAGACCCGCTGATGTCACAGGCGAGCGCCGCCATGTCCTCGCAGAACTCCCGCCGCGGCGTAATGCTCCGCAGTGACCCCATGATGTCGGGCGGTCCTGGAGGGAAGGCCGCTGCCCACCGCCACCAGGCCCAATCCCAGAGCTCCCTGACAGGCGACCTGGTCTCCCTCAAGCAGCAGGCCCAGCCCCTCGGCACCAGCGCATCTATGCACCTGGGCTCGTCTGACCCGTCCTCCTTCTCTGGTCTCCACCTCTCCGCCCAGGACAGATTCCCCAGCGACCTTGACCTGGACATCTTCACCAGCAGTCTGGACTGTGACGTGGACTCCATAGTGCGCTCGGAGCTGATGGATGCCGACGGGCTGGACCTCAGCTTCGACTCCCTGACATCCACCCAGAACACAGTGAACCTCAGTATGGGTGGCTTCAACAGCACCAAACAGGCCTCCACCCAGAGCTGGGTCCCGGGCTGATGAGCCTGGGGTCAGGGAGGTAAGCTCTTACCACATACCCATGTTTCCGTGAAGCTCTATGTATATCCACGTTAAACTCAAACAAAGGGTACCAGTGTTATACACAAGCTACATACTAATGTGGATTCAAGCACTATAGTGATGTTTTGGTTGGACCACATACCAACCCTTTTCCACCATTGAGTCCAAAGTGTGCATATCAGTGCTTGCCAGGGAAAAGTAGCTTTCCACTGTCACTTCTGGGGCCTCATCTCTACCTCCAGCCAGGAATATAGACCTTCCCATTTCCTTGTTCCTCCATGGGCTCTTTTCCCAGGTTCAAGTTCTGTGCCAGAACAATGCAGTAATAAAAAGGCTTGTATTTTCAACTGCTTATTAAAATATCTCCTTTTGTAACCCAGTTCTCTACTTGTGCAGGACGCGAACTAGGGTTACACCTACGATAATA
Source organism: Albula goreensis (assembly GCA_022829145.1). Lineage (NCBI taxonomy): Eukaryota > Metazoa > Chordata > Actinopteri > Albuliformes > Albulidae > Albula > Albula goreensis. The sequence goes on from CM040749.1 coordinate 29,649,030, forward strand.
TAACTGTACATGATAAGTCTGATCTTGCATACCCAGCATTTTATTGTAAATTTGTTTTGGAACAATTCAAATATGACTTCTTATAACGTAAAAATGTGGAGTGTGGAGGGCAGCAGAGTGTGTGACATTAGCACCGTAATGCATCTATGGCCAGGCATTTGTGTGACACAGCTGTGTTACAGGGCCCAGTGCTGGTTTTTTCTCATAGATTTAGACGTGAGGCCATAAGATTTTGTGTGACACAGCTGTGTTACAGGGCCCAGTGCTGGTTTTTTCTCATAGATTTAGACGTGAGGCCATAAGATTTTGCTGTCATTAGTTAAGCACTTGTATGCACTCAACCCATGGTGGAAGGTTACTGTGTCCTGGTGCTTTGAAAGTGAAATTTATTTATTTCAGGATAAAACCCCTTGAGATGTACCATCTCGTTTTCAAGGGGGAGCTGACAAAAAATATACACAACATACAACATGCAACAAATAACGGACATGGTTACAGTTACAATTAGACTAATTATAAAAGAACAAAAACAAACACACACACTCATGCACACACCAAGAAATCTAGACACCCACACCTGTGTTATAACAACAGTAAATAGTGACAGTTAACAGGAGCTGTCTGTTGTGGGGTGAGTATTAAGATCAGTTTTAAATGAACCTAAATACTGCAGAGATTTCACAGAAGTTGGTAGCTTTGCTCAAAATCTTGCTGTTTGTTCAACCTCTGAGCAAAAGTCTGATTGGTTCTCAGTGTCTCTCCAAGAATTCTGCAATCAATTAAAGTTATGGTCTGCAAACAGCAAATTGACTTAACAATGAATGTAGAATTAGTCTGAATTTGATTTGATTTGATTCACAGTATGAAACAAAGTAAACTAAACCAAACATAAAAGATTAATTTAGTTTGAAAACACTCACCAGGGTGTGAATCGTTTAAAGCAAACAGTGTGAAAGTTCCCCCTAATGTGCATTTAAACCACTTATTTAGCATTTTTATCAAACAGTTGACCGAGTAAAATGCTAAGATATAAAGTTTTTCAAGTCAATTAATTTTTATGTCCATTCGACAAATTGCACATTGGGAGATTTAAAACCAAATAAAGGAACGCTAAAGATAGTGTACCTACATATTTTTCTGATATTTAGTTCCATCAGTGTAACTTGGGTGTGACAGCACCTCTCAAAGTTTCACCAAGCTGTCTCTGTGTAGCAGTGCTCTGCTCTAGCTGTCTCTGTGTCCTTTCTCATGAGCTACAACTTGTCAGAGCACAGTTCTTTCCATTTAAAGAGCAAAATACACCATGAGCACCTGGTGCTCATAAAAACAAAGGATTCAAATTCTCAAAATGGACGTGTCTTCAAGTCACATTCAAAAGACCTCCAATGCCAATATTTTCACATATCTGAGGTTCTTCTGTATAAGTAAGATTATTAGATTGTACTGTATTACTGCATTTTAGCACTCAGTATTTTTGAGGTTTTAAATACTACACAGTCAAACTACAGCAGACTTACAGGCCTCCTCTGGTGAATTCATATTTTCCTGTATTTTGTGTGGTGTGTTTGAAGTCTGAAATCAGACTTCTAGGGCTGTTTTACTAGCAGTTTGAAATTGGCTCCAGGTCTGACATCATAGCCGAGCCTAATTTATGTATCCTCTCCCATGACGTGACCTGGTCAGTTTGCATAGACGAACATGTGATTTACAACTGTTTTGCATACGTGTACTTTGGAACACAGCTGGTGTTTTGAGAGGCCGAGGGTGTTGGGCAGTCACCAGTACTGTCAGCCAATCTGGGCTGTGGTTCATTAATATTAATGCTTGATTTGTCACAGTCAGTCAGATTGCCTGTACATTTCAAGGGGAGAAGTAGGTGCAAGGAAAATATATGAAAAATATGTATTGATATTTTTCAATCAGTAGATTTGACACTTGTTTTATAGGTGCCTAGGAAAGATTGGACACCATATAGGGATTTTAATGATTCAATATCACAAAAACAGATATAGATAGAGGAGATAGTCAAACAACAATAGACATTCAAACAGCTTAAATAGATTGCATAGATTTCAACTAGCTCTAAATATATATCAGGAGCAGCATACAGTATATCAACATATTACTGAACTAAGAGAGAAAAGAGTCTAGGTTGGGTTTTTTAGGCCAAGTATATATCCTGTTTGAATTCATTTGTAAAACGAAATAGTTGCTGAAGATGAAGAACCCACAGCTTGTAAAGAACACATGGCACACATCCATATAACTGCCTCCAGCAAGCATATACAACAAAAAAAGCAATAAAGAGCGGATCCTTCATATTAAATCATAATCTTATATTTAATTATAGTGAAACTCTTTTACAGATAGTTTCCTTCCTTTTTTATCACGTCTAACAAACTGCAAATTGAAACTGTTTTGGAAAGCGCAGTAAGGAAATATATTGGTTTATGAACAATGGTGATGATAAGATAACACAAGCAATCTCATTTTGTTGTGTTGGGAATAAGGTCTAAGAAAGTGCCCCCAACAATAGGACAAGGGGGACCGCTACACCCCTATCAAAATCAGACAGCCCTATTATTGTATACTAAGCTATGTCCTCTGAGTATGCCTTTCAGTCTCCCAACACAAAAGCCAAAGCAGTGAGGTCATGGGTGACCATGTATTACTGCAGTAAGTAAACAATAATAAGATAAAAATAATAATACTCACATTGTAATAAAACTCACATGTAAATTATTTGAATTTTGTATTAATGGGGGCATGGCATTTCTGCTAAAATCAAACAGATTTCTGATAAAACCATTTAAGTGAGGACGGACCAAGCGCTCAAGGATGAATGTTCTGTTTTGTGATGTTCATTTTTTAGTATTTTTTTTTGCAGTGGGTCATATTTGGGGGTTAGCAGTATCCATATTTGCAAATGTGTATTGAAAGGAGCACTACAGTTTAAGCTAATTGCAGACATGTTCAAGAACAGCTTTGCCCCAAGGATTCGATCTGGCAAACTTCCTGTTTAGAAAACCGCGTCATTTGCTTACAGCTCCTCCATGCTGCACTCTGCCCCCCGATTCTACTGACAAATAAATGCACTCTCTCTTTTATCTGTTTCCAGATCCTTCTGCAATGCATGACCCAACACGATGTCCCTTTTGCCAAACCAGCCGTCAGCACGATGTGGACTCTGGTCCATTTATAGAACAACGTCCACAGAACCTTTCCATCTCTACCACTGAACCAAGAGACACAGAGACAGGAGAATATGCTCAGTTCAGCTTTTTATGAAGTTATTTGCAAAAAAAAAAACTCATTTCAGAATTATGCAATCTTTGTTTTCAGAAATAACATATAACTGATACATGCGCTGATAAAAAAGAGAAAAAAAAGATGGGGTTGAACTTGTGAGTATAAAGTAGCCCTTCACAGTAGATGTGCGATGTGGTATTATTTATACAATGGCATATGGAATATTTCAGTTTTCATTTCTTCCTATATTTCTCAGTGTTATAAATATTAAAAGTAACCCCCCCCATTATTTTAAGGAAAGACCTCTGAAGGGCATTTATTTCATTATGGCATCTTTACATTTAGCGTCAGTGTTTTCATTAGCTGTCATTTTTTTTTGTTTTAATCACTCTCCCAGTCCTCTTATAATTGATATTATTAGCCCTGGTAACTTAGTAGTAACGAATATAGAAGCGATTCTAAATGTTAGTGTGTATGTAACTGTAAGTCTCAAGGTCTTGTGCGGTGAAAAAAAGAGTTGCAACATATGGGACGGTGGCTTCGGACTTTCCGTCGGCCATTTTGAAAAGGTGGCTGAAGCCAGGTCTTATGGCAGGAAGTGTGCTAGTCAGAGTGTTCAGTCCATCTTAAAGACTTGTGATTTTTTTCCCAGCTGAAGGCAAGAAGGCTGCAATTAACCACAAGAAACAGCGGTGAGTAGTTTTTACCTGGCAAGCGTAACGTCAAGAGATTACATTACAGATAAAATTATAAGCTATCGCATATTGCCAAAATACTTGAATATGTCAGAAATGCTGGCAGCCAAAAAAAAATAAAAAATATATAAAAGGGGAAACTTGATTTGAGTGGAAGCTGGAAAACGGGCAAAATCAGAAAACGTGGGTCCAGGACACTACCCTGCGGGCTGAGAACACCCTTTGACAGCGACCCACCCAGCAAAAGACTCAATATAATGGTCGTCCATATTGTCATCCACATGTATTTTTCTTTGTAAGAAATGGATAGTAGACATGAAACTTTACTCTGTGCTCTTCTAGAGGAAGAGAATGGAACCATGGATTTCTTTTCTTGTCTTCTTTTAACTCCTATTGTTCACACTTGGGAAATGCACCACTTTATATTTAAAAAAAGTTGGCATTCTTTTTTCACGCATAGCATCCTGCTTCCCCATGTAGTGTATGTGTTTATGTGTACAAATTAATGCATTGTGTAAAATATATACATATGCATATATATGTCCATAATGCAGTATGCTCATGTTGTACTTAGCCTTCGTTTTGGTCATGACGCTAAGAATGGCAGAGTAGACGTGTCGATATAAAGAGAAAAGCTCTGGAGTTTTAATAGGTCGAGTAGGTTATCTGTACTCTAAGATGCCGTAATGTATTAAGCTTTTTTGAATTTGTAGTCTAAGTAAGACAGAGATGTGCATGGCTGGATTGGCGATCGCACCTAGTGACACAAACCCGAAATATGGCATGAAGCCCCTCCCCCACACTCACACTCACACTCACACTTCCACACCTAAACACACGTTCACAGTACTGACTCCCCAGCACAACACAGATACCTTGAATGTTCCCTTTCCCCACCTTGAAAAGGCACAGACCTGTCAACCTCAGAAGCATGTGGCAGCAATCGGTACAAGCACATGACATCATTGGAAAAAAAAACCAGAACTCTTCCAGCCCTCATGCCATTCATGTGACCTGAAACAAAACAAACAAAAAAAAAAACAAAACAATGAAACAGCTGACGAAGCAGGGACAATAATAAAACAAGATGTCCACCAGGTTTTTTTGTTTTTCTGCAAGTAGCTCATATTTGTTTAGTATTATGGATAGACTGCTGTTGATTACAGCGAAAGGAGAGAGGGGAGGGAACGTAGGCTGTGAGCCAACAGCATTCCTTAAAGAAGTGTTGAACTAACGCTGGTCGTCTGTTGTGCACCTGCGCAAAGGCGCGAGCCAGAGGGGACGTGACGAGAGGTGAACAAAAACAATGCAAGACGTCAAATCCAGCAGCTGAAGGGACCCAGGCCGAGGTATCATAACCTTTAGCATTTGTGTAACTTCAGGTACATCACAGGCGGTAGGGTTGTATGTGAGCGCAAACCTCATGTAGGCCACCTCCCCACGGGTGCCAGGTTTAGAAGTGACAGGAGGGAAAAAGAGGGAGAGAGGTTGGGGGGTGGTATGTATTTTTAGCAGTGGTTGTATCAGAAATATTTCCGCAGATCCTCCGTGACCCAGGTCACATGGGACAAGGGGGAGGGGTCTGAGCCCCAGTTCTCCCATAGGGCAGGGACTCCAAAGCTCAATTCCCTGAAGGCCACCATATACGTTTGTGCATACAGCCAGTTTTTTTTTTTTTCTTCGGCCCAATTGGCCCCGGCTTAATTGTTCCAGTCCGCTAACGAGCTATAAAGATTAAACCGGTGTACCTCCCCAAAAGCATTATTGGAAAATACATGTCAATCAAAATATATCACAATATATTGTTGTCAAAATAACATCCTTAAGAATGCTTGAATTGATTTGACTGATTAACAAAATTGCAAGCAGGAGCTGGGAGAGAAAGCCAGTGGGTGAAGTGACCTGCAGGGAAGTGAGTTTGACAGCCCTGCTCTGGCAGTGTCTTTCCTTTCCATCAACAGGTACCAATAGACTCACTTCATAACCTGCTCCCAAGTCCCTCCTTTTGTACGCTCTTCCACCCCCAAAAGCAAATTCAAACCAGCACAATTCCTATCACAAGGACACGCTGCCAATGTTACACCACAAAACGGGTGTTGGAAAAAGCCCACATGCTGTTGCCATTTATTAGTTGTTGTTGGAAGGACCACTCTTATTGGAGACAGATGTCATAGAACACACACTAAATGCTAAAATATGCTATTTTTAAGGGCACCTGGTGCTGTTCTCTTAAAATAGACCGCAGTTTACTAACGAATACTTACCATCAATTACCATCTGTGTGTTTGAGGTTTTCTTACATATCAATAACAGTAAGAGCACAGCACTTTCTTTTTGTCATTTATTGAGTGAGTGTTATGTTTTTACTTTTATGACACTTCAAGATTTATTTCAGCTAAACCTTTCTTGGGCTGGCTTCAGAGCTCATTTCACATTTTATTACACAGTCTTGAAGTGTTTGAGAATTAAATTGAGTTTGTTAAAACAAAAGTTTGGGAGAATTATTTTCAGACAACCCCTCATTCAAATACCTCTGTCCATCCAATCCGGTTTTCTCCGCAGTTATTAAATTGCTATGTACCTTATCTTCCATCACGCATACTGCTTCCGGCATCCCTCCCCCCTCCCCATCTCCACCTTCATGTCTACTTCCCTTTCCTCTGTATTTCTCTTTCCCTTCTAGTAGTCCAGTGGAGGTTCACCTCAAAATTGTGAGGTATGACACTGCCCCCTTGGACACCAAGCCCAAGATCAAATGTCTGTACCATTATACATCTTGCCACATCACAATAATCTCCTAAGCACATTCCTGTTGTCTGAAAATTCATTCTACTGCAACTTGGGAAAAGAACATATTGTTTAGCTAGACACACAAAGCAGGCATTGGTCACAAACAAGGTGAGGTTTCGCCCATATTGCTTTTTCACTTACCCATGCTCCTTTGATCAGGTGAACTAGGGAAGGATGCAGCTATAGATGTCATGCACAGCTATCCTTGGTACGTCCGATCAAGCCCTTTCCCAGGGTTTAATTTTTATTCCATTGAACAGCCCTAGGTGCCTTTTAATAAAGCTAACATAGCCTCAAAACCCAGGTACCCCCTCATTCTCTTCTGCACTAGTTGCTTCTCTATTTGATGTTAGCTGGCATTTCTCTATGTGTTCCATTTTTAATTGTTATCGACTTTGTAAAAGAAATGGTGTGCATGTAAATAAAGCTTGATGAAGCTCTTGGATTTACTTGTGTTTTCCTTCCGCTTTACTTTGTTTTGCAGAACACATTAGTCATTCAAGCTCTTTAGCACTTAACAGTGTGAAACAGTTATTTTCCCAGAGTTTGGCTTTCCACATCTCATAGGGCACAGAAGAAGATCAGAGCTGTTCTTTCCACATTGATCTGGGAGATTTTCTCCAGCGCACACAAGTGCCCAGCTGCCACATCTCTTGGTTATTTCTGTCCTGCTTAGCAGAGAAATCTGTTACCAGTGTAATATTCCAAAAAACAAAGTAAGGCGTATGTACTTGGTGAGATCAGTGTAGTAGAGAAATTATCCTTTTGATTGCATAATAAAATGAGCTGTGTATTGGCTGTATTTTTCCACATTTCATGTAACAGTTCATTAGCTCACCAGAAGTTAGCTGGTTAGGTATATTCATAATGAAAATGAAAATTTGTCTTTGCTTGAAGGGACAAAGACACAGAAAACTCACAAAATAAAAATAATAAAATCAACATTTCCATCTATCCTGATTAAAAAAAAGCAATAATCCGCGAAAATAGCCAGTGTCACATTGACTAGAGACATTCTCCCCAAGGCTCCCTGCAGATCATATAATATTTTATTCAGATATACATTTTTGATGTTTTTTCGGACCTTTTCAATCTAAATATCTTCCTCTATGGAGCATAAGCAACAAGACATGAACCTGTAATTGGTCTGCTCAGAGTAATATGAAGTCATTGCTATGTATGGACCGGAAGTAACACAGCTAGACAAAACAGTTTTTGACAGTGACTTGGCTTACATTATGCCTAGACCCCTACACATGTTTCAAAAGGACTTTCCATTTAAAAGTCTTAAACATCTACCATTTAATCATCTTCATAGCCTGTGATTGGCTCTACTCAGACCCATCTCAGATCTTTACAGCCTGTGATTGGCTCTATTCAGATCCATCTCAGATCTTTACAGCCTGTGATTGGCTCTACTCAGACCCATCTCAGATCTTTACAGCCTGTGATTGGTTCTACTCAGACCCATCTCAGATCTTTACAACCTGTGATTGGCTCTGTGACAAGGTATTGCAGGGTGGGGGATTGGCAAAACAGTTCAACTAACCCAAAATCCAGTCTGGAAAAAAAAAAACATGAAAGTAGTGGAAATAGAATAATAGAGTGGAGAAACGTATGCATGTCTCCCCATATGTCATAGTACCAGCCTTTCAAACACGCACTCAATATCATCCAAGGAGCACATGTAGCATATTTTAGAGGCACATAGATCATTTTATTTTACCAAGTCATTACACCAGTCGTGACTTGTAACAAATAATACCATGCAAGTAATCTGTATCAAAACAAAATCCAAGAATTCTGGAAAAAAAACTAGATATATAGATAGACAGACAGACAGACATGTAGCTAGATAGATCCTCGCTATAGGATCAGTAGATACATACATATGTAGATACATAAATACACAATGTAAGAATGAGGTCTTTGACCCACAGGAGGATGTGATATGACTCCTCTTCCATGCATGGCTGCACCTCAGGACTCTGTGTCAGCAGATGGTGTGTACTGTAGTTCTGTGCAAAATACTCACTAATTATGAATATGCCAAAGGACAGACAGCCAGCACCTCCTCCTCCTCCTGACTTTGCTGAGGTGGTTATTGTGCAAGCTAATATTCCCACAAGTCATGAAATGTTTATTAATATACTGTTTTCTGAACTCCTGTTACTGACTAGGGATCAATCAACAAAATTTTTATTCTGTTGGCCTCTTGATCATTATCAAATGAAGGGTTATTTTAAGGTAAGTCTAAATACTATTCATTAGGTCATATTTGCACTTTTGATACTTTATTACATTAAATTTAAAATACATATAGTAAATATTTTAAAATAACAATGATTATTTTCATTCAGTAAGTGGGATTTCAGTGACCCAAAGGACAAACAGACATAGAGGAATAAAACAAAAATATACATAGAGAAAATCTATGTAATTACATTTTTATTACTATAAGAATGTATAGTTTAAAATATATTTAATTACATATAGGAAAGAGGATAATAGATAGAATTGGTAATACATATTGGATTTGTGACATACACTAAATATAAGTTCCTTATATCTTGGATTTCATATTGCACCATATTCTGTAATACTGTATGTTACTCCATTTTAAGGGCAATCTCCTTTGAACTGGCAGGAAAAATTGAAGAAAAACATCCCCCGCACATGGTCTCTGGAGATCTACCTCCAGCACATTGAGGGTTGTGTTGAACAGGCTTCATGACTAGATGGGAATGTTCACTGTTACCATGGGAACTTCGGTCTTTGGCACTGCATTCCCTCGCATCCCACAATGCAATGCTTCACTGCTGGGTTTGAATGGTGAAGTCTTTTACACTTGTGCTCCCCCTGAGCGGATCTGCACACAAAACTGCACTTGTTTATCATGTGAACTAGTAAAGAAGTACTGCCCAAAAAGAGGATCGTACTAACAGCAAAAACTTCTATTGACTGAATTTTGTATGTTATGATGTTGCTATAATTATAATATTATTTGCAATATACAATACTGCAGTGTATTCTAGGCGATTCAAATCAGATGCCATATCCATTTTTTAATTATTGTTTTCTTGTTCATGTATGGTTCCTTCCATTTAGTTTCCTGCCATGTACTGCATCCATAATAATCAATAATACAAATAACTATTTTGCTGAATAAGCTTTATTATCCAAATTGAATCACCCCACAATTTAAGGTTTAACTGATGAGTAACTACCATACCTTTGTTTCATGGGCAGTGCACTAAATTGGGTTGAAGTCTGTGTCCTTTCAGGTTCTGAGCTGAAAACCTTAGACAAACTACTCCAGTGCTGTGATCTGCCTGGCCCCTGCTGCCATTTTTTGCTGGTTGCTAAGCTGACCCTGTCACAAATCTAAAAAAAAAAAAAATAAAAACAGAAAATTCCACCACCTAGAAACGCCCACTTTCATTCCCTGGCTTCTCATTGGCTTTCTTCATTTCTGGATCACACCTGCCAGTGTAGTGATAATAAGGAAGATCTTCAAATGGGATTTTCATGTCTTCTTGTTTTCTATCAGCTCATTGTCACCTTTTGCTGCTAGTTAGTTAAATTCCCTAAGCTTCAAAGAATTATTTACGTACAATGCGAAGGCCTGAATTTAAGGCATATTTTTCTTTACATTAGCCTCAGAAGTTAATACAAGTGTTTTTCATTCTGTGTGTTAAGGGAAAAAACATCTGTATCTAATTTTGGCCAAAATTCCTTTAAATGTCTTGAAAGGCTGAGTCAAAAGATTCCATTATTTATGTGTTATTGTTTGTGCTTTTACTCGTGTGTATAGTGGTTGGTGGCAAGGATATCCATATGTACTGCAGTGTATTATCAGATTTTTGTCTGGTTGCAATTTTCAATTTGCCGGTTGTAATCTGCCTGACGCTGTACTCCTCGATGTAATGTATGAGTCAGGCTGAGTCAATATTGAGCCCCTGTTAATTGATGTAGATGGATGTTTTAGTAAAATAAGCCTCTTCAAATTCTTGTCCCTCAGTCTGTTCCATCAATTTTCAAAATGCTCTTAAATTCAGGCTTGTGATCGCGGCCCATTGAGCCTCCGAACCCGCATTACCACCCTGCCTTTATGTGAGAGCGCGGCGCAATAAAGCTGACTTCAGTAACTCCAGGTTTTCTGAAAAGGACAAGGCGAGATGCCGTTTCTATTTACAGGAAGATTGTCGAGCTTTTCGTTCCCCTCTGTGCAAACACTCGTTTAATGATGATGTGGGTGTTAGAGAAAGACATGTGAAAATGGCAGAAGAGTGTCACTGAAAATGGCAGGTTTGAAAAGGCTGTGTTGCACTGCCAGTCGACAGGGGCTTTTCACTCTAGCGCTCAGGGCACTGAACACACTGAGTCCCTCTGTGACACACGTGTGCGCGCGCACACACACATAAATGCATACACAGTCTCTCTTTCACATGCACCAAGTTTCTTTCTTTCTCTCAAACTCACTCACAATTTTTCACGCCACAGCCTTTCTGACACACAAACACACTCATACACACCAAACACACGTACTCTCTATTTCTGTCTAACATTATCTTTTGTGTTCACACATTCACACAGTCTCTCTTTCTCCATCTCTTCCACACGGCCCTAAAGTCCTGCTCTCTTTCACACTCTTCTACACAGTCTCTTTCATACAGTCTCTCAATCCACACATAGATGCAGATAGAGAGGAAAAAAGACATGATTATAATTTTGAGAACATATACGGTCAGAAAATGTTCTACAAGAGGGGCTGTTGACCCTTCCCCTAAATAGACTTATCCTCAGTGAACAATTTTTTTAAAGTCTTGCAAATATACTGAAGTATTCTGTTATAATTTTTTGTATTCCAATGTGTACCATTTCCAGTTTCTGAGGTGTGATTATTTAGCTTGTCTTTGGTCTGGGTCTGTCTCAGCTGTGTTGTATCTCAGATAGAAAAAAAGACAATGGTATTACTATTTCACTGCTTCAAAAAGGAATTTTTATCCATAATTAATCCAAATTTTTGAATTTGTTCCATAATTTGGTTGAATCTAACCAGAAACTGTGAGACAAGGTTGATGTTGGTTTGTGTTAGTGTAAGTTTGTATTTGTCCAGGAAGGTTCAGAAGCTGCTGAGTGAAGGGAGATTTTTCTAGGTTTGAGACAAGGTCTTAGACAAGCCTTGTACTCCAAATAATTACTTATTTTTAATTACTCTGGGTAGTCCATTCTGGGTTTGAATAAGCATAGGATATTATAATTGAGCCCTGCATATATTATTAGGGGCATTCCTTTGAACGTAACTCACTGAAATAGATGTTGAACAATATTACCTATCTGTACTTGTACCATATACCCCACCCTGGACATCAATTTGTATTGTTGGTCCTCATGCTAAATGAAATTTAAACATTTCCTGCAGTCTACAAAGCAGGGAAAATCTTTTTGTTCTTCAGTGGGTTTGTTTATTAATTTGTTTAATGTGGGAACACCACCTGTAATGCAGTATGATGTACTGTAATGAGCATGATAAAAAAAAAGGAAAAAAATGGAAGAAAAAAGGTTTGTGAAATTAAACATAACTCTTCCCACAATTTGTGGTTGATAGAACCTTTTCAGAGCTTTACTGTAAAGTATCCCCGGGCGTACATTTTGTCTAGTTTCCCTTAATGTTACTTGGCCGTTCTTTATCTGACATGTTTTGCTGTGACCTTGATAGAACTTGTGCAGGATAATATTAAATACTTAGAGTGTTTGAGGAATGTTCACATTATAATATTAGGTCAAAAACCAATGAGAATCTGATCTAAATCTTCTCCAGTGTTCTGGGAACATTTTATGTTATTTATGGGCTATATCTACATGTGGATTTTTTTACCAGAATCTCAAAAGTCTGTCTCTCACTTGCTGTCTCTCTCTCTCGTTCACACACACACACACACACACACACACACACACACACACACACACACACACACACACACACACACACAGCCTCTTTCTCTTTCTCTCACACATGCATTCACATATCCAGAGAATCATTTGCATACACACATTCATGCACAAGCTTCAATGGTGATGTATTTGATAGCATTAATGCCCGAGGTGAACATGCGTGTTTCTTTTATTTCTTCAGAACTCAAAACTTGTCAGCAAATAAGATGTAGCCAGTGGGCTGTGCTTTCCTTCAGTCTTTGTCTGCCTTCAATGTCTGTCTTATCCGCTCCACTGTACAACCACCATTATGAACAACAGCATTCCAAACCGTGTGCACTTCATACATTACAAAGGTTGTGCACATAAATGGGAACGCTCTCATGTATCATGGCTGGACACCAGATTATGTAAAGCAAACATCCACTGAATCTGGTCTTTTCCAGCATCATCAGGGGACTGTCCAACAGGAAAATCATCACTACACGCCACCCTCAAAGGGGAATGCGGATAGAGTCCGATGCCTCTGAGACAGGTCAATATTTCTGCGCAGAATGTGCAAAATGTGACCAACATAGTGATCACATTAGTGTCACTGTGTGCCCCATCGTTATTTATTCATTGATTCAAATGCCTTTCCCTAGGAAACCTGTTCACTCCGTTCCTGATGGAGGACAGCACTGAGCACAAGTGCCAGCTGTAGCAGCTGTGTTTTCCCTCCCTTAGTGACAAAGAGACGACAGCAACCATCTCCCTGCTCTCATTGGTGGGAAGGCCATGGTGATGTCTTCTTATTGGACAAGGTAATATGGTGTCGTGCACCAATCAGATTTTCTGTATCCATGAGCGTTAAGCATGCTGAGCTATTTAAAATCCAATCAGACAGGCACGGAATTGCCTGTATCAATATTTTACTATTTTTCTTTTAAGGGAGTGAAGCTGAGTAGTTTGTATTCACAGTCTGACGGTGAGCGGGGGGTTTTGGAGAAGCGGAAGAACTTGCGCACTTTAAATCGTCTCTGATACAGCTGGAGCTTCTTGGACTCTCTCTGAAAGGTTTGTTTGTCAATGAAACTGAATATACTGTCCACATAGCAAATCTTCTTCTTCTTCTTCTTATTATTATTATTATTATTATTATTATTATTATTATTATTATTATTATTATTTGGCAGATGTTTTGGTTTAGGTTAAGAGGGTATGATTTCCGGCAAAAAAACCTAGCAGGACATTCAGCCACACAGCAAACAAGCAACAAGCTGAAAAAATATTACAACAGTGCAATAAATGTTTATTATAGTTAGTATAGTGCTGAAAACTATCCTAAAAAGCAGAGAACCTGCATAATTCTGAAGTGGTGGTAGAATGTGACAGTGCTCCTCTGTACAAAAGACATGTTATGTCCTTTCCGGCCTCAGTGTCAACATACGGTGCAGAGAAGTGCAGGACAGATTACCCACACAGAGATCAGCGGCCATCTTCTCACCACTTCTTTTAGGAGCATCGTCACATTTTTCGCAAGCTCTCTCACAGAAGACCAAAACTGCAGGTCATGCCCCCCACCTCTTCTCCTTCCTCCACCCCCACCCCCAACCCAATCTCTTTTCTGCATCTGATCGCCTGACTGTAATCTGAATACACAAATTTTGAAATTATGTTTTTGGAGCTGTTTTTTTTATTTGGATTACAAATATGTGGTACAACCATAAATGGGGATAAATATTTCAATGCCCTGGAAATGGCTCAAAGGGTGAGAGGGAGAGCAGGCAGACGTGATGGACAGACTCAGAGGAGCTTAACATTAAGAAATATAATAACGTTATTATATATAGCTATATTCACAAATATATGGCAAAGAAAATAAATCTGCATATCTTTGAACATATTTCTTTCTGCCACTTTCCTTCGGCTGTCAATGCATGAATTGGTTACTGTATTATAAGGATATGTATTAACATTTGTATAACATTTACTGTACAAACTATTCATACTCTACATATGTTTAAGTATCTGTAAATAATGCATTTGAATGTGCTTAACTATGTATTCAGTATGTTCTCATATTTTGCCATATAATTACATGTAGTATCTGGTCAATTTCTGGAGTTTATATCACTGATATTGTTGTGATGTGCACTTAACTACAGTTTGCAAACAGACAGTTATGCAAAAGACTGACAAACAACACCATTGCATTACATTACATTACTGATCAGCAAATGTTTCATTTTTCAGTATGCTACTTTACTTCACGGTTACAACATATCTAGAAGCAAGACACTGGAAATGTTATTCTGTAGTGGAAAAGAAATCCATCTTACACAAACGAAAGCTCCTGCAAGTAAAATAATTAAAGTAATGCCAAAAGCACAACCCTTCTGACAAGCTTCCTTGTACGACAAATACTTTTCTGTCTCCCATAATCCATGTGCTGTCATTACCGCCCCCACAGAATCTCACAGGGATTCCTACATTTCCCCCAGCGCAAGGCGCTAGATGGGCCACACTGACTGATGCCGCACTACTTACAGTAATCATCTCGGGCAGAGTGTGAGGAAACATATGCATGAATGATCATTTCTTCTCACAGTATAAGACAGATGGCTTGATTTGAACTCCCAGGCTTTCAAGTCTGTGATCATTAGTTGTTGAGGATGGGGGCACTTTTCATTATATATTTTTCTTGTTTTGTATACAGAGTTCCAGGTCAGGCACTAAATGCTTTCTTACACCCCTAACATAAAAACTAAAACATAAAACAACCAACATGAAGGCATTCCAGAAATGGACAGGGAAAATTCAAAACATTATGTGAATATTTATTAATGAATAAGCAATTGGGCCTCCCTTTGCATTCATAACATATCTAAACGTTCTTGGAATGCGATTACAGTAGTTTTGATCTGATTTTAGAGGGATATTGAACCATTCTTCAAGAAGGAAAGCTTCCTGATCTTTGAGAAATTAAGGTGGTGAAATTCTTCTCAACACAAAATGTTCCAAAAGTTCGCACAAAGGTTCGGTTATGCTCTGGAAATTAGGAAGGCTGTGGAAAGTGTTACATCCTGGTATTCACGAAAACACTCAAATTACAAGTAGTTCCTGAATAGCAACCCAACCATAAACATTATTTTTGTGAAGTTCATAATGTACGGTTTTTGCCGAGACTGGGAAATACGAAGGTGTATATTCAGTTCCGTGTTAATTTTTGATGCCATTGTGTTTCTGTTGTTTAAACTATCCGATTGAATGTTCGTTTTTCCCTTGGTGAAGAGCTACCATTTGCAGGCACGGTTCCTCTCACCTGATGTAGTCTTTCCCTTTTGTGCATTATTTTCAAAATTTTCCTCTTGAAATAGAACCTAATTTTGACGTTTCTGTGATTGACCGCAATTCAGACGCCAACTATTTGACTTCTATCAGTATCTGCTACATCTTTACGGGGCTTTAGAAACCTCACATATTTAAGTATTGATCTTAAATCGTCTGTCACAGCAGAACATGTTGGTAAGTAGTACATTATTTATATTATTTTCAAATATGTGCAGGTGCGTTTATAATTGCAATTTAGTTACTTTGAAGTCGAGCACTTTCTCATGTTCTTTAAATTTATTTATGAGTGTGTATGTTCTGTCCGACGGAACAACTTCTCTGCGTTTCATGAACACTACTTTCTCCAGGAAAAAAATCTTACGTATATGTTATACATGATACCTGTAGGACAATTACTAATTCTTTCACACAGACGAACGCACTGCATCACTTCAAAGTTTCGCTTTTGTGTTATACATGACTAGTTTACCGATTACATTAAACCACGCTCCAAATGTATTACATTCACTACCTTGCCACTTTATTATAAAAATTATACATTTATAAATTTGTTCATCGGTTTTGTCAGTGGTTTAGCAGGCAGATAGTACATGAGCAGAGCCACTTTCAGTCAGATTTGGAACCGATGCGGTCGAATTAACTTATTGCTACATATTTATGTTACTTCCAGTTAATGAATTCCAGCTCCCATTTCTTATTGTTTAGCATTATTATTATGTGTTACTCATCATCAATTATATCAACATAATTGTAATATTCTTGTATGATATGTTGGACATGCATTCCATCACATCCTGATAGATAGGATGTTCAGGTTACTAAAAGTAGCATCAATTAAACTTAAAGATTTGTAATCCTCCGATACTTTCATATTGGTTGGTTGGATTTGGTTGGATTTGGTTGGATTTAAAGTGCGCAATAAACCTGTTTACTGGTATCTGGACAGAATAATGGAAACCAATAAATGAATATCATATCAAGTAACTAATAATGAGTATAGCCATCCTTCACCCTCAGGAAAACTATAGTATTTTAAAATATTTCGTATTCTCTGGTTATATGACCATATGGAGCAATCAATGGTCCAATGATTCCCATGAGATACCTGATCTAGGTTATCAACCTTTATGCATTAGCCTTGGATACCAGCAGTATCTGAATAACTGTCCTGCCATAAGTACAAGGATTGTGAAGCTGATGAAATACAGTTTTTGTTTAAACTTGGTCACGGATGTGATGAACAATCTGTGGTGATTTTTTAGTTTAATATTGAAGCTATGTTGTAATAAATACTTGCAATCTTCATACCTCTTTCTGATGCAACTTGTGCTTGGCATGTGCTATCATAATTTTCAACACTGTTCCCCATGCCACATTAGATCATTTTACAGTGACTGATGTTCTTGCTAATAAAGCATCAACTCTCTTTAGACCATGTTGTTGTTGGAAACTTACAAATCAATGTGCTGAACTCCTTTATAGCCAAACATTAAGCAGATTCATTCATTTAATTCATTCAAGATTCAGCATTCAATTTAACACGAATTACCTTTGTAAATGCCTTTATAATTGTGATTTAAGTACTTCAAAATCCTTTTCACTTGGTGTTTCCATTCATCTGTTCAGCTATTGTATGATTGCATCCTGTGCTTTTTTAGCAGTGTAAAGTGTGGTAGCCTTTAATACCTGTCCTCTTGCAACAGTGTTTGAAATTAATAAAGGCAATTACAGTGGAACTTCCGGGTTTACACCCGTTTGGATTATCGGTGTCTCCGGATTATTGAAGTACTGCTGCAATTGGGGAAAAAAAAAAAAAAAAAAAAAAAACATAACTTCTTGTGTATTTCACCAGTGACATCTTGTGGTCTGCAAGGGTATGCATGCTTGTTTTTTTAATCTACTGGTGTAGCTGTAACAATGATGACTGATTTCTGAGGATGAATCTCTTCTGGAGTTATTTATTTTGCAATGAAATATATGCTTTCTTACCTTACATGCGTATTTTGTTCTTTCATTTGAAATTTTAAAGAACTAACTTCTATTTTTGGAAATATGAATGCATTTTACCTCTCTTTACGCCACATATTGCTTTGGTTTTATTAAAATGTGTTTTAGTGTAAAACATGCCTTCTCGATAGACTTAGCCACGTAAAATGGCATGATATGTTTATATTGTCGCTTTGACATCAATTGCTTTTGATGTATCGTCAATGTTAAAACGTTTGGTATGATAAAATGTTAGTCTAATCCGGCGAAGAATCACTTTGAGGACATTCATAACAATATGAAAACATATTTTAAAACTGAATTTTCAAATCAAATCTGAATTATAATCGACGGCTTTACTCTAAACAGCTACTATCTGACTGCTAAGTGCTCTCCAGAAAACTCAAAAGTAGCTATTCTAATTTCAGATGTATTGAGAGCATTTTATTGCACCTTCAAAGTGGTTCGGATGAAGGGAATATCTTTCTCCAGTCCCAGTCTTGTCGGTCATGGGGAAAAGGCGGACAGTTAATTTAACAATAATTTCGTCACTGTAATTCCAATGTCGTGGTGTTCCGTTTCAAATCATTACCACAATTCCTCATAGTACGTGTAATCGTGAAGCTTTCCTATGTAGAACTGTGCACAGCATAGTGGTCATTGAATATATCGTGTTCGCTATATGTGAGGGCCATTATCTTGGAAATATGGGTATCCTGTCCGTTCATCTGAACAGGCAAGGTAAGGTAGCCATTCCATCCCTTGTAATCTAAGTGGCTTGTCGAGACGTTAGTGAACCTAAAGGATATCATTCTGTTTTTACCAACAAAGCAGCCCTGAAAGCAATGAGCTAAATCTCGTCACAATAATATGTATGCATTCATACAACACTTAATCTATGTGTATTGCACTTCACAGCTGTTTATCGCACTTCATATCGATAAAAGAGAATGTGAAGCAGCGATACAACCAACACTAAGAAAAAAAGGATGAGGTGAGTGTTTACAATGAATTTGACTATACTTCAGTACCATCAAACGCCTAGAGAGGGCGCCAGAAGAACAATAACAGGTTTACATAGTTTGCAGTCACCATAAGACTTTATTCCCTTGAGAGCTATGGTAAAATATTTGGACGAACTTCAGCTTATTATAATACTTCTTTTTACTCTTGTCTGACAAGCAAACAAACTGCAAGCAATTGTGTGATTTTGCAGCAAGACATTGGACAGCGGTATAACAAGAAGCACATGTTTAGTGTGGTCTCCATGGTTACTTCAAGGTTTATGGCACGCCACACATGCCTCTAGAAAACCAAGGAGTTCGATACTTAAACAAGACTTCATTTGAGCTTAAATACACATTATGTACTCTGTGGTAAGAAAGTGGTTTTTCCCTAAATGTTTGGTCATAATTAATTTAGAACTACACTTGTAATGTAAATATATTACAGGAGTTCGTGCTTCTGGAATGTGAAGTTCGTTATATTCCGCATTTGTCGATTACTTGATGTTGAATTAATTTTGTAATTTAGCGATAAATACTGCCATTTTAATAGCACCGGCAGATGATGAGTATCGTTTTAACTGTGTAACTAATAATCAACACAGCTTGAATTGGGTATGCATAAGTTTGTGGATCAATGTGTTCATAAATCAATTGTCTATTTATCTTTATCTCTGACTGTTTTGTCTCTGTGAACATTCAAACATTTTTAGAGCTATGCCATTCCTCTACATCTGACTCCTTTTTCGAAGGTTATCCGTGTGGGTGTTTGTCGTTGTTAGCAGTCATGATAGGGGTGTACAGGATCTGCTCCACTGAGAAGCTGAAGCTGATGGAGAAGGAGCTGTCGAGTCAGCTCTCAGCGCTTCGCACAGAGATAGAGGAGAATAGCATCCTAGATGGCTCTGCTTCAAAATCCTACAGGTAAAAAAATGTTGAATGAGTGAGGCTATGCTCTGCTGTAATGTAGTGCATGTGATCCAGCGGAACTTGTTTGCATGCGTTATTCTGATGTTCTTTTGTTGTAGCTCTGTCCCAATTCCTAAGGACATCTCCTACTTCCGAATGGAGAGGGAGCAGATCCTGAGGAAGGGCCTAGAGGTGAGGGGGGCAGATGGGTGGTTAGTGGGAATTTCTTTGGTAAAGTATAAAAGTCAAAAGAGTTTTCTATTAACATTATTGCTTGCCTTTCACTACTTTAGACCACTATGGGCAAAATCCTAGTATTCAGGTGATTGCAATGGAGTCTGCCCATGCATGATTTTGGAGATTGGACATTTTGTTATTCTACAATACTGCCTTTCAAGGATAAACATTTACTTTGAAAATAGCTTTAATTAAGTTGGTAGGATCAGGCCTCCAGAGTGCCTATATCTAAAGTATTGGGCCACGATGCAGTGGCAAGAAATCAGTCCTGTTCTTGCTGATGAATACTGTGGATAGGAGTCCCACAAGGCAACAAACAGTTGGCCATAGTGTTGGTTAGGGAAGGTGGGTTGTAGTTGGTAGGCTATTTCCTCTCTTGCTGTATAATACTTAATTCTGTGATTGATCAGGCGCCCACTGCCTTTGCCAGCTGTCTACATAGTGCAGTACTCTTGCACAATGACTGTAGACTGTGATAAGAATTGCACCATCTGTTAAAAAAAGCAGCTCAGAGAGTGTGAAGTGCACTGTGAAAATTAGCAGAATGCAAGAGGGAGTTCAAGTTCTTCCGGATTGATGGAGAACTTTGTGTATGAATATGACAGGGCATTCCAAATTTGGTTAAAAACGTGACAAAGTGTTTTAATAACACAACAAAATGAAGCACCTGAATGACACCCAGTCCCTCCCACCACCGCTGTAGGTATCAGGAGCACGGCCAGTGTCTTCCCAGGTGGAGGTGATGCAGAAGGAACTAGAAAGCTGCAAGAGCAGGGAGTACACAATAGAGAGTCTGCCACTACTGCTGCACCAGGTGAGTCACCTGCATGGGACAAGGCCAGTTATACCTGTGCAATAATACCTACTGTACCAAGGGGTGGGGGTTGGGGAGGTCCTAAACGATGACATCACTAAATTGGGACAAGCACATCTCAAGTCACTCCTTCCCATAAAAGGATGGATGCTGGTACTGGGTGTGGTACCTGTTGCTTAGAGTCGAAAATAAGATAAAGACTAGCCGAATTAGGCAGACAGTTAGGCAGGTTGAACATCCGTGCCATTAATTTATGCCATTAAAAATATCTTAGTTGTATGCTTCCTCTGTACAAATGTCATAATGCTACAGTGGGAATTCCCTGACATAAATTTGTTTGCAAAACCTAAACTTTGGCTACCTGAAAGTAACTGATTGTCAGCCCATAAAATTGTAGCAATGTGCTGTTTGTGTGCAAATTCACAAGCGGGTTAAGACAAGCTGTGCTAACCATGATTCCTCATTAAGTTCTACATAGACAGATGCTCCCAGCTGGCACAATGCAAGTACCTTCACATGCTGCGGTGGAGAAGGTTTTGCCGACACTCAGGCATCATTGAGCAGCTGTACCCTCTTTACAAGGTAAAACCTGGCGAGGAAAGTTAGGGTTTACTAGTCACAGATGGGTTTTTTCAGCTGTGTCTGATTTCACACTCACTTATGATCTTGACGTCACTGAGACAGCTGACTCACCTGTGATGATGACATTACAGTGACAGGTGACTGATTAAAAAAATAATGTAGAATTACATGACTGACCTGTAATGCGACAGATACAGGTGTGTCACCTGTGATTATGATGATGCCACAGAGACTGGTGGCTCACCTGTGGTTATGATATCACAGAGGCAGGTGGCTCGACTGATGAGCGAGTACGAAGATGCTGTCCAGAGGGCGCGTAGGTTGGCTGTTTCTCGGGAGAAGGCTCTAACCAGCAAAGGGAATCCCATCAATGCTGTCACTGAGGAGGACGTGGTCATTTACCTGCAGTGGCTGGTCTGCCACCTGCACTCTGTAAAAACCATCCATGGGTTTCTGAGGGTAGGTAGTAGTAGCGCAGGGTGACACCCCTGGTCTTGTGTCCGATGGCCTGCAAGCTTCTGGTCCTGTAGTGTATTCACATTCACCACAGAGAGCCATTGGTGAATTTCTTTAAATGATATTATGTTTGTGGTAGGAGCTGCAGTGAGACATGTCATCCAAGCACAGCCAAACTGCTGAGTCTCAAGCAACAACCTAATCCCACCAACTCAAAAGTGGTTGCTAGAGAGCAATGAGGCTAACAAACTTAGCCAACTTACTCCTTATCTTCCCCTGGTGAGGCTGGGCCAGTAGTTTCCTTGCAAATGAAAACCTGTAATACAGCTAAGGGTGTGGACTCAAATCCCCATTCACAGGGTGCTCATCGCCTTGCTAAGCAAACGTACTCTGCCAAAGCCCCCCAGTGGTCCATGCTATGGTAGCTTTGATGATTTGGCGGCGTTGCAGTGCGACATCATAATCAGAGCCACTGTGAGTTATGAGTGACAACATGCTTGTGGTAATAGGTGTAGTTTGTGATGACGTGCTAGTGATAGTAGCTGCTGTATGTGTTGTCATGTTTGTGGTAGGAACTGCAGTATCTGCCTGCATATGAGAGCATGGGGGGTGACTCCTCTGAACCACGTACACCTGCAGAAACCCCCAAACTAAGAGACTCCACCTTACGGGTCCCAGGACCACATGGGATACCTTTACTCAGACCCTGCAGTTCTGCAGGCACAGGTATGGCCAGGTCTGCGGGCTGGTAATGTCCTGCAGGTACTTGAGGTTTCAGCCACCCCCTTAATGCATTGAGATCTCTATCTGCACATCAGTCTTGTAACTCTGACAGCAAACAAACTGCATGCAGTGTTACTCACACTGTCTAAATTAACTGCATGTACATTTCATTTTTAAATGTGTTTGCCTGTTTTTTCCACAGGGAAATCCTCTGAAAAATCTTATGTTCATGACAGAATTGAGGCAACACCATCCATGAACAGCGACACAGTATGGGCAGGTTTGGAAGGTCAGGACAAACCTCACCATGAGTAGTTAAGAATGTTCTTGTGTGGGATGGAATTTGAAATATCTCCCTCCCATAGGGCTTTCTGGAGGAGTCACAGAGGTCCCCAAACACACAGCGAAACAGGAAGTGTTTGTTCCCCAGCTTCAGCACCTTGTGTCTTACTTCAACATCCACTACAACATCCAGGACATGAGGACAGCTGCTGATGAGATGGAGCTCCTCGGCATGGTAACTGCAAAGTCCTGGTCACCATAGTAACATCATGGTCACTGTCACAATTGAAATGGCAACAACATCACTGTGGGTACTTTCAACAACATCATCACAGTGTTTCACCATCAGCCCATTAAAGTATACCTCAAAAAGTTATCACAAACAGCAGAGATGTCATATACTGATACCAAAACCATTCTAGAGCTTAGAATCATAGGGTTCCATTTGACATATTCCTCTAAAAATACATTATTGACAGAAATGCTTGATTTCGGTAATTTTTGCTGTTTGACATCTGAAATATTACATTTTTCGGACGTGATGAAACTTAAATGGATACAACACAAAACTGTGCCATAATATGGGACTTTAACATTCTAAATTGTGATAAGAATTACTCTAGCTGTTAAAAAAACAAATAATTCTAAGATCTCAGATTTTCATTCACAAACAGTATTATGTCATTTATTCTCAGTCGTCATTAAAGCTGCAATTTAACTGTGGTAATTTGATTCACATTATCAATAATTGCATTGTACATCTTTGCATGGTTTAAGTTGTAACTGCGATCTGTAGTAGATGATGGATACCAGTACAATTTGTAGAAAGTAAATTATTCCTTTGTGGTTGTAGTCCTCAGGAACATGATGGTAATTTTAGGAGGACCTGAAGGGAAAGTGTCTGGGGACCAC
This sequence comes from Albula goreensis, assembly GCA_022829145.1. NCBI lineage: Eukaryota > Metazoa > Chordata > Actinopteri > Albuliformes > Albulidae > Albula > Albula goreensis. The sequence continues at coordinate 29,672,939 of CM040749.1, forward strand.
TGTGTAAGCAGAGGTGTTAATCTGTTCAGAACTGGAGGTCTACTGATAACAAACCTCTCCTGTCTTCTGGAGGTGTCAAATGAGTTTAAGGCAATCTTCAGGAAGCAGGAGGATATGAGGACTTTCCTGCAGTACGGCAGCACCGAGGCGATAGAGACACGATGGGGGAGGAAGACTGCAAGCACAGCCCTGAGGAAGGAGGCCAACTGGATCCCGTTCATACGGGTGTGTGTGGATCAGACCTGTGTCAAGACTGTATTTGTATAATACTGTAAACCTTTGCATGATTTTCCTGCAGATGATTGTCTGTTTTCAAAAATCTACTTTCTGACAAACACTACTTATGCTGCTGGTACAAGTAGACTGTGGGTCATGTCATGCCACCCAGTGCTAGTTAGCTTTATGATACTGTGTTCTTGGGAAACAGGTGAAACCCAGAGTCGATCCCTGGCAGCAGAAAAGCCTCTTGCACCTGAAGCAGCACCAGTCGGTGGATGAGCTCGTTCAGATGCATTGTAGGTTCCTACAGGTGGGTGAACTTCAACACTGCCCACCCTCCACTTCACTGTGCTCGTAAGAGCACACTATCTGCTCCCTGACTTCACCGACTGCAACTCTAACTGTCTACTGTGACTGACTCCTCTGACAGTGGTCTTTGTTTCATTGCAGATATCGGATCCCCTCACAGTAATGAAAACACTGCAGGAGCGTACGGCTTGGGTGTCTGTAGCATCTCGACAAACCAAAGAAAGCTCTGCTCAGATCTGGATGAGAATATACAGCAGCCTACATCTCTCTCAGGTACTTATAAAATCTGTGAAACACAGGACTCCAGACATGGGGTCTGTGCTGATGCACACCTACCATGTTTTATTCTGTAGGATGTTGACAAAGACCTTGGTAATCAGCACAGAGGAATAACATGCATGAAGTGAAGTTTTTAGGTTCATAACACATGGGAGACACTGCTGGAGACACAGACAGAACTTCTGTGTTTGATACAGTTTGGGGTTTACTGGACACTGTAGTGAAGCATTTCTCGACTGTGTACTATAGTCCATAGTCTACATCGCAGGCCCACATGAGTGCCTCGATCTCACATCAACCTGCACTTCGTTGCCATCGCTTTGTGTAACAGCACAATATTCCACACAGGATTCAAGCTCAGAGGGAGCTGAAGAACCAGTCCAGGGAAACCCCACAAGAAGAAGTGTCACCAAGAAACAGAATCTGGAGGGGTGAGACTCCTTTTTGAAATTTCCCTATTCAGGCATGGAGAGGCTTTTTCATCTGTCTCTAATTGTATGCAAGGGGGGCTTGAAATCAAGTGCCTTTCTTAATAGTGCAGGGCAACATTTTTATGACAACGTATGTGGTCACAGATTTAGCTGCATGGACAGGCTAAGGAAGTTGGGTCTGGATGACAAACAGGATCGAGAAGATAATAACTCCACTGGACCCCGGGGAGCCTATCTGTCCCTCCTTTATCTGCGTCATCTCAGGATCAGGCAGCTGCAGGTGAGAGTTTGAATACGTCCTGGGGTCATCCACTGAACTGAGGGACTCCATATCCTATGTATATCCTATCCTGCATATCCAAATGCAGGGTGCATACAAACATATGACTCTATAGTAGCCTAACCTATCATGGAAACACCAATATGGAAACACCAATGCAAACTCACTGCATGGGGTGTTTAGTCCACCACAAATGGCTGGAACAGCTTGAGTGTGGAATGGCTAAGATTCTGCCAGTATCTGGAGTGATAAATGCATCCCCATTCTTACACAGATTTTAATCAACTCACGCTAAAATGATGGAAACAGGACAAAATACAGATTTGGCTTCATTGCAAAATATTACATATAAGCTCAACTGGGTTCATCATCTGATGACTCAAAAGGCAATGGAAAAGAAATATGGATAACTAATCTATGTTTGTGTTATGCTTTTCATACCATTGACTACTGCTCTGCATCTGTGACAGCGCACCTGTCTGGGAATACTGAACTATCTTCGCTCGGTGGAGAGGACCTTGACCTTTGACACAGCAGGCCTGCAGGTTGAAGGAGAGGAACTGGGCAGCCATGCGGAGGAGTCATCCTGGATGAGCGCTGCTAGGGGGGGTGATGGCACTGCAGGAGGACTGGGATCTCAGCAGTACCTCTACAACACCCCTGCTGACCACAAGGTGAAATTTGTGTGGTCAGCCATGCTGGCTAACAGGAGGCACCTGCTGATTTTACTTCCTGGTGGTTAATGTTTGTTTTTGGGTACAAACTAAGTGCTGTTAATTCCAGTTTTGGTCAGACCTACAGTCATAGCTATTCACATAGGGAAAACCCTGTGTACATTGTAAATCCTGAACTACTAGTTTGTCCTTTTAACCATCAACAACCATTTATGGAGAGATGGTTCTCTTAATACAGCCAGTCCTGTAACATCTATCCTGATGTTACTCTTCTGACGTGAATAACACATAACAGAACTCTAGTTACTACTGGTGCACGCAAACCCAGGATTAATGTGCGTGTGTGTTTGTGCATGTGTGTGGGTGTGTGCTGCAGGTCCACTGTGCTGAATTTATTCAGTTCTCAGAGGTGGAGAACCATCATGACTACTACAGCAGTGAGGAGGACCATGTGCACATTCAGGATGCCCGAGGACTGTACATTGTCTATGATGTGGCCCTGAAGGACCTGGAAGATTTGGAGAATTCATTAGTCTTAGTGGCTTCCCGCTATATCCAGAAAAATGCAGGTGAGGCACACAGGTGAGAGACCACATAGATAAGATGCACCTCAAACAAAAAGATGTAATACAGGAGAAAGATGCAGAGTCTAGAACAAAGATATATGGAGGATAGAACTGTATGTCTGTTTCTGCAATAACATTTTCTTGATGTTTTGTGGAATACACCTGTGACATCTACTTCCCTAGGAAACGTTTCTCATGACTTTTTCTGCCACAGCTAGTGAAAGCGCTTGCTTTTCTAGCATTGCAAGAGGAAAATTCTGAAGCTTAGGAGGCATCCAATTTTTTTGCTTTTCAGTGGTAGGACTTATGTCTTTTCTCGATTCTTGGTGACTGGACTTCTCTGTACACAACCGAGAGAGGATGTGTGCATTCACACGGACACAGGGAGCTTGGCTAGATCTGCCAGGAGGTTCCATGGCAATCCCGAAAGGTAGCCATAGGATGTGCCTTTTTTTTTTCAATGCCAGTAGTAAGGAATTGATGAGCTGTTGATTGGTTGATTCGGGTACGGGGCTGCAGTGAAATGTCCCAACGCTCTTTGCCTCTCCAGGAGCATGGGTCCCTCTCCCTGTGTTGCAATTCATATTGTCGTTGCTCATTCCAGGGAGGACGTGAAGGCGGTTTGTGCGTTTTCATCAGCTCATTCACACAGACGCAGGGTTGGATTTTCCAAGGTGGCAATCCCAAAAGGCGACCTCGTAGTCGGCAGGATTCGAACCTGCGCGGGGAGACCCCAATGGATTTCTAGTCCATCGCCTTAACCACTCGGCCACGACTACCTGCCATGGTG